>JANBXA010000588.1:1332500-1402500 GCA_030556225.1 Cricetiscus sungorus
GTACAGGTGTGAGAGCTTGCGACATTGGCTCACGAGATGTGCCCACTGTGAAGTCAAAAACGTATCGCTCGAATGCCCCCACCTTACAAACTGCGGGAGGTCAGACCTCAAAGTTTCTCTGCACCATTGTAACACCAGATGTAGTACGTAGGCCACTGAGAGCAGGGGACAGACTACAGTATTCCACCGCATGGAGGGACTGTCATTTCCCTGGCCGCTGCCCAGGAAACACATCTAGCCTGGCCAGTGTGTTGTCATGGTGAAGCTGCCACAGCAGACCATGTGCACACATGTGTGTGAACACGGGTTTCTCCATCCTCCTAGGATGTGGGACAAGGAATGCAACTGCGGTGTCCTGGAGTAGTTGTACCACGTGGTTCTCCACACATGGCGGGGCTGCACTTTACACTCCCACAAGCCCAGGTCTTGGCGTCTTTCCAGCTTGAAGTGTAGAGACTTCTTTTTTTGGGCCACTGATAGGTCAATGGCTTGCATTTCCCTGACAGCTAGGGAGCACACCCCCGCGTCTGTGTTCCCTGGGATCACGCCCCCGCGTCTGTGCTCCCGCGTCTGTGCTCCCGGGAGCACGCCCCCGCGTCTGTGCTCTCAGGGAGCATGCCCCCGCATCTGTGCTCTGCTCCCAGGATCACACCCCGGCATCTGTGCTCCCGGGAGCACGCCCCCGTGTCTGTGCTCTGCTCTCCAGGATCACGCCCCCGCATCTGTGCTCCCCGGGATCACGCCCCCGCATCTGTGCTCCCGGGAGCTCGCCCCCGCATCTGTGCTCTGCTCTCCAGGATCACACCCCCGCATCTGTGCTCCCCGGGAGCACGCCCCCGTGTCTGTGCTCTGCTCTCCAGGAGCACGCCCCCGCATCTGTGCTCCCCGGGATCACGCCCCCGCATCTGTGCTCCCGGGAGCTCGCCCCCGCATCTGTGCTCTGCTCTCCAGGATCACACCCCCGCGTCTGTGCTCCCGGGAGCACGCCCCCGCGTCTGTGCTCCCGCGTCTGTGCTCCCGGGAGCACGCCCCCGCGTCTGTGCTCCCCGGGATCACGCCCCCGCGTCTGTGCCCCCGCGTCTGTGCTCCCGGGAGCACGCTCCCGCGTCTGTGCTCCCGCGTCTGTGCTCCCGGGATCACGCCCCCGCGTCTGTGCTCCCGCGTCTGTGCTCCCCGGGATCACGCCCCCGCGTCTGTGCCCCCGCGTCTGTGCCCCCACGTCTGTGCTCCCCGGGATCACGCCCCCGCGTCTGTGCCCCCGCGTCTGTGCTCTCCGAGAGCACGCCCCCACATCTGTGCTCTCAGGGAGCATGCCCCCGCATCTGTGCTCTGCTCTCCAGGATCACACCCCCGCATCTGTGCTCCCCAGGATCACGCCCCCGCATCTGTACTCCCGGGAGCACACCCCCGCATCTATGCTCTGCTCTCCAGGATCACGCCCCCGCATCTGTGCTCCCGCGTCTGTGCTCCCCGGGATCACGCCCCCGCGTCTGTGCTCCCGGGAGCACGCCCCCGCATCTGTGCTCCCGCGTCTGTGCTCCCGGGAGCACGCCCCCGCGTCTGTGCTCCCGGGAGCACGCCCCCGTGTCTGTGCTCCCGCGTCTGTGCTCCCGGGAGCACGCCCCCGCGTCTGTGCTCCCCGGGATCACGCCCCCGCGTCTGTGCCCCCGCGTCTGTGCTCCCGGGAGCACGCTCCCGCGTCTGTGCTCCCGCGTCTGTGCTCCCGGGATCACGCCCCCGCGTCAATGCTCCCGGGAGCACGCCCCCGCGTCTGTGCTCCCGCGTCTGTGCTCCCCGGGATCACGCCCCCGCGTCTGTGCTCCCGGGAGCACGGCCCCGCATCTGTGCTCCCCAGGAGCACGCCCCCGCGTCTGTGCTCCCGGGAGCACGGCCCCGCGTCTGTGCTCCCGGGAGCACGGCCCCGCGTCTGTGCTCCCGGGAGCACGGCCCCGCGTCTGTGCTCCCGGGAGCACTCCCCCGCGTCTGTGCTCCCGCGTCTGTGCTCCCGGGAGCACGCCCCCGCGTCTGTGCTCCCGCGTCTGTGCTCCCGGGAGCACGCCCCCGCGTCTGTGCTCCCGCGTCTGTGCTCCCGGGAGCACGCCCCCGCGTCTGTGCTCCCCGGGATCACGCCCCCGCGTCTGTGCCTCCGCGTCTGTGCTCCCGCATCTGTGAGCATGTGAGCTCTCTTTGGGGTGTGCATTTCCCCCTGCAACCGTGTTTGCTGAGCACCTGTGGAGAACAGCACTTCATGTACGCTACAGAACCATTCTTCTGAGGGGCTGCGGTTCCAAACGCTTTCTCCCACTCTGTGGTTTTCCTCTCATCTTATAGGAGGACTGTTCACAAAGCAGACCCTTAAATTCCTAGGAAGTCCAATTTCTCCGTCCTTTCCAGGGACCCCTCGGCCAAAGGTTTTATCCTTTCCCCTCAAAGGGTTTCTTGGTTTTAACTCCACACTGGAGTCAATGGTCCTTTCTGAACAAATTCTTGCCTGAGCTGTGACACTGGGTCATGGCTTTGGTTTGGTTTTGCACATGGGTGTCCAGTCCCCCTGCCCCAGGGTCATTCAAGGCCCCGTCTCCTCCCCTGGGTTATTTTTCCCTTGTTCCAAAGGTGGCCACCTCTGTGCATGTGTGTTTTGAGTTGTTTGTTCTCTGCGTGTGTCCGCGTGTGTGTCCTCAGCCTCAAAATGATTTCAGCTATTCCAATTCCTTAGTCTTTTTACACAAATTTTGTCATTACCTTGCCTAGCCCTGGCTGTCCTGGAACTCACTGTGTAGAACAGGCTGGTCTTGAACTCACAGAGATCTGCCTGCCTCTGCCTCCTGAGTGCTGGGATTGAAGGTGTGCGATCCCCACCACCTCCCCCAGCTAAGCTAACCACTCTGTGACTTTTATCCTTTAGCTATTAACAGGGTGGACTGCAATGGAATGATTTCCACTTGCTAAACAAACAGCCCTGGAATAAAGTCATTTGATCATGGTGCATAGTTACGTGTTGTCAACTTCCATTCCTTCTGTTTTCTTAAGCATTTTGCATCCATATTCACAAGGGATCTTAGTTGGTCATATTCTGGTTTGTGCTGTATTTGATCATTCCTGTTTCATTTGGGACGACCTTTCTAGAAGCACACGCTGAATTGTAAAGTGGCCCAGCTCCTTTCCGTCCAGGATGCCCTCTTGCTGGCTCAGGGGCCTCTCTGTCACCTTTGGTGTTCAGGGCACGTCCTGCCTCAGGGCCTCTGAGATAGTAGTCACTGTTTGGATCAGTGGCTGTCAACCTTCCTGCCGCTGCGACCCTTTAATAAAGTGTCTCATGTGGCGGTGACTCCCAACCATGAAATTATTTTCATTGCTACTTCATAACTGTAATTTTGCTGCTGTTATGAATCATACCATTAATATCTGTTTTCCAGCGGTCTTAGGTGACCACTGTGAAAGGCTCATTGGACCCTCTAGGGGCCGTGACCCACAGGTTGACAACCACTGGCCTAGGTCATCGTCCCTCCATATCTCAGTGCCGAGATCATTTCTGTTTAAGGGTACACCACCCCAAGTCAGTTGATGTCTCTGGCCTTCTGTAGAAGGCCCATGCTTGGCCTGGCCCGTGTGCCAGCACCACCTACGGCTTCACCGTGGTTAGAAATGGTGCCAGGATAATTTTTACCCCAAAGCAGTGACAGAGGAGGAAACAGGGAGGAAGACGGCAGCGTGGCAGCTCCCCCAAACCATCCCAGATTTTTCTCCACTCCTCTCCTGGTCAGTCTATTACCATCTATCTCACTACACTCTCTTTCTAAGGATTACGGGAGTTGGGGGACCCCTGCTGACAGCCACCTGTACCTTACCATTATACCCACCTCCCCTCCTCACAAGCTGGCCCTGAGGCTGCCAAGGGGCCAGGGCACCTCTCTCTCCCGAGGAACCCTAACAGGCTATCCACAGCACGGCTGCCATTGCAAACAAGGCCCAGGGCCTCATTATTTTGTTCATTTACTTATTTACCTGTTACGGCAGGTTTGGCGCCAATCTGTAGCGTGCATGTTTCCGCCAGCCCGCCAGCCCGCCAGCCCGCCAGTCTGGGCCCACAGCCGTACCAGCCCCAAGTAACATTCAGAGACTCTGTATTTGATACAATCCTGTTGGCCAATTACCATTATTGTTTACGGGCTAGCTCTGTCTTAATGATTAACCCATTTCTACTTATCTAAGTATTTCCACGTGGCTCATCTTATCCGGGAGCCGCAGCCGGCGTCTTCTTTCTTTCAGGTCTACATCTTGACTCCTCCTTCCCACTTCCTCTTTTCTCCTCCTGGTCTCCTAGCCCCGCCTATCTTGTTTCCTATTGGCCACAGAGCTTTATTAACCAGTATGAGAAACATATATACAGAATAACATCTCCCATCATCTCCTCTTTTCTGTCTAAAATAAAAGAAGGGGTTTAACCTTAACATAGCAAAATATAACATACAACAGTTATCAAGTAAGAATCACAGTTAACAATATTTAGTCCATTAACATTTTGTAAGACTTAAATATCATCTATCCTATCTTTATGAGTCTAAAGTCCTATATGTCTGTATTAATTTATACATTACATTTTCCAATGAGCTATATAAACACAATACCTAAAAGGAGAAATATACATATCACAAAATTGACCTTAAATTGTATCAATAAAAGAAAATCCATTTCAAAGCAAAGTATTCATATCTATACCATAATTCCCTTTTTACCTTTAAAAAGATTGTTTGTGGTTATAGCCATTTATAACCAAGTCCATTTAAATGAAAACAAACATTTATAAACAATATTTGGGAATTTGGGCGTCGTTCTTTCCAAACTACTTCCTGCTGGTAGGGGGCACTGTCATGGGGATCCTAAGAAGACGCAGAAATCTTGGCAGTAGCCTGCAAGGCTTTGTCTCAACTGCTTTGAATGTTGGATCATCTGGGGCACTGTTTCAGGGGGTCTGGCTTGATCAAACCACATAAGTCTGGAAAGAATCCACAGCTTTTCATTTTCTGTGGAAACAAAAATAGAAATCCTTTTCCCCAGTAACTTGTCCTTAGGCTTAAATTTTGGAGGCAAAGCATTTTTAAAATATATAAATTGAATTAATCCAGCAGCATTTCTTTTATCAGTAGTTATATTCTCAGCAATCAAATAATTAAAAGACAACAGAATCGCATATAGTATCCAAAATTTCTTTGTGCTTTCCATCTTTACGTGGCTTTTTATTAGTCTATTTCTTCTATTTCTATTTTTACATATTTTGATACAGGGTTTCTCTGTGTAACTTTTATCTGTCCTGGAATTCAGTGCATACCAGGTTTACTTTGAAATCACAGAGATGTTTGCCTCTGTCTGCCGAGTGCTGGGATTAATGGCATGCGCCATCATATCCATCCATTTTACTTCCTTTTTTCTTTTTTAAACCATTGTATCCCATTTCTTTTTCTCTCCCAAGCCAGTGTATTTTTTAAAACACAGTGTAAACCTTCATTGCAGCTCTCCTACATACCAATGAATTGTTAGCAGAGCTCTTTAAAAGCAAGGCGGTTTTTTGCCGCTTATGCTAATTTTGGAAACCTCCCTTAAAGGAGCCTTGCAACTCTCTGTCTACAGGAAAACAAATCCAACCGAGAAAATGCTGCTACTAAGAAGTCTTGCTAGTCTCTGTTCCCTTGTTTCTAAAAACTATTTTTTAAGCGTTTGTTAAGTTTTAAGTGAAAGTTCTCAATCCCACTTCTGACACCATTATGTTACAGGCTGGTTTTTCCTGCCGGCTGCCGCCATGGTCCCGCTGCCACGTGAGCCCCAAATAACATTCTGTCATTCCCTCCAGCACCAGCCCGCCAACCCGCCAGTCTGGGCCCACAGCCACACCAGCCCCAAGTAACATTCAGAGACTCTGTATTTGATACAATCCTGTTGGCCAATTACCATTATTGTTAATGGGCTAGCTCTGTCTTAATTATTAACCCATTTCTACTTATCTAAGTATTTCCATGTGGCTCATCTTGTCAGGGAGCGGCAGCCGGCGTCTTGCTTCTTCCATGCTCTACATCTTGACCCTCCCTCCCTCCTACTTCCTCTTTCCTCCTTGTCTCCTAGCCCCGCCTATCTAGTTTCCTATTGGCCAACGGGGCCTTATTAATTAAACAGTATGAGAAACATATTTACAGAATAACATCTCCCATCATTTACCTACTTACCCATGGAGACAGAGGCTTACAGTGTTGCCAGGCTGAGGCTCCCAAGTCTGGGATTACAGATTTTTACCACCACACCTGGCTCAGGGTCATCTACTCTACTAAGGAGGAAATGTTCAGGGAAATAAAAACCAAGACAATACTCCCCAAAGAGAGAAAGTCACAACAAATAACCCCCATGAATGCAGCACGGAATCCGTAACTAAATGCTTCTGCACAGAAGTCAGCACTGTATATTGAAGGGCACGCCGTGACCAAGGATGCCGGCTGGTGTGACTCAGGGGCATCAATCCTGCACAGGGTTAACGGGCTGGAAACTAAAACTGCACAAGAATCTCAACAGTCATCCGGGCCAGTCAGATGGCTCAGTGGGTAAGCGTGTTTGTTATCAATCTAGAACCACACAGAGAAAGGAGAGAAAGCACAAGTTGTCCTCTGACCTTTACACACACATACACCATGGCACATGTGTACCCACATGCATACATATGCAAACACAACACACATACATATGCAGACGACACACACAAATAAGAAATGTAAGAAGGATGGAGGCCGAAGGCTCTGTGGCCTGGGCAGTCCCTGCTATGCTCTAAGACAGTCGTCCCCAGGGAGGCTGCCTGAGCCCGTCACACACTGGGGCTGGGGAAGCTGGTGCCCTCACAAGCACAGAAGCTTCCGAGATGTTCTCCTACTTGCTGTGACTGTGTTTCCTCTTTAGAGCCAGGGTAGCATGGAGGACAGGGTTCTGTAAGTGGGACTTCAAGAGCCCGGACGGGGCAGGACTAATATGTTAGAAATTGTGTCTGCGGTCTCAAGAGAATGAAGCCTGCAGGGAAGCCAGTGTGGCAGCCGCTGGGGTTTTATTCCTAAAAGTGGGCATTTCCTGTTCCTCGCTCCGCTGCTTCAGAGTGGTGAGAACGTGGCCCCGCTTTTCTCTCCTGCGATTGGAGAACTTACTTAAAGCTGAAGTGGGGCTGCTGATGCAAAGTGGGGCTCTGAGAACAGGGCGCAGTCGTGAGCGCATGCTCTGATCTTAGGAAAATGTTGGCTGGGGAAGGGACTTTTGCCAGATGGCATCTTTACCAATTTCATTTGAGATTTGTTTTTATTTTTAATTATGCCTGTGTGTGCAAGCGTGTGTGTGTGTGTGTGTGTGTGTGTGTGTGTGTGTGTGGTGTGTATGCGTGTGTTTGTGTATGTGGGGGTAGTGCATGCATGTGTACATTTGTATGTGTATGTGTATGTGTTCATGTACATGTGCATGTATATTCATGTGTATGTATTCATATGTATGTGTATGAGTGAGTGTGTGTGTGTGTGTGTGTGTGTGGTGTGTATGCATGTGTTTGTGTGTGTATGTGGGGATAGTGCATGCATGTGTACATGTGTATGTGTGTGTGTTCATGTACATGTGCATGTATATTCATGTGTATGTATTCATATGTATGTGTATGAGTGAGTGTGTGTGTGTGGTGTGTATGCGTGTGTTTGTGTGTGTATGTGGGGGTAGTACATGCATGTGTACATGTGTATGTGTGTGTGTTCATGTACATGTGCATGTATATTCATGTGTATGCATTCATATGTATGTGTATGAGTGTGTGTGTGTGTGTGTGTGTGTGTGTGTGTGTGTGTGTGTGTTAACATGAGTGCAGGGGCCGGATCCCCCTGGAGTAGCATTACAGACCGCTGCCTGATAGATGCTGGGGACTGAACTTGGGTCCTTTCTATGACTACAGCCCCTACCAATCTCTTTAAAGACAGAATTTCTCACTTTACCCTTTGACAGAGACGGCAGTGCCTTTCATTGACTTTTCCCCAACCGCAGCAAGGAAATGATACCCACGGGAAACAGGTGGTGTCCATGGAGGCAGCATCAGTAGGGTGTTCAGAAGGGTAAGGTGCCCGGGAGGGCAAAGCATCCAGGCAAGCTGGGTGATCACGACTGGGTAGGAGTGACAGAGGTTGCCCTTTGGGGACAAACGGGCGTCGAGGGAGTCTAGGCTCCTGTGAGCCCTCCTGTGAGTCCTCCTGTGAGCCCTCCTGTGAGCCCTCTAACCTGTGCTTAATCAGTGATGCTCCAGTAAAACAAGGACAGGGAGGAGGCAGACTTCTGCCTGGCATCCCTCTGGCAAGAACAGTCCCAATTATTTTAGTGTTCACCAGCGCTCCCAGCATCCGCCTTTATGTCTAATTTACAGAATTGCCAATTAGTGGTGATAGATTCTGCCTCTCCCTTGGGGTGTCTGCTATCTGTGTCAGCACCACACAGGTATCCTGAGTGGGAGGCTGGGGGTGTTCCGCTAAGGCTATCAGCCGGCCCTGGGTCCTAGGACCTGATCCCTGCCCAGGTTTTGGCAGGGATCGGTTGCTGTTTCCTTTGGGTGGGCAGCAAGGTGGGGCCTGAGATACACTCGGTGAGTTGGGATAGCGTTTGCTGACATGCCCCGCTATAGCTGCACCCCCTGTCCTGATTAGAGCCCCCTGGGGAGAAAAAGAGGCACCATCTTTCAGAAGCTATCCTGTCAGCCCTCTGCCACTCTCGCTGGTCATGGTGCAGTACATCCTGACTTCATGCCATTGAGTGTCTCACTTCTGGTCCCCAGGTGATTGGCAGCTACTTCTGCTTGTCTCTGCAGCTGCTTCCTCCTCCCAGTGAACACGCCAAGGTAGCCAAGGTGGGGTCGAGGGAGGCAGAGAGCACTGCCAACAAGTTAGGGACACAAGAGGTCACCAGGACAGAGCTCTGCTCAACTGGTGCCCAGGGAAGGAGAGGGAGCACCTGCCCTGCCCTGCCCTGCCCTGCCCTGCCCTGCTCAGGTGCCCAGCACCTTCTGACAGGAAGGATACCCAGCCCCAGCTGCTAGACTGCCCTTAGCTGAACTTGGAAGCTGATTTCTTGCATGGCGACACTTGGCATCCTACGCCCTGTCACTCACATGACACATGCCAGCTCTGCCTGTTAAGCCACTCGCCCATCCCAAGGCTACACACCAGGGTTTGGGGGTGGGGCTATAGTCAAAGCACCATTGCTGTTGCAGTGGGGAGGAGGCAGGCTGTTTGGTAGAGTGCCAGGGTCTGGAGGACCCAGCTAAAGGGTCCCTTGCAAGCAAAGCTGGAAAGGGAAGGCATAGGATGGTGAGATAGTGGGAGGCACAGGAGGCATCTGTCCCTAGGAAGAACCTGCTTGGTGGCCCAAGTTCAATGTCTGAAGGGCACAAACTGGAGCTCCCCGATCAGGTCCTAAGGAACAAGAGCACTGCAAATCTTACCCAACATGCAGCAGGAGGTCTCTCTACAGCAAGCCTCTCGCCTTCTGGTAAAATTCAACACTGGCTCAATGTCAGGATGAGCCTGCTGAATTCTCCATTGCACAACAGGTAGAGAGAGCCTTGGGAGAAGTTGATGAGGGTGAGAGTAAGCCAGTGTCCCCACAGGACACAGGGGCTCAAGGTCTGGGATGGTTTCAAGGTCAGAGCTCAGGCTGATGATGCCTCCTGCTCAGGGACAGCATGGAAGGGGGAGAGAAGGCACAGAGGACAGAGCCTCCCAGAGCTTAGCCCGGCTCAGATATGCTCACCTCCAGCCAGGGAGAGGGTGGGCTCCCTTCTTTCAGAGTTAGAGTCAGTCTTGAAGAGGCTCCTGAGATTGGGGTGAGGTTTGAAGACAGCAAATGTTAGGCTGAGTTCAAGAGGTGGAGCTGTGTGGGGGCTAGCAGGATTCAGCTGGGCATCTTGTGGGTGGTACTGCCTCTAGGTTCACCTTCCCTGTCCGGCAGGTGGGCACTCCAGCTTCGAGGTCTAAGCGCCATCCTTAACTTGGCTAGCACTGGCCCTAGGCTGGAGCTGACCTAGCTGCCTTGGCCTCCCGCTGAGCATCTGGGAGAGTGCCCAGACAGGGGTCATACCTAGGATGACTCCCTTTCCCTCCAGGCCTGTCAGCCTGTAGGTTTGTGTTTTCTAGAAGTGATGGGGCTGGGTTACTTTGTTGCCACAAATTCTTATGTAAAAGGTTGAGCAGAGGCTTAGCCTACCTGGAGGCTCACAGCCTGGCGGGCAGAGTGGACAGTGGCCTGCAGGTGGCCTGTGGGACTGGGAAGAACAAGAGAGCCTTGCAGGAGGGGGTGATGCTCTGGAGACCCAGCATCAGCACCCCTGCCACAGCCCCACACTTGCATCTGGAGCCTGGGAACCCTGAACTGACTGCATTAAACGTCAAAATTATTGAAACTGCCCATTCATCTGTAATAACGTAATAACAGGAACCCCTGCTGTGTGCTCACCAGCCGCGGCCCGGACTCTTCAGCTCCTGCGACCCCTCTCGCTGACCTGGGGAAGGGATGTGCTTATTTCCCTACCTTTTAGAAGTGAGCAAAGGCAGAAGCTCTGGGAGGTAAGGTGACGTGTCTGAGGTCACATGGCTAATACAAGACAGAACTAGGGTTTGGGTCATGAGTGTTTACATTCACATTTTAACCACTTGATGTCAATTTCAGGAAAAAGAAAGCTTCAGTCGCACAGGGTCCATTGGGTTCACACTGTCCGTATCCCTGGGCCAGTTCAGCGTCCCACAGGAAGCCGGAGTTTAATTTTTCCTGTGAGACAGACTCCTGGGGTTGCCAACCCCCCACCACCAGCTCATATACAGCCAGTGCACCAAAGGGCAGTCAAGAGCATCGGCTGCAGTGGCCCCGGTCGCTGAAGGACAGCTGTCCTGTGCTGTCGTCCTTAATGAGCTTCTACAGGTAGGGTGGTACACACCTAGCTTTTCCAGAAGCCACTGTGCCCCTCCAGAAGGACTACCCATAGCCCCGGGTTCAAGGATCCCAGGGACTCTGGAACCTCGTAGCCAGTCTTTGCTAGTGGGGCGACCTGCTTTGGGCACAGTCTGGGCTGGACACCCAGCTGCCGTGGATCCCTCCTCAGCTCACCCCACCTGTGCAGGCCTCCCTCAAGTGCTACCTCAGACCTAGAGACAGTAGGGTGGGGTCAGGTAGAGGATGACCCTGTCCACATCACTTTTGCTCCCCATGTCCCCTTGCAGCACCACGGGGCTGTAAGATGGTAAATACCCGCTATTTAAATGCAATCCTTGTCAAAACCGAAGCTGATGGTCCCAGCTGTCCTGCAGGCTTTTGGGCACCAGGTCAGCCATTCAAAGCAAAGGTCAGCACTGCCTCATGGTTGCTTTTTAATAGGATTCAGTAGCTCCCAGCTTCCGCCAGCGCCCCGGCCAGGGCCTGGGCTTCTCGTTAATGCGAATGAACGAGGGAGATGACATCATTTACATTTAATTGTCTTGTTTATCTGCCTGGCACTGCAGTTGTTTTAACAAAGGGCAGAGGCAGACAAACGTTAACATTTGCGTCCTGGAAGTGGGGCCTGACAAGAGCCCTGCTTGTAGACATTTATTGTTTGCAAATGAGATAATCTAGTAACAGGAGCCTCAACTCCCCACAAGGCCCTTCGAAGAGTGCCCTGCCCTCCTCCCTCCAGCCCAGACCCACCTGGAACTGTGCAGACTCATGGCCAGACGAGGCCAGTGCCCTCTATGAACCCCCCTCCCCCAGACACCTGCCCAAGGAGAGCCACAGCAAACTGCAAGCCAGCCGGGAGCCCTCAGTTCCTCCAGCGCCCATAACTGCTCGGGGCCTCCTGCTAGTCTGTTAGTGAGCAGCACGTCCCTGCATGCTGAGAAGGACCTGAGGCTGGTGCTCACCCACATCACTCCCCACTGAGATCCTCCCCGCTTCATACCTGGTCAGGGCCTCCCTGAAGAGTGCACACCCGTGAGTGAGTGCCTTTGACATCCCCAGAGACCCTGCCTCTCCTGCCCAACTGTCTAGGAAGTGTCTACGGCTGAACAAGATTGTTTCTGCACCCAAGTTATAAACCCAGCAAAGAGGACCACCACCAGGAAGGTCTGTCAGACTTCACATCTCAAGGTGGTTTGTGGGGTCTGAGTGTAGAACCAGGATTGCCAACAGCTACAGGCTCGGGAGGATAAAGAATATATGATTAAACCTTAATGGCCTCACACCCCTGCCAGACGACCTCGGAGTCCACGCCCTGGCCGCCCACTCTGTGACCCTCCACAGCCTATGCACAGACCTTCCTTGCAGTGCGCGGGACACCCACACACCTTCCGTAGACTCAGACCCTCCCCGAGACCCGGGAACTCAGCAAGCTCAGACTGGAGTGTTAAAGCAGACATCAGACGCTTCTTAAAAACTTAGACATCCCAGAGAGAGGGAGGAAGGCCGCATCTCCACTGATAATTCTCTCTCAGGGCCAACGTCAAAGGCTAAATACTACCTGCTGCCCATGCCAGGCCTCTGAGCCCCTAAAGTTTTGGATCTGAAGTGCAGGGTAGTGACACGGAGGACGCCTCAGCTAGCCCTGCAGGGTGGTACAGGAGCATACATGGACCTCAGTTAGACCTAACTCTGGTCTCTTCAGAACCTGAGCTGGGCCCAGGGGGCCCCAAGAGCCATGCTGAGCCTGGCTGGGAGGCTGAGACAAGGTCCAACCTCAGGATTGCTCAAAAGGCACAACACCATTTATACCTTCCAGGACCTCTGGGCCCCCTGCTCCCCCGGGGTTCCCACAGCCTGGAATCCCATGGGGATTCTGCATGGGACAGCTGTAGCCCAGCTTCTCCTAGACCCACAGTTAGTTCTCAGAAACAGACCGGCTCACTGGCCAACCCAGCTCACCCACCTAGCAGGCAGGTAGGGTCTCTATCCAGTGGCCATTGAAAGGATAGAAGTGGCCAGCGGTCTAAGACGCTGAGAGCCAGGAAGGGGTGGAAAGAAGCCAGGCTAGAGGATCATCACACACTGTGTCTGTCTCCAGCGTCTCTGGTCCTCTCCACCGTGCCCTGCTGAAGCCGCAGCTAGGTAGCCCAGATGAGCCGCCATAGAGACACCCTGCCATTGGTACATCATCTGTGAGCTGCTCCGCCGGTGACCTACTCTCAACCGTGAAGCGCTCAGTCCCAAAGCCTTTGTCTCCAGATGGGGAGATGAGTGTGCCCCACCCTAGGGTCCAAAGGAAACACTCGGGCTCTACACCTGGAGAGCTCTAAAGCAGAAGAAATACCAAGCCCTTCTTCCCCACGCAAGGGTCAGACATTTATCCCAGGGCTGACCCTCAACTGTCTGGCCAGGAGCCCTGCCTGCCGGGCAGCAGGGCAGGATGACGCTATGTCTCCATTGAAATGGTCCCGTTTCCCTTGGAGAAGGGGCCACATGTTAATTCACCCAAGGCCAGGGATTAGTCATCGGGCAAATGAGATTAAATGCCCTGGAAATGGAATTAGCATGACGTCGCACTGCAGAATATCATTTTCTGAACACAGCCCTGGAAGAGGCACTCCGCTTTAACCCTTTCCTGTCCTGCCTCAGCTCCAAGAGAGAACTCCCAAGACAGGAATAGTACAAGGGCCACCCCATGCTCTGCGTCCAGACTAGGGGCCACTGAAGAGTAGTGGGGTGGCTTCTGCAGGAGGGAGGGGGGGAACTGGCTGGGTTTCCAGGCTTCTCCCCACCCACTCAGTCTAGGCTTCCCTGCCTTTAGCTCACCTCCGAGGCCTCTCCAGAGGCCCAGCACCTCTAGACCCTGTTTGAAACCTAAGGTCAAGGATTCGAACCATCCTACGCCACCTTTGCAGTTCTCTTTGGGTGGCTGTGGGCAGATGGCCATGGCCAATGGCGACTTACAGTCCTTAGAGTTTCCCAAACCCTTCTTTCTCCCAAGGCCATCAGGGAGCCAGAGCCTCCTTAGAAGTCAGAGAAGGGTGCAAATGTCTGTGCCACCCCCACGCCTCCACTGTCCCCCATTCCACAGTGATGATGACGACGTCTTTGTGAGCATCATTCTGCCCATCTCCTTGGGGAAAACGATACCCCTGGAATCACACCGGTCTGCGGGGAGCCCCAATGGTTAGAACAGCCACCAGGATGTGTGCGTGAAGTGACTGAAAGTCTTCCTCAATAACCAGCTCCGAGCTCTGATCGTTATTTCTCATTCTCACTGACACAATCACTTGCAAAGAGCGTGATCGCAGATCTGCCAGTTCATCGAGGTGGCTGCGCCGCCCGGCCTGACCCACCCAGTTCAGATCAATAGGCCACATTCATGCAGTCAATAGCTGTAAGTGGTGAGATTTACTAGGCAAGCTGGTACAGCCTCTCACATGGCCATGTCTCCGGAGCAGGGCGCGGGTAGAGGGCGGGCATCTCTTGCCCTGGGGCTGGGGCAGCTGGGCAGCAGCTGTGGCTGTGGCTGTGGCTGTGGCTGTGGCTGGGCTGTGGCTGCGGCTGTGGCTGCGGCTGTGGCTGTCCTCATGTGTCACTCATTCGGGCTATGGCCATCTCTACACTGAGCCTGCTGATGTCTGGCTCTAGGGCTTCAGAAAGGATAGGCTACTGGAGTGTGGGAAAGCTACATCTGCTCAGCCACGTGCGGATCTCCCTGCTCCCTTCCTACTCCCTCTGGGTGGGGTGAAGTCACTGTGATTCAGCGTGGACACTATCCACTCTCCATGCCCCATCTGCCGCAGGAAGTTTGCCCTAACGTCTCAAACAGTCCTCCCTAGTCTGTCGCTTACCGATGGACCCTCCACTAACCAATGTCACTCACTCTCCAAGTCCCACTGAGGAGGTGACGGTGTCCTATACTTGCTGAGACGGATAGACCATCATTTCCTCTTACGGCACCCCCAATTTCTGCTGCAGGGGATCCCCTCACCCTTTTCTGGCAGGGCCACATAGCCAGGCATCTCTGCTTGGAGAGGAAGTGGCCCCCTAAGGGCAGGTCTTGCCTTCTCCTTGAGAGAGAGAGAGAGAGAGAGAGAGAGAGAGAGAGAGAGAGAGAGAGAGAGAGCATAACAAGAAAAGAACCAAGAGCCAGACAGAGCCGGACAAGGCCGGGGCTTCCCTGAGCATGCATGTAAGCACATGGGACACTCTGGAAGGGAGGGCACATACATGTTCAGAGATGGACAGCTCAGCTTGCTGTGCCTTTGCTTAGCTGGCATCTTGTTTCAAGGACAACTCTGAATGTGCTCTCTCTCTCTCTCTCTCTCTCTCTCTCTCTCTCTCTCTCTCTCTCTCTCTCTCTCTCTCCCACTCCTCTGTCATCTGCCACCTACCATCATGAGGTCATATATCGAAAAGATGATCTCTGTTGCTGACAACATGGCTCAGAGGGTAAAGACACTGCAAAACCTGACAACCTGAGTTAGATGTAAGGAACCGCGTGGTGAAAGGAAAATCATCTCCCATAAGCAATCTCCTCAGACCTGCACAAGCACCAAGTGGTACACACACACTCTCACTCACACACACACACTCACACTCACACAACACACACACTCACACACTCTCACTCACACACACACTCACACTCACACAACACACACACTCACACAACACACAACACACTCACTCACACACACACTCACACACTCATACACACACTCTCACACACACACACTCACACTCATGCAACACACACACATCACACACTCACACATATACACACTCAACACAACACACATGCACTCACACATCACATACACACACTCACACACACTCTCACTCAACTCACACATACACACTCACACTCACACACTCACACTCACACACTCACACACACTCACACCACACACACTCACACACTCACACTCACTCACACTCACACAACACACACTCAACTCTCACTCACACACTCACTCACACACTCACACACAGATTTTTTTCCTTAAATTTTAAAATGCTCCCTGAACCAGGAAGCTGTCCCTCTCCAGACTCCTACATCTCCAAGCACCTCATCCTGGGTGTCCACTCACTGCCAGCGTTAACCCTAAGTGTCTTTTCTGCACAAGCACCTCTTCCTGTCTTTACGGTCCCCTGAGTTCACTCGGGGACAACACATCTCACTCCTCACCAGACTTCCAAGAAGCCCTTGTAGCTAGGGACCAGCTAACATCTGTCTTCTAGGGGCTGCTGTCACTGGAAGAATTGTTTCTCTACATGTGGCTCATTCACGGTTTCGCGTGTCATGTGCACATTTTACAAATGGAGAGCGGAGAATCGATTGGCATGTTTCATCTGGAAGCCAGGAGGCTCCATTGTCCCTGAAGCATCCCAAACACATGCAGGCCACCCTGTGACAGAGGCCTGGGCTGATGGTCACACATTGCCCACGGCACTCATACTCGGGCACACGTTTCCCATCTCCTGTCACTCCCGCCCCAGTCTGTTCTCTATTAAGGGATCCACCTACATGATGTTATTTCTTGTGTCTGGTCTGAGAGGTCTACATAAGTACCAGGTCCTGGCCCTTCTCTGGCTTCTGATCAGAGTCATGGCCAGTCAGGCTTCCCAGTTTCCAAGATGTTGCATAAAAGCATCCTTGAAGATTGAAACGTTCCATCCTACAGGAAGCTCCTTAAACAGGAAAGCAAACAACTCAAATCAGCTTCAGGAAGTCCCTGAAACTGACCAGATTCACTAGACACCCCCACCCCGCCAGCGTAAACAACAAAAGCCGAGGGTTTATCTCAGAGCGGATGTAGCCAAGCTGCAAAGACTGAGTCTAGACCGGCTGCCTGGGAGAGGTGTACACCAGCTGAGGCACCTGGAAAGGACACTGTCCATCCTGCTGAGATTCCTGCAGGCTGTGCAGTCTGCCAGGCTGCCAGGTTCCCGCCCTGTGAGCTGTCACCATGCTGGGGTGGCTTTGGCGATGCAGCTGTCTTTGAGTCATCTCCGCTCCTGTGACCCCGATAAAACCCGCTGCTTCACCAAGATGAACTTTGGCCTCCACATGTGCACTGTGGCATACACACCAGCACAACATGTGTACATGCATCGTTATCATCATCACAGATTAAAATAATAATAAATAACAACGCAGCCACCACAGCAAACCCATTGCCTAGATGAGATAATGGAGGCAAAGAGAGCTCAAGGCCCCAAACAGTAGGGAAGGAGCCAGGAGACATGCTAGGCGTCTAGCTCCAGGGAACACGGATGGAAACTTCTGAACTAAATTAATTTGGTCAGAACTGCTAACCTGGTCCAATGCCCAAGTTGCTTGGGATATCCATGTGCTAAGCAAGCTGCCTGGGGACGCTGTTGCATCTGGTGACCCCAGGGACAAGAGGCCACTTCTGAGAAGACATCCCTGCCAACTTCAGGGCACTGCCCCTCTGCCTGGCTAGATGACCCATACACCTTCTGGCACAGATGTGTAGAGCTGTGTCTCCCCAGCTGCGGTAACCGCCTGTGGGAGCCAGGCCCACATCTGGTGGTCCCACCGAGGCTGGAACCCTGGCCTGCACAGTTGTCCCTCCTGGATCAGCATCATGGCAGGAGTAACGGTGTGCCCTCCTCCCTGGCCTGACCCCTCCTAGAGAGTGAAGGTCTCATGCCTTCCCTCTGGTCTGGGCTGAGGCTCAGTAAGCATGGTGCACGTGTGAACACCCGTGCTGGCCCGCCAGAACCCTGGATGGGATCAGGTGCTGCTCTCACCGCAGCCTCTGCCCTGCAGCAGAGACGCACGGCAGACGAACAGCAAAGGTCCTGGGCCACAGCCCCTGCACCAGCCTCGCTGAGTCTCTCCTGTCAGGAGGGAGAAACACACACCCCTGCCATGCTCCTCTGTAGCCCCCAAGACAATGCAGCAGGGAGGCTGTGACATGACCCAATTAGGAAAACGGCATCCCCTGTGGACTCCGGTGTGCCACCAGATGCCGGCTGCTCACCCTAAAGCCTCTGAGCCCCACCACTGCCCAGCATCATTGGTCTCCTGGGGCCTATGCCCCCAGCAAGCATACTCCACCCACCCTGGCCCTCGGCCTGGGCCCGGAAGTTTTCACTCTGCACTGTTTGTGGAACATCCCGGCCGAGCGGCCTCTCACAAGCAGACTGTAGGCTGTGGGCACGTCTCTGTCTTTTATGGGGCATTCTGCACCCAAGCAAGCTGAGTGGAACAAATGAGATTGGAATTTTATGATTCTTTTATAGTGTTGCACAGAGGATAGCTTTTTTTTAATTAGCTGCTAACTCGATACCTTTGGCAATTCTAAATAATTCACCAGTCCGCCCCCCTCATCCACACCAGGTATGCTGCGCAGCTATGCCCTCGATAGCTCTGCTGGAAGACTGCGGCAACTTCATAGTCACAAAGGCAGAGCCTCCATGAAGAATGGGTACTGAGTGACCCATCCTCCAGTGACCCGGACAGTGGGGCCAGCCTTTCCTGAGGTCACAGGGCATTCCTCCTTGGATGCAGCCACAGGTGTGCCAAGCCACCCCAGGGATGGCTTTCAGTGTTTCTGTCCTAGCTGGAGATGCTCTAGACGGCAGTGCCCACCACACCCTCTACTTTCTGCCCCTGAGACCATCCGGTCTCCCTCAGACCTAGCTGCTCCAGAGGCCTAGGCCATCTGCCTGGGGCTCCCACCTTCCTGGGACTTCGTGTCCTGGAAGGACGGTCTTCATTGCCTCCTCTCCTCACTAGTCCAGAGCATGGTTGCCGTAGATTCTTCTCCACAACAGCTCAGGGCAGCCAGGACCATCCACGGACCACCTACCCCCTGCAGAGAGGCCAGCCCCCACAGCTCAGGACAGACAGCCAGAGTGAGGCACCATCGCTAGTGGAAGTTCACGGAGCACAGCTCTTCAGCCAGTCCCCATGGCTGGTCAGAGAGCCACTGCGTCCAGCTTCCTGCCCCTAAGAAGCCCTCAGAAACTCTGTCCTGGCCCCTCCAGAGAGGCCTGGAGGATAGGAGCCCATAAAGGTTAGCTTGATCTACTCCTGCGTTTAACAGCTCTGCCAAGGACTCTGCCCAGATTCAATTATCTCCGCAGGTTTTATAAGACCAGCCCCATCCACCGTGCAAAGATGGGCTGTGGCATGGGCCGCTGGCACACCTCCTTCTCTCCTGTAAATGCTTGGGGTGGGGGCTGAGAAGGGCCAGAAGCCAAGGTTACCTCCAGCTTCTCTTCCCAGAATCTCAGTCTCAGAGCCTGGCATAAGCGACACCGTCTGCTCCACACATGGGTCAGATACAGAGCCTCTGGGACACAGGATTCTGAGTGGGAGGTACCTGGGGAGCCAGGCCCCTACATATATAATGGAAAACCACTACATATATAATGGAAAACCAGGCCCATACCCCTCTTCCTACAGCGTTCCTGCCATGGGGTCCCAGGGCCACAGGTAATGACTTCCTGCCTTGTAACATCCTCTGTCACATCCTGGGCGGTGGCTGCCGCTGACTATTCCATTATAGACCCTAGACTTCCACCAGCCCTCAGCCTGTGGAGCTCAGATACTGCAGAAAGCTTGGTCTTAGATTCAGATCTGGCCATTCAGGCATATAAGAAAATGAGAGGCAGCCAGGTCTGTCTGCCCTTGAAATTCTATAAACCCTCCCCTCTGTAGAGCTAGCTCACGCTGGGGCTAGGGAATGTCAGGCAGTTATGCCCAGGTATAGCATGCAACTTCAGTGTGCCACCTTGAGCCACCCCAGAGATTTTCAGGAGGGAGGGACCATCACCAGCGTGAGGAACAAGGAGACTCAGAATCTACCAGGGCCACCTTGTAGCTGGTTCTGGCCCAGATGGCTACCGTGTACACGAGGCCTAATATTTGAACACTGAGGTTCGGCGTTTGCCACGGGGCATAGTTGGGTAGGGAAGCATCCTGGCAAGCATCTATACACACTCCCTCACCATCCCAGCCATACCAGCATCTCACTCCCATCCAGCCAAACCTGTGAGCCCAGCCAGTTAGGTGGCCTGGTGCTTCAGGATCCCTCATGGCTTCCTTCCTTGGCCCCTGGGGAACGGTGCCGGTTCCTCCTGTGGCCACTACCCAAAAGGGCCACCTGTGCCCGCCAAATGAAGTTCTAGAACAGGGCAACGGCTCCAGTCTTGAATGAAGGCACGTTCACACACATCCCAGTCGGCCATCAGTGCCCCCAGACTCTCCCTACCTCCTACACTGGCTTTAAGTCAGGGCAGGGGCTCACCTCTGGCATGGCCGCCATCTTCCCTCCCTCCAGAGCTAGCTAAGTCCATGCTGAGGTGAGAGCAGGACGACCCACCCCACACATGCACACACACGCGCACACACACACACACACGCACACACACACACACACACAACCCATTTGTTTTCTGGGAACTGCAGCACCTGGACTGAAGCCTGAGCGTCACAGGTGCTCGGTAAATATTTGTGAGACATCAGAGCCTTGCACCTGCTGCACGCCAGACACCGCTGAAGCTCACACCTCCACACATAAACAGCACCTCACTAATGGGATGCAATTAATCCTGAAACCGTCTGGAAGGCGGCTGCTGTTACTACCCCATTTTCCGGGTGCAGGACTGACTAAGGCTCAGGGAGATTGAGTCACCTACCCAAGGCCATCTATGAGCAACGCAGGGCCAGGTCTCTGCTCAGGATCAATTCTAATGGTCCCACAGTCTATGCTGACACTGGTCTTCCATGCCAATTGGTAGGGTGTGTAGTTCTGCCCATTTCACAGATGAGGTCTCAGAACCATCTACACGCCCCGAGGTTGCAGGCCTCCTTCCAGCTTATGTGAAACAGGAGCTGATGCTGCCTGGGCTGGGCTGGTCCTGTCTTCTTGCTCTGGGGGAGGGGGTGGGGAGGGCAGGGCTGTTCTGGTTTGGACTTCTTTCTGAAGGCAGACAGCCATGCATGCCCCTCCTCTACATGACTTTTAAGAAATATCACCTAATTAACTGATTGTGGGCTGTCAACACTGCCAGGTCCCCCGCCCCACTGTGTCTGGCCATAGCCTGGATGTTCACATATGCCAGCAAGGCCTGCCAGGCAGAGCTGGCTCTGTCGCTGCTTGGCATGGCTGCCAGCCCCTCTTGCTCAGCACCTAAGCTGTCGTTACCAACCTGGTTCGCTCCAGAGCATGGCTGGCCTACACAGATCTACACAAGCTGGCTAGGGCCAGAGCTGGGCCTCCGTCCCCTGCCCAGGCTCGTCAGCTAGCCTCACCCACCACACCCCAGCACAGCATCTTTGGGCATCACTGGGGGGAAAATCCAGTTCTGCATCTCGTGTAAGCTAGGCATCCTCATCTTTTAATTATTGAAGAACAGATTTTTCCCCCAAATAATTAGGCAATTGAAATCATACAATCTTTCTCTGAGAACTATATTTAACCCTGATTTGAATGTAATTTGCACATTGCCGCTCCCTGAAGCAGCTCTGGAAGCCAAAACATGGATCAAATATTTTTTAAATGTCAAATGCTGCTTAATTGTGCATTGCACTGAATTTATTTGTTCAGATAAGCATTTGAGCTTCTACCTCCATCTCCTCGAGTGATTCTTCCCTAATCTATACACACCCCGATTTCCCTAATAGCTGGAGGATCAGAATAACACAGGAGAGGGCCTCAATTTTGCAAAGTACTTTAAAACATGCATATTCAAGATCAAGGCAAAATCCTTCGAACTGCCAGGCCCTAAGGAGCTCAGGAGGCAGAAAGAACATGGGTGTAAGACAGTCAGCCTCCCAGGGCCTCAGGCTGCCCACACCGCTGACTTGTCCGAACTATACTACTTCTACCCAGGCCAGACCGCAGGCCAACGTGGAAGGGTCTCTCCCAGCTCCTACATCCACATGTATACATATTTCCATAGAGAAGAGGTCATCTAGGAACCCTTCAGAGGAACAGAGCCAGTGAGGGTGGGTGGGAGAGAACCTGTGCCCTTATCAACAGCTTAAGCAAGAAGGAGGTCACTGATGGATGATGCACATGACAGACAACAGTCAGATGTAGTGATTGATGCACACCAGCTCGAGAAGTCTGAGGCAGGAGGACACATAATAACCACATCCTGGCTCAGAAAGCTAAAGAAAGAGAAAGAGATAAAGACTGAGTGGAGGAAAGAAGAGAGGGAGGGAGGGAGGGAGGGAGGGAGGGAGGGAGGGAGGGAGGGAGGGAGGGAGGAAGGGAGGGAGGGAGGGAGGGAGGGAGGGAGGGAGGAAGGGAGGGAGGGAGGGAGAAATGGACAGGGAGGAGAAGACACTAGGGTAGTCTGTACCAGTCAGATGACAGTAAATTCTGTTGGGATGACAAACATCCTTAAAATCTGTGACTCTAACACAGATCCTCATGGTCAGGGCCATGGGACACCCTTAAAGTGTGTGCTTGGTCACAGTGCTCTCCTCTTCTGTGTCTGTCCATCTGTCCTCAGCACCTGTGTACATCCGTCCTCATCCTCAGTGCTCAGCATGGCATCCAGCTCAAAGCCCGGGTTCTGTTTAATTTTTCTTGGTTTTTTGAGACAGTCTCACTATGTGTCCCGGGCTGACTTCTCGCAGTCCTTCCCTTTCTCCTGCCTCAGCCTCCCGAGTTGTGTGATTATTGCATGGGGCCTCATACCCAACTTAACCTCCACCTTCTGATGACAGATCTAGAGACCAGAAAGCTGAATGGCCTCAGCTGCAGAGGGACAGGGACATGGTAGATGGATAAACTCCTTGTCTCTTGAACAAAGGAAGAGGACAAGTGTCCACAGCTCCCCTGACCTTTGTCCTGCAGAATGTGACTGCAGAGGCTTTTTCAATAACCCTCCTCCCTGGCTTTCCCCCTCAAAGACAGGAAGGTCACAGCTAGCCAGGATGAGGATGTACCCACCTGACTGCTCCTCGGGAGGGCCTGCTCTCCTAACTCTGAGGTCTACCAGCTGGGAGCATCTTCCCTTTTAGCTATGGCTCTAGTAGAGGAGCATCCGTTCCTGTCCCAACCCCTCTCTCTCTTCCTCATGGAAGCTCAAAACCTACCGTGTCATACAAACCAAAGACCTTCATGCTGCTGTTAATGTCAGCTTAACGTGCAGCTCTCGACCTTAGCGATGTCATCTCTGTTGCCTCTCAGCATCCTGTGTCCATGAACACTGTAGCAGGTACGTCTTAGACATCCCAGTTCTGCAGGATTGTAAGAGGAGCTTCAAGCCACAGAGGTGTGATGGCGGTCTCCACTCATCTCCTGTATCTAAGGGTCTCTGCTCATCTCCCAAGTGACCTCAGATGCTGGGCTTGCCCAGTGCCTCTCTGTCACACAGAAGTATGGCCCCTGATGTCTCGTCACAGTTTCTCACGCTGCCCTGCCCAGCCCTACACAGATTTCAGGGCTTACCCATGCAACTGCCCCCATCCTAACTTGTAGTTTCCATACTACTCAGAACATTCCAGACGAGTCTGTGACCTCAGCAGTCATAAGATCCAGCCTGTGAATGTGGATAGAAACTCCTTCCCACGTGGGTTGCCTTGCTTTAGCCTGCAGACGTTGTAAACACAGTAATCAGCAGGCTGGATGGTACACAGTAATCCCCAAGCTGCTCCCCCAGGCTGCTCTATGCTCATGGAGAAAACCTCGTTTCTGCAATTACTCACACCACCCTCAAAAGGCATGACCCAAGCTAGACCAAGCATCTGAGGGAGACGAGAGAAACCCCCGTGACAGGGGCCAGAAGTGGAGAACAGGGACTGAGAGAATGAGTAGGCATCACAGGCAGGTGATCTGAATAACCAGACTCTCTGGAACAGTCGGGGCCTCCTTGTAGCTAGGGAGCCATAGAGCCCTGGGACCTTCTGAACTCACATATCACCCCGTCTTCAGTCTGTGCCTTTGACGACCCAGCCCTGTCATTCTGAACAAGTTCAGATAAGTAAGCAAAAGCTCTCAGAGCTATTAGGAGCCCGCTGCTACAGTCAGTGACATCATCCCGCTGTCTATCAGCCTGATCCATGAACAGTTCCAGAACACTCCACCCAGTGTGGCAGAGGACATACTCTTCTCAAGTTCACATGGCACATCTGCCAGCATGGGCCACTCACGGGGATACAGGGCACTCCAAGGAACAGGCACACATCACATGGATTCTTATCACAGAGCGGTGAATCTACAACTGGCCATAGATGGCTGGAAATTCCCAACATCTGAAGTTTAAACACCACATCCAAGGCAAAGTCTCAAGGGAAGGAAATGAACATCAACTTAGGACTGTCGGCTGTGGCAGCGGTCAGCTGGAGGGCCATTTATAGCAGTAATGTGCATGCTAGATAGGAAGAAAGGCCCAGAAGAAGAAGCCTGGGCCTCCATCTCAGGGACCAGAAACAGAACAATTTAAGATGATAGCAAGCAGGAAGATAAAAAGAAACAAAAATATAGAACAGAAATCAGAGAGCTTAAAGTCGGGAAAAGGCATTAGAAAAAAACAAATCAATGAAACCGAAAGCTTGTTCTTTGAAAGGCTCTATGAAAGTGATAGGACTCTAGCCTGGCTGAGACAATCAGAAATGAAAGCCAGGAGCCGTGCCCATCCAGACATGAGAACACTGATAAAACACAGCCAGGCGGCAACTCTGTACCTACGAATTTGAAATGTTGAGGAAACGGTCCAGAAGCCCACAAGGAAGAATAAAGAAACTCTACAGGCTGTGTGATAGTTTTCCTTAATGGTCAATTTGGTTGAATTTTGAGACACCTAGGATGTCAGTAAAACACACTTCTAGAGACAACTAGATGGTGAGGGCTGTGACCTAACCAATCAATTAATCTACTGATAGGCTCAAAATCTGAATAGAGTTAGGCATGGAGATTAGTAGTAGAACACCTGTTTCAGGAGGGACATTCATCACCAGCAACACAGAAACACACGCGCGCACACACATACACACGCGTACACACACACACACACACATGCACACACACATACAAACACATATGCCCACACATGCAAACACACACACATGCACACACATGCACACATGCACACACGCACATACACATGCACACACACATGCACATGCACACACACATACAAACACATATGCCCACACATGCACACACGTGCACACATGCACACACACATGCACACACGCACACACACACATGCACACACACTCACATGCACACATGCACACACACATGCACAAACACACGCACACATACATGCACACACGTGCACAAACACATGCACACACACGCACATACACACACACTCACATGCACACACATAAGCGTACACACACACTCAGAAGTTGAATGGACCACCAGGAGGCCATGGAAAATAGGGTTTAGCCAGAGGAAAACATGTCGCTGGGCTTTGCCTGTGAAGGGAACATGTCGCTCCTGGCCCTTTCCTCTCCCTGAGGTGAGCCTGTGTCCCATCACACCCTTCTCACTCTTGTAACCAGCTTCATCTTGGGCCCACAGCAAAGACGCCAACTATGAACTAATACCTTGCAAAACAAAGCGTGAGCCAAAATAATCTCCTTCTTCAAACTGTTTCCCCGAGGGACTTGTCCCGGAGACAGAGTCTATTTCTACAGCTGAAATAACTATTAATCACCTTCAGAAAGGGCAGTGCCAGGCCCACCTTCGCCAGGGTCCTCACCCGTGTGAGGGTAACCACCATGTCTACAGCCTCTCACACCAAGCAGACACACACCACCCCTTCACTCACCCTGCAAGGCCACTGCCGGCCTAATACCCAACCCAGACAAGGACAGCATAAGGGAAGAGCTGAACAAGAACAGAGATGCCACTCACCAGGAAATTAGCAAATCCAAGTTTCAGTAGGTACCCAGGGAGATTTATCCCAGGTATAATCCCATTTGAAGATCAATGAATGAATGAATGAATGAGCAAGTGAGTGAATGAATGAATGAATGAATGAATGAATGAATGAATGACAATGACTAACTTAATCTGTCTCCTGGAGCAAACAAGTATAGCAAGGTTGCAAGAAACGTGGCTCTGCTTACCACCCATAAACCATTGGAATTTGAAATTAAAAAGAAAAGGTGAAAAGCCTAAATCAGAAGCTAACAAAGTCTGAATAGGACCTGCAATCTGCACACTGAGAGCCACAAAACTCAGGGAAAGATCAAAACTTGTCCAACTAAAGGGAAGGCTGTCCCCTGGTCAAGCAGGAAGAGTCAAACCGTTCTGCCTGTGTTCTGTGTGAGCCATTGATGTAGCCACTAAAGATTCAGGAGACACGGGCAGTCTGACTCAGCTTACCCAGGGAACAACAGCAGAATCTGGAAGACAAGCCCCAATTCCAAAGCTCAACACCACCACAGAGGCGCGGCCGGCAAGGCAGCAGCGAGGGCCAGAGGAAGGCAGCAGGGACCCAGCAGGACACCCTAGCACTCCTGTCACCTGCTCTTTGAGAGAAGCAAGGTGATCAGATGGGCTTCTGAGTAGATGATATGGCGCAAAGACATAGACTGGAGACATTTTTTACAATAATTACCTCAAAAAGGAACAGACGTAAATGTACGCTACAGAACTATGAAACTTCTAGAAGTAACCACAGAGAACCTTAGTGACCTTGGGTTGATGATGACTTTTTTCAGTTGCAACAAAAACACAAGTACAAAAGGGAAAACAGACATCTGGGACCTTTGTAAATTAAAAACTTCTACTCTGGGGCAGTATCACCAAGAGAACAAACAGGCAGGCCATAGACGAGGAGAAAATCTTTATAAAACACATGCATAGGGCTAGAGAGATGGCTCAGCCATTAAAAGGCTAGGCTCACAACCAAAAACACATGCATAGCAGATAAAGAACATGTGCCCAAAACAGACAATCTAATTTAGACACGAGGAAAAAGTCTGAGCTACTATTCCATGCAGAAATGATGGGCAGATATCAGATGCAGGTGTGGAAAGATGTTCAGCACCCATTTTCATTGAGTGTGCAAATTTAAAACAACAAGGTACCACTGTGTACATCCCAGAGTGGCCAGGCTCCAAAGCACAGCGATACCCACAGCCACTGAGCATGTGGCTTCAACAGGAACTTTCTTCTCTGCTAATGGGACTGCAGGGAGGGGCAGCCACTCTAAGAGACAGTCGTGCCATATGATCTGGCAGCTGAGACCCTAGGTGTACACTCAAGTCCTGAGGGAACTTATGCCTGTACAAAAGCCCGTCTAAACTATTCATATCAGCTTTATTCATGACTGCTAAACACTGGGAGCAACCAAGGTTGATGGGAGATGTTATTCTGTATATATGTTTCTCATACTGGTTAATAAAGCACTGTGGCCAATAGGAAACAAGATAGGCGGGGCTAGGAGACCAGGAGGAGGAGAGAGGAAATAGAGTCAAGATGTAGCCCAAGAAGGAAGGAAGACACCTGCCGTGGCTCCGGGATAAGACGACCACGTGGAAATACTTAGATAAGTAGAAATGGGTTAATCATTAAGACAGAGCTAGCCCATAAACAATAATGGTAACTGACCAACAGGATTGTATCAAATACAGAGTCTCTGAATGTTATTTGGGGCTGGTGCAGCTGTGGGCCCAGAAACATACGCGCTACAGATTGGCGCCAAACCTGCCGTAACACAAGGTATCCGTCAGTTAGTCACTGGATTAGCAATCTCTAGTACCTGCATCCATGCATGGAAATATTATTCCGTGATAAGACGAAAGGAACTATCAAGCCACAAGAGGCATGCAGGAACCTAAAGTGAGCATCACAGAGGAAGCTGCGAGGTCTGCAAGCGGCAGGCTATGTGGCCCCACACAGTGTTCTGCAAAAGGCAAACTCTGGAAACAGTTAGAAACAAACTAACAACAAACAAACAAACCGTTGGCCTGAGTCAGGGTGAGGTGGAGATGACGGATGAAACAGAGAGGACATTAGGAGCAGAAAGACAAGACGGTGAAATGTGACACAGTTCCGGTGGACACATGGGGTATTAGCCAGCTTTTTCTGGAGGGGACACAGCTGAGATGACACACTTATGAAATGAAAGACTTGCTTTGGGAGTTTCGATCTAAACCCAATCAGACTCACTGCTCTGGACCTGGGGCAAACTCTCTACCTGGTTGCCAGTAACAAAAAAAAACAAAAACAGAGGAAGAAACCCATGACACGTCTGGTCAAGGACACATTGACAATGATCTGAACATCGCTAGAATGCATCTCCCATGCTGCCACCACCTTCTGGCTGGACACAGCCTGGAAACCAAAAATCTTTTTCACACAGGCCTTTGAGAATAGTCCAGATGGCAATGTACATTTAATCATGATTCCAGAGCTTTACAGCAAGAATGGACCTTAAACTATGAAAAACTGTGAGGTTGGATTCCAGAAAGAGGG
Organism: Cricetiscus sungorus; assembly: GCA_030556225.1. Lineage (NCBI taxonomy): Eukaryota > Metazoa > Chordata > Mammalia > Rodentia > Cricetidae > Cricetiscus > Cricetiscus sungorus. Next base: position 1,360,913 of record JANBXA010000588.1, read on the forward strand.
GCTGGCAGTGACCACGGAATTGCATCCCAGTACAAGTGTCGGAGCCAGCCTCCCTAGACTGCACAGAAGGGGCTGCCTTAGGTCTCCCAGAACACCAGAGGCGCCCGTCAACGCCAGCGACAACATATCATAGACACCGCTGCCTGCCGGCTGGACTTTGGAGTTAGTGGGACAGAGGGCAGGTGGTGGGTACCAAGGTCTTCAGTGCTGGTGTGACCGTTCCAAGGGAGCAAAGGAAGAGGCTGAAATGTCTGTTTGGGTGGCCTGGAACTGGAGACATCAGACCCACATGTGCTCAGCTGAGCAGAGACACAGATGGCGAGTAGCTCTCATTCACCTGACAGCCAGTGGGGAGGTCAGGGTACAGCACCCAGATCTTGGTGTCTAGTGGGGTCCTCCAATCGAGGCATGAGCTGGGCCTGGAGCCTCCTGTACTGCCAGGAAAGAGGAACATGGACACAGGGAGCCCTCAGGGACCAGACGGAGCTGGTACAGCTTGAGCAACAACATAATGTGATAATGTGGCACTGTGTTATGACCCAAAGTATGAAATTAACACCCACGAGTCCTTCCAAACACAAATGGGTGAATAAAGAGATGAACTGAGAGCAGTCTTCCAGCAGAAAATTCCAGATCATCGACAGATGTGCTCCATGCTCAAGAAAGGAAGGAGGTCTTCCCAAGGGCAGCACAGAAGGGGCGACGCCAAGGTTGGGTCACCTGACTCCGCTTTTGCCAGCTGGTCAAGGTCAGCACCGACAGCTCTTGTGCTCACCCTGAACAGGTGTGGGGAGACCTCGGGGCTTCTGGGGCTGCTCCCATCTGGCCAGCGACAGAACAGCACACACGCCATGGAGGTCAGAGGTGGCCTGCATGCCACCCAACAGGTCTCCCCAAAGGCATCAAGGCCATCAGAAACAATGGTATCGGGTGTGTGGTTGTGTGAGATGCAAGTTATGGGGGTCCATGAGAAGTCAGTGCTGTCTTAGCTTTTTCTTTCCCCGCTCTGGAAACGTAAAACAAGTCTGTAAAATAAACTATACTATTATTTCTTTATAGCTAGTATGTGTACACAGGTGCCCATGCATAGGTGTGGGGCTCAGTTCTCCTTTCTCCACCGTGTGGGTTTCTGGGCTTGAACTCAGGTCAGTCAGTCTTAGCAGCAATCACCCTTTACCCATTGAGCCACCCCTGGCCCAAGTTTACCTTGTTAAAAAAGCATGTATTTTATGGCCTGTAAACTATTCCTCAAAAAAATTGGTTTTAAATATGGGGGAAAATAATGTGGCCTGCTGCTATTTGGAAGCGAGTCTTATGAAAGGGAAAAATAATAAACAATGAATCCAGGCATCTATAACCATGGGTTATGAATTTCAATCTGAATTAAACTAAGTGGGAGTTGTAAGGAAACAGAGGTGGGCAGATCGCTCGGCTGCAGCTAAGAGCTATCCAGGGGCTCACAGACAGCCCGCTTTGATGCTCACCACCCACCTGGAGCACCAAGCCCCAACATACGCACCTGTGGGAAAGGGAGCCCACATAATTACACCATGCAGCTCCTGTATGGGGAGGTGTAGCCGTGGAGGCAGACAGAACCAGTGTGGGGGAGTCAGCAGCATTTTCTTTACTTGGAGAAAGACAGAAGGCCCCAGCATGGAGACTAAGCTTGCTGGGCACTGGGCCGTGCTCAGAGGCTGTGAACAAGGCAATTACCCCTCCCATTTAATCCAGTGGGGGGGGAGGCCCCATGGCCAGGCTGGAACGGTGCTGCTCTATGCAAGGAGCCTGAGGCCCCAGCTCTGCACGTTCTGCCTCCAAAACACACTCTGTACTAAGTGTAATGGGTTTTAGGGAATTTATTTTGCCAATTTTAGAACCTACCATAAAGAAGAAATATGAGAGAATTTTATGAGGTGTACTGTATATCTTTAATACTCGTATGTTTTTTTTTCCTGAAATGCTGAGAATATCAATTACATTTATGGCTGCATGAGGAGATGCCCAAGCCCACTGCTGGCAAAGCAAGTCCTGGCAAAGAGCAAACAATGGGGGGACTCAGGGGTCCCAGGACCCATGGGTTCAGACGCTCCAGGTGGCGTCTGTGCAGCCGCCCCAGTATGGATAGCCTGGGGACCTTTGGGAAACAGGCATGCATGTGCACGTCTCTTCGTCCCTCTACGTTTGTGCATGCATGCATACGTGTACGTGTGTTCTGAGTTTTGTGCACATATGTGTACGCAAGTGCTAGAGTATTTGCCCTCTGGGCTATTTGCTTTCTTCCCAGCAGACAACGCTGGGGACGGGAGGGAAGGGTGCGATGAGAAATGGGGAGAAGCCACCAAACACCCTGAAGGAACAGAAGTAGCTCTTCTCCAAAGGCCACACATACTCCCTCGGCCTGAAGCCTGAGGCAGTAGCCTGATGCAGGACACACACAGGCTTCTAGCCGGCCTTTCATAGGCCTCAGGGCCAGAGTTCTCTGTGGGCCTGCTGTCTATACCCACTCCCTGAGCTGAGACAGATGATGGAGCACACAGGGTGGTCAGGGGCTTCTGGATCAGGGCAGCAGGGCCACAGTCCTTGCGGAGAAGACTATGAAACTCAATAGGCTGAGAACACCCCCTCCCACCATTCCCCAAGTTATTGAGAATCACAGCCTGAGGGCCAACACAGTGCCCATTCTGAAGAAGGGTACCCCAAGACCAAAGAGCAGCGTCTCTCTGGGTTACCAATCCAGGCTGGGAAAGGGAGTCCACACACTCACACTGCACATACATGCATGTGTGTGTGTGTGTGTGTGTGTGTGTGTGTATGCATGCGTGTGTGTGCGTGTGCGTGTGTATGTGCCTGCGTGCATGTGTGCGTGCATGCGTGTGTGCGTGTGTGTGTGTGTGTGTGTGTGTGCACGTGCACACACGCACAGTCTTGCTCCCGCATCCAAACTCATGCATGCTTGCTCTGGTGGGATCTTTTCCACTACAACTAAAAGACTCTGAGGAACAAGCCCTGTTCTTTAAAGGGCCCCTCCTGAAGGGAGTCAGACCCCACTCCAGAGCTGCAGCTGAGTTCCAGGGGTGGCTGTGAAGGAACACCTCCCCCAAGCACTGCTTAAGGTTATTTATGGCTCCAACGTGCACGTTTGTTTAAAATCTGCTGCAGAATTCATCCTCTCTGCCACTTACTCAACCATTATCGGCCATCGCAAAAGTGCCGAAGAGAGAGTCATAAATGGCTGTGATTTACGAGGCAGCAAGAACACAGGACGAATGAGAGAAAATTAAGCCCTTTACCTGTGAGATTATTTACGAGCTCAGTGGATGTGCTCAGGTGTACCGGGTGAACCATGGTTTGGGGCATGTGTTTGGTGTCTGTCCTGTGCTGGGCCCACGGCCGTCATAGTAGGCGCACTGGTCCTGCAGAGGGCCATGTTACCCCTGTTTCTTCCCAGAGACAGCGGGACCGACACCTGGGACCAGCTCAGGACCCAATAGGACAGCGTTTTGTCCTAGCTTACCTAAGCTTGCTGTGGGAGCGTAGACAGCCGCCCTCTCTGGGCCCGTTATGTCTGTGAGCCAGAGGGAATACTCAGGTAGACCCAGAGTCATGTGGTCCCCGGGCAAGGTACCCTCACCTGGGGTGCCCCTCCCTACCTCTTGGGACAACTTGGGTGATTGTTTGGGGATGGCATGCTGGGATTGTTTGGGGATGGCATGTTGGGGATGGCATGTCCAAGGAGGACGAGCTGGCTGTAGTGCCAACTCCTTCCTCCTCCTTATGGGGCCTGCCTTCCGGCTCGCTGTCCCCCAGGAAGGCCCAGGTTACCCTTCTCTGCAACAGACCCTGCTGGTGAATGAATGTGAGTTTCCAGGCGGTTGACTCTCGCCCTCTGAGGCTTCTTAGAAATAAACTGGCCCAGGGCATTCTGCTCTCTTTTCCCAGAGCCGGAGAGAAGGTCAGTGGAAGCATGGGTCTGCTAGAGGGAGGCAGGCCCGCTGTGTCATATAAGGACAGTTCCAGGAGGGACAGCAGCCTCCTTTCCTTGAGCCGTACCAAGCTACAGGCTGGGAAGATGGGTCAGCTCACCCAGTCCCCAGACCTGTGCTGCCTCGAAAGCTGGGATTTCTTGTAAGGGGAGCAGGAAGTTCTGCCCTCAGTGGGAGGCTAGGTGTGTCTCCTAACCACCTCACTGGGAGCCAGATGTGCAGCAGCTGGAGTGCGAGCCCCTTCTGCCTGCTGCCACACACTGCCCACCCTCACCTCCACACAGCTGTCTCATTGTCCCACACAGCAAGGCTCCCAGCAAAGAAAGCATTACCCACATCATAGGATGCCCAGAGCTCCTCTGTGACAGAAGCCAGCCGCTGTGATGAGCGTGCGATCCATTTTGCACACTCCCTACTTCTTTAAGGAAGAAAAACCACCGAAAAATGTAACTGCCATCACGTTTCACGTGGCCTCGAAGGAGCACAGCCTTTCTGAGCAAATAAGAATTTGATTTTCCAATTAAAGTCCAGCCTAGGTCCAGCCTCAGAGAAGCATTCATTTGCCAGCAGCTTGGTGGCAGCATCGTCTCCAACTACAATTGTCCCCAACCCCCAGCGGCAGAATGACAGCATACTAGGGCCAGCCCGCCCTGCTCCTGCCTCCTCTGGGGAGTCCTGGGCTGCACTGCCCTGGCGAGACGGTCCTCTGGAGTTCCACCCTTAGATTGCGGGCACCCAGCTAGGCTCCACTCTGCACCACAGCTCTGGAATTGGCTCAGCCAGGTTCTGGCATCCTCACAACACCTGGAAGGCTCAGGGAGCCAAGTACTGGGCAGGAGGAGGTGGCAAGGGTGGGGGTGACGCCTGCAACTATAGCCTCCACACTGGTCAAATACCCAGGACTCTGTTCCCAGGGTCCCCCACATCAGCCCTCTTAGCAAGCTGCTTATTTGGGAGACAGCTGGCTCTGCCCTGAGACCTTTACCTCAACTTCCTGGAAACCTGAGACTCACCAGACCCACAACAAAATGACAATACAGAGAGGATGCAGCTGGGACAGAGGGACCCCAAAGAAGGGACAAGACATTGGTCAGGACTGAAATGCCAGAACTGGTAGAGATGGGGTCACAGTGGTGGTCTAAGACAGGACCTTAGAGGAAGGGGGCTTTGCTACCTTCGTCTTGAGTCCTAACCTGGGCTGTGCTGACTGCTCTTGCAGGCCTGGGTGTTCTGCAGCATCCTCAGACAGAAGGTTCCAGCTTTCCTGGTCACATGCCTCCCCGGGCAGGACACAGGCTCTGGCTTCACCCTCTGCCGCACCGTCCTCTCCCTGGCTCGGTTTCCCCAGCTGCTCTAAGGTTGTGTGTGTAACGGCATGCACAGCTCTGAGGCCCTGGATGGTGACCCACTCGAGGTCCCTTGCTGGAGCTAGGTCTCCGGGGCCACCTGGGGTCAGCATGCTGCAGACGCTCTGCCACTCAGAAGTGAGTGCAATCCCTCCATCTCATTCTCGTTTTCTTCCCAGCGTAATTGAAAAATCAATATGTTCAGAATTTCTGTGCAGACCACAAATACAATCATTTCCCATCAGAAAAGGGGATGATCCCACAGCACAGCAGCTGCGCCCGTGAGGCCCAGGCACAGTGTGCTCTGCTGGTGACCACTGGGCCCTGCCAGGATGCTACAGAGGCCACCCCTGCTGCCAGGGCCACCTCACCCCAGAGCCAATCACCCCTTCCTTTCCACGGCTTCTGGCCACTCTGTGCCAAGCTTCATAAATAATGGCGCTAAACGGCCTCCGTGGAAAGTCGATTAATTGTGAGTGTAGTTACACACAGCCAGCCACACCTGTCAGCAAGGAACTCTCATGTTGGAACTTATTACGTTTTTATCAACTTGGCAGCGCACGTCACGATGCAATTTGGGCAGCGCATCGTCCTCTGCAATCAGAGCCATTGGCTTTTATGGGTTTGCTCAATCTCGCCCAGGGGACAGATAGCACAGAACAAGGAAAAAAAAATACCTCATCCTTCCAAGCAGAGGACAACCAAGGCCAGGCCACAGACCTGGGAGGAATGCCATCACCTTCGGTCTGCCTGGGCCCTGCCTAACCAGACAGAGCTCTGCTACCCCTGGCAGATCCCGCCGCCCTCCCAGGGCTCAGAACTGCTTGCTCACAGGTGAGGCCCAAATAAGATTTCTCCTTCCCGGGTGTCCAGGGAAACCTTGGTATCCATGTGGCCTCGACCACAGCCCAGCCCCGGTACAGCTGTGTTCCTCCCCTGTGGGGCTGGGACAGGCTCATCATCTGCCTGCTGATGCCATCCCACCTGCCCCAGATGGGGCTCAGTGGCTGAGCTATGACTGGTGTCTGCACCATACTCGTGCTTGACCCCTGGACCTGGTCTGTACCCCCTGAGGAGTCAGAGATGGGACACGGGGAGCCAGTTACTCAGAGCTTCTACCCAGGGCTCAGCCTGTCTCCCCTAAGTATTACCATCCTAAGACATGGCCACGAGGGAGGAAATGGCGGGCGATCAAACAGCACGGCCTCAGCTGTTCCTCGGCAGTTCCCCTCGGCCCTGACCTCACATCTGCTCCTGATCTCCCAGATAAGTTTGCTTGCCAGGTGATCCCCAGAAACCCTTCACCCAGCCCTACCGCAACCCTTCCCACCAAGGGACAGCGGGAAGGGGCAGGAGCGCAGCCCATAGACCCAAGGATGCCATCAGCCTTACATTCTGCCCAAGCCAGACTCTGAAGCAACTGTGCCCATTTCTTCCAGCCGCACAGAGGTCCTCCATGCCTCTCATCCATTCGCTTTAGCCCATAGCGGCCTACACCTCTAAACGGCACAAACACTTGACAATGTCGCCACCCTGCTTGGGGTCTACCTACACCTCTGCCTTCGCTGGCATGGAAAGAGGAGGGGTCTTTTCCCACCATGGTCCTCAGAGGATACACCTGCGGTCAGCAGTAACAGCATCTGCCACGGGCTTCTGTCTGAACCTAGGGTTTCTATTGCTATGGAGAGGCATCATGCCCGGCAACTCTTATAAAGGAAAACATTTCATGGGGCTGGCTCACAGTTCAGGTTAGTCCGTTACCATCGTGGCAGGAAGCAAGGCAGCATGCAGGCAGACATGGTGCCAGAGGAGCTGAGAGTTCTTACATCTTGGCCTGCAGACAACAGGAAGTGGTCTGAGACACTAGGCAGTATCTTGAGCCCGCCTCCACAGTGACACACTTCCTCCAACAAAGCCACACCTACTAATAGTGCACTCCCTGTGGGCCTACAGGGGCTGATTACATGCCACACCACACCCTCACAGCCTTTTCCTGCACCTTTTCTCAGGAATACTCACCCATGGCAATGACCATGGCCCACGCCGTGTATGCTGTGTGTTCCTCTCCCTCTAGACTAACACTGTCCACAGGGGCAGATGCTGACCATCTGTGCTATGCAGTAGTGTGTGTGTTTGAAATGCAGCTGATGTAAACGAGGAACTTCACACGTTTATTCCTTAGCTGTATCACCATGGAAGAAACCGCACACATTTGAAACACACAGTTTTAACATACCCACTGTCCGGGTTAGGTTTCATCATCAACTTCACACAAACTAGAGGCATCTGGGGAGAGGGAACCTTAATTAAGGAATTGCCTAGATCAGATTGGACCACCGGCATGTCTGTGACGCGCTTTCCTGATTTCTAACGGAAACAGGAAGGCCTAGCCCACTGTGGGTGGTGTCATCCCTAGGCAGGTAGACCTGGATTGCATTTTAAACGCTAGCTGAGCATGACCCAGGGAGCTCAGTCACTAAGAAGCATCCTTCTGTGGTTCTGCCTTAGTTCCTGGCCTGGCTTCCATGGATTGTGAACTGAAAGTATAGTCCCGACAGAGCCTTCCTCACTGAGTCTCATTGGGTCCAGTGTGTTGGTCACAGCAACAGAAAGCAAGCTACATTCATGTGTCAGCAGCCCAGTTTCACAGGCAATGGACGCATCTACCTCACGGAGGAGCCTTCTCCTGCCCTCTCAGCCTCACTGCCTGCCCCAGATCCCAGTCCTCAAGAAACCACAGGTCTATTTTCTGCCATTTCCAATTAGTGTGCTATTCTAGAATTTTACATCAGTTTTTTATAGAACCATAAATTATCTCCCTTCGTGTCAAGCTTCTCTCATGCGGGACATTTGCCCCTGTCCTTGTTGCTGTGTCGCTGTCTTCTGTGCTGAGAAAGAGCTGAGGGGTTGACATGTCACCGTGTCCATCTTCAGAGCTATCGAGCCACAGCCATGCTCTTTGCAGACCGGGGCTGCTGCAATCATTAACACACCACTCTGTGGTCATGGGTCCCATAAAAGGCTCCTCTATGAGAGGCTTGCTTCCTGTGTCCACAGGTGGGGCTCTGGGGAGTGACTGACAGCCCTGACTTCACCCTCAGTGGCACTGTCACAAGGTGGTGGGGGCTCCCAGAGTCAGGGCCTGGGTGGAGGGAGTAAGTCACTGGAGATGAGCCCTCAGGATGCACCCTGCTCCATCCTTCTGTCTCTCTGGGTCCTGGTTTCTGAAGGGAGCAGCTCTCCTTGGCCACACCCCTCAGCCTGTGATGCTTTCTGCCTTACCACAGACCTAAAGGTGATACAGCCATTCCATCATAGACTGGGACCTCCTTACTTCAACTTGACTTCCCCGGGCATTTTGTCACAGCAACAAAAAACTGGCTGGCCTAACGTGCTGGGAGCTGACTGACAATGTTGTAAGCTTTCTGTGTTTGGTGCCATCGGAAGGTCCCGCCTTTCTGGGTGGCATTTTCTTTCTCAAGTCTAGGGGAATTCTCAGGAAACACAGAGCCTGAAGCTTCCTTTGCAGGAAGGTTTAAAGCCACAAGCCAGTGTCTGAACCAGGCTTGCGTGTGCCTAGACATCTGTGACTTTGGAGGAGCCAGCCTTTGCTGTAGTGACACTTACCCTGTATCAGTGGAATCAGCTAGACAGCATCCCTGAGCTGTTGAGGTGTGTACCGCTTGGTCTTACTGCTTTTTCTGACCAGCTGGCTGAAGATCTTCTCATCCGATGGATCCTCTCAAAGAACTAGCTTTGGGGCTCCGGGACTCAAGGGGCCATGCCTCTGCTTGCTCCCCCTTGGCTTCGCTCTGACCACTACCGCCTTCCTTCCCTCGTACGTTGATTGGTTTCATCTGCTCTGCTTCTTGAGGTGCAAGCTGAGCTCATTGATGTGAACTATGCTTTCTAACTCAGACACTGCGCTATAGATAAATCCATAAATTTGGTATTTTTATTTTGATTCTGTTTAAAACACTTTTAACTTTGATTTCTTCCTCGGTCCATAAGTTACTGCCCTAGTTTGGTTTCTGTTGCTGTGATAAAAGGCAAGTTGGAAAGGAAAGGGTTTATTTCATCTTAGAGCTTACAGTCAATCATCAAGGGACGCTACGGCAGAATTCAGGTTAGGAAACGAGCAGAAACTGAAGCCAATGGTGAAACAACGGTTACTGTCTGCCTTCCCCAGCTCCTGCTCAGCCAGCGTTTCTACCCAACCCAGGACCACCTGCCTGGAAGCCACACCCACCACAGTAGCTGGGCCCTCCTCCACCAATTAGCAAGCAAGGAAACGCCCCACAAACCGATCTGTGGAGACAATTCTCAGACTGAGGTTCCCTCTGCCCAGGAGAGCCAAGTGGACAGCCAAGCTCAGCAGCACAGTTATTAAGCAATAGGTAGTCTTTCTGGGGCTTTCTTCCTTCCTTCCTCCCTTCCTTCCTCCCTTCCTCCCTCCCTTCCTTTCTTCCTGCCTTTCTTCCTCCCTTCCTCCCTTCCTTCCTTCCTTTCTCTCCCTCCCTTCCTTCCTCCCTCCCTCCCTCCCTTCCTTCCTTCCTCCCTTCCTCCCTTCCTCCTTCCTTCCTCCCTTCCTTCCTTCCTCCCTTCCTCCCTTCCTCCCTTCCTTCCTTCCTGCCTTTCTTCCTTCCTCCTTCTCCCTTCCTTCCTTCCTTCCTTCCTTCCTCCCTTCCTTCCTTCCTTCCTTCCTTCTTTCCTCCCTTCCTCCCTTCCTTCTCTCCTTCCTTCCTTCCTTCCTTTTTTTCACATTTTCATTTTATTAAATTAAAACACCTTTGAATATCATTCCATATCAATACATTTCCAAAATTATTTCTTTAGTGATTGTTTGGGGAATCTCACATCATGTTCCCTGCTGACCTCACTCCCAGTCTTTCTATGTCTGCCCCTCCCCTGTGGCCTCCCCTCAAAAAAAGAGTCCATTTTGTGTTGTCTATATATGCACTTGAGTAAGGTCAAATTCCTAGTGGCCAACACCCCCAAGGCAGGAAGGCAGAATGAGTTCTTCTCCACAGGCATCCACAGTGCTGTGGGCTGGTAGTGGCCTGCGGGGCCAGCTCCCCCATGAGAGTGGGACCAGCTCTACCTCAGACGTTAACATGGCTTCAGGCAGTAGCCCCCACCACAGGCAGTGGTCATGTGGGCCACAGACATCAGCATGGCCCTAAGTGGCTACACAGACCATGAGTCTCAGCATAGTCTCAGGCGCTCAGGGGCACGTGCCCCTCACATCAGCATGGCTCCCCAGGGCAGCTAGGCCCCACAACATCACTAAGGCAGACTGTGGCACAGATCTCAGGCTTCTCCGAGGTCTGGGACAGCAGCATGGACCACCGACACCAACATGGCCTCTGGTGGTACTGCAGACCAGGGTGGCCATTCCAATCTAGAAAGTGAAGCTGTCCCATCTACCACCTCCCTCCGTCTTTGCCCAGAGCCAGGCAGCAGGTTCCAGGCTGAGTCTGTGTCTGCGTAAGCTCCGGGCTGTCCTACCCCAACCCCTGATCCTGTAGAGCAATGACAGCGTGTAGACCTCAGCCTCTCACCTGTCACTGCCATCATGCCTCCCATTCTGCCCCTCTCCCTAACGCACACACCACTCCATTTTCTACCTCTCCCGCCTCTCCATCACATAGTCCCCCGTAGTGGTGCCTGCCTGCCTGCCCCACGGGTGGCCCCGGGGTGTCTTCTGGCTCCTAGACCGCCTCTCATGCTTTTCTAACTAAATCCCATTGTTACCACACAACACTTTCGATGACTGGGAACTCTTTATATGTTTGGATTTCTTTAATAATCTAGAATATCATCCATATTGGTGTTCCACATGTGCCAGTAAAGAGTGGGTGGTGTATTTCCTAAAAGTCAATTTTCCCTTTAATCTTTTGCTGCCTTCCTTTCCCTAACTAAATGTTCTGTGTAATTGTTTGTTGGCTCATTAGCTGTAGTTGTTTCGTGACTTGTTGGTGGCTTTCTGGTTTACAGCAAACACAGGTACGGTAGCTTGCCACTTCATAGACACAGGCTATTATGATGTCACCTTTCCCTCCAAATCCACACTGCCCTGTCAAGCGTATCGCTCTTCATAGTCTTGTCAACCCCACACCCCACACGATGTCATCCTTGTTTAAGCACCAATTATCTTTTGGAGAGGCTTAAATAGTGGAAGCAGCTCCTACTCCGTTACCTTTTGGAGCACACCGCTTCCGACATTGCATGCATTAGGTGGGTTTTTATTCTGTCTAATATTACCTCCTTCTGCCTGCTCGGCTGCTTCAGCAAATCCTACTGGATGCTGGGTTCTGGTGACGTAATCCTGTCAGTCAGCTCTATGTGTTAACGGAAATCTTTACCTTTGATTTTGAAAACTACTTTTACGGGTGTTGGGGTTGGGAGTGGTGGATCTATTTCTCCTCTCAACTCTGCGAAGATGTCAGCCCGCCTTGGTCTGGCTCCCACTGGTTCCTGCAGCCACCCCTGCTTCCAGTTTTCCATGCAAACCTGAGAGTTCTGGCTTCTAGACTCGTCCCTCATTGCCGGCTTTGAACGTGATGTGGCCGGTGCTCGCTTACCCTTGGGCTTGGGTGAATAGCGTGGGTCTAACATTTATCGTCTCCACACCCCACCATTTCCTCAAGTGGTCTCCAGTCTCTGTCCCTCTCTCCTCCACCATGGGCCCCAGGATGCCGAGCCCGATTGAAGTTTGCCTGGGGCTCACTGGTAGTCTGTTTATTCATTTTTCTTATCTTTTTCACCTTTATTTATTTGAGGGGTGGGCATGCACACCACTTTGCATGTGGAGAAGTCAAGGGACAACTTGCTGGAGTCGCTTCTCTCCGTCCACCACGTGGGTCCTTGGCTTGTTGGGAAGTGCCTTTTCCCTCGCTGAGCCACCCTGCGCCATCGCACCAGCTCTTATCCGCTTACTTTTCAGTTCCTTTCTGCTTCACTGACGTCATTTCCTGCCTTTGTCTTCAGGTGAACCGACCAGTTCTTTGGCCTCTAATCGGCCACTCATCCTATCCTGTGTCTCTTGCACCTGCACCTTGTCATTTTGACCTCCAGAAGTTCACTGTGCCTCTTCCGTGTCTCTGCTTCACGCCTTGAGCACATGGAATGTTGCATGATAATACCTGCTTTGATGCTTGGCTCTGCTAACCCTGACAACGGGTCAACTTCGATGATTTATCTCTTTGTTATGTGTGGTTTCCTGATTACTTGCATGCTTGTTAAGTTTTATTGGCTCCCAGGCATCATGACACTCCATTACTGAGAGTTGGATTCCCGGACTTTTGCTAGGGTGCAATTAGTTCCCTTGAAAAAGTTTGGTCCTTTAGGAGGCTACAGTTTGGACAACTGCCCCTGAGAATCCCCTGTGATAAAGGCTTGGTCCCAGCCTGTGGCACTCCTGGGAATTGGTAGGACCTTTAAATGTGGGCATCCTAAGCGGGAGGTCCCTTAGTCAACAGGGGTCCTTCAATCAAAGGGAACTGTGGGACTCTGATCTCCCTCTTCGTTTGTTTAGAGTCCAGTGTGAGATGAGCAGCCTGTGTGACCTCACCACAGGCCCAAAACAGGAGAGAGGCCCTGCACACACACTGAACACATAAATGGGGTGTATTAGCACCCCAGGCTATGTTCCAGTCAGTCCAACAATGGCAGTCTCCACAGGCCCAAAACAGAAGACATAGCACACACACACACACACACACCATGAGCACGTACATGGGGTGTGTTGTCACCTCACAGACTATATGGTCCAGCCAATCCAACAATGACTGTCTCGTGGCAGAAAGGCTGAGAATCCAGCAGTGGCTCAGTGCACAGGTCCCAGTCTGGTGCTGGGTTCCAGAGGATTCCTGGAGAGCTACTGGTCTTCAGTCTATGTCGGAATTACAAACAGATAGGTTCGAATCCCAGTGAAGGGATACCTCAGCCGTAGGACAGATGGACTTGCCAGTGAGTGAGTAATTAATTCCATGTAATTGTATGTGAGCTGCTATCAGAAGGTGTGACCCAGACATAGGGTAGGTCTTCTGACCTCAAATGATCCAGTCAAGAAACACCCCCCACCCCACATGTAAGCCTAGCTGCTTGGGTTTTAGTTGACTCCAAATGAAATCAAACCAACAACCAACATGAGCCATCAAAGCGTTCTTCAAGACTGAGGAGGAAACTGCAAAAGGCTGGAGGTCCCAATTCAAACCAACAGTGGATTTGAAAGAACACGTTTGCAAAGAAGATACAGGATGGGCAAAACATATGCAAAGATGCACCCTGTCTCCAGCCGTTAGGGAAAGATACATCAGAGTCACAGTGAAATACCACTCTGCGCCCACTAGGATAGGACAGGGTGTGAGAGGCTGCAGCACTGGTGCCCAGTGGAGGGCATGTGACATGTGTGGCCTGTGTCCAGTGCTGGAGGTTAAGTGAGGGACTCCCGTGTGGCTCAGCAATTCCGGGGCACCCACGTGCCCACAGAACAGAAAGGGGGGCAGAATGATCCTGTGAGCAAATGATGACAGGAACCCGAGTGCATAGGGCAGACAGTGGCCAAGTCCAGCCCACAAAGAAGTAACAAGATACTATGTGTCCTGTATGGGGGGGGGGGGTGAAAAAGCTACACTGGTGAAATTAGCAGACCCAGTGGACTAAAGACCGAATGGCTCTGCAGTCGTGAGGGTTCCCGGACTGTCAAAACCACAGCAAAGGCAGCAGGACACACATCTCTGGGGCAGTGGAGGGGAGGGGAGGAGAGAGGAGGGGGAGGGGAGGGAGAAGGGGAGGGGAGGGGAGGGATGGAGTGGAGGGGAGGGGAGGGTCGGGTCGGTGTTTAATAGGATGGAGTAGCTCTGATGACAAAAGAGTCTCGGGTGCAGGTGCAACCCTGTGAATGTATTTTCGCTGCACAATTCTACGTGTTTGAAGTAAACTGTGTATTTCGCTGTGAGCAACCAGCCCCTAAGTCTCTGGGCACGGTCTGTCAGGGCAAGCTCAGAGTTGCACATTGCTGTTCCTAGAGTGTGGATCACGCACAGGTGGAAAGAGGCGTCGCCAACATCCTCGGGACTCTCAGGCTCAGGTTATCTGTCCTCCCCAAGTACAATGCTCACATGGTGAATGGAGCCAAAGCTGCTGATGGCGTTAACACCCGCATCCCAGCTGGGAGAATGGAGGCACGCTCCTGCGAAGCAGGGGGTACAACAGGCTCTTCCAGCACCCTTTCCCCCATGACCGAGGCTGATTTTGTAACATCTGATGATCTAAAAATGCCCCAACCACTCAGTCTCAAGACTGTTGTTTCCTGCCTTCCTTTGTCTCCCAGCCTCTGGCTCAGCCATGGTTTTCCTCCTGTGTCACTGAGGTTGGCTTTTATCCCTGGGGTCTTCAAGTTTAAGCTTGTGGTCCCCTTACCCACACACCCACAACGACAACAGACACAATATCCTGCTGACCACTGACAGCCCACCAAAGTGCTATCACATACCCAAGGCACACAGGGACAGATAACCGGTGACTCACCTGGGGATCCCAGTGGGAACAGACAGCACACACTCACCGACTCATACAGACACAATGGGACAGATAACAGACAACTCCCACAGTCAGACACTGACACAGACACACACAGGGACAGATAGCATGCACTGACTCAGATAAGCACACACGGACCCTGTCCATTGACACTTGCACCGACATATCGCACACTGATACACATGCACACAGACATCTGCTCAGACACCCCCCACACACACACACAGACACACACACACTCGAATGCTAAGAAGCCGCGTCTAAGTGCTTCCCAGAGTGAGGCCCACTGTCTGTACTCACACCCGCCTTTGAAGGGCGGCTCTGGGTCCCACGGGCCCCAGCCTGATAAGCTGGAGATGGGATGTGCAAGCACAGCAGACCTCACCCCTCTCCCCACCACAGATGGGCACGGCGTCCCCTCTGCTGCATGTGGCTATGGGGATTAAGACTGAAAATGCGTCTGTCTGGGCTCTAGGACAGGTCACAGGGGACCCTCCCTTGGGTGGAGTTCCAGCCTCTGTGGCCAGGCCTGACCCTTAAGTCACTGAGCCTAGGACTCAGGCCTGATGTGGGGTTGGCATTGTTGTCAACACACTCACACTGACCATCCTGAAGGTGACCAATAAGCTGTTTGAGACACCCCTGTCAACTCATGCTTCACTGCCTCCCTCACCCCTAGACTCCATCTCACTTCGCCGGTTATCCTTCTCCCGGTGTCCCGGTTTACAGCACATGGAGCCGGCATTCCTACCTGGGTGTCACATTTCCGCCTCCCTTGAAATACTGGCCCAAACATGTCCTCCATCTCAGGTGACAGCATTGACACCAGGACAGCCAGGCTGGGGCAGCTGCTCTTCTGCTACCATCAGTGACCAGAGAGGAAGGCCTTCCTCCCCAATCGTCCCGCTGAGTCCAGGTCACCTGCCACATCCAGACGTCACAGTGTCAGTTGTGACAGGGGCATAGTAGCCTATGCTGAGGGCTGTGAAGGGTGGGAAGAAACAGCCTGGGGCACTGAAGACATCCCTGGCCATTTCAGGACAGAAACACTGGGGCCGAGAGGTGTCACCATTCACTTCAGTGCTGTGGATGCAACCCAGAGCCTGGTGTGTGCTAGGCCAGCCTCTTATGGAGCCATACTCTCAGTACAAGACACTACAACCACGTCAGATGCATGGACGTCCCACCCACTGCCTCTCTGTGGCTGAAAAGTGGCAGGTGTGCCAGGCGCCCAGGCCTTTCCTGACCAGCCCAGCCCAGCCCGGAACAGCAGCTGCCTGCCCTGACACTGGCAGAGCATTGGAGCATGGCCAGCCGGGGGCAGTCAGCTTTGCAGGGGGCAAGCATCCGCCCCACCAATTCAGGAGCCTAAGAGAGCCCTGGATAGTCAAAGGGCCCAGGATTGGCTCCCAAAGGACCCTTCTGGCTGTGGAAGTTTTTCCCAGGGCTGGAATTCTGGCTCAGGGTGCCTACAGCCTCTGTCTACATCGTCAAGGGGCTAATCAGAGGCACACTGGCACCCTCTGCCCTCCCCTCCCAGACTGGGCTGAGCATCTTATGGGCAGCCAACAGGCCAGACAAAGGGCTGTCTGCAAATTGAGGGCAGGACTGGCCTGGGAGATGGGCTTGCTGAGGGAGCTAATTGGGCTGATGGGGGTGGTGGCAGGAGGGGAGTGTTAATTGGAGAAAGTCAGAGAAGGAAGGAGCTGGTGGCTACAGGAGCATAGCAGCTGGGAACACAGTGACAAAGGGTGAGACTCATCAACTCTGTGAGTGGCTGGAGAGACATGGCCCACCCTGCCAGTCAGACACAGTGCTGCTGCCTCTCCCTGGCCAGGCCCCAGGTCGGAAAGTGAAGTTTGGAGTATCCTCACCTCTGAGCACCAGTCCATCAGAGATGGGAGTACCCCACAGGCCTCGGTGCACACTGTGGGTGAATGAATGATGTGGATGTGCTGATGACCCTCCTGAGAAGGCTGACCCAGTCCTCAGGACCTCAGAAGGGAGTAGCTCTGTCCACATGCCCCTCCTCCCTCCCCACAGCACTCACCGGCCACCCCCACCCCATCCCCACCTCTGTTGTTCCACAGCGCCATAACCTCAAGTACCCTCAGCACCCTCCCTTAAAGGTCGACCTACACCAGGGTGGGACCACACGGTACCCAGACCCCCACCTGTGCAATATTCGAGAATGTATGTCGCTGTGATTGGCTTATTACGGAGGCTGACTGACTAGTAGCTGAGCGGAGTAAGGTTAGGATGGAAAGCCAACCTGAGAACGATGGAAATGAGAAGGGCAGAGTCTGGAGTTGCCCGCAGATACAGAGGAAGCAAGATGGACAGGCCGCACTGAGAAAAGGAACCAAGCCATGTGGCAAAGCATAGATGAAAACATGAGCTGATTAAAAACATAAGCGTTAGCTAGTAACAAGCTGAGGTATTGGCTGAGCATTTACAGTTAATATGAAGACTGTCAGTTATCTGGGGACTGGCAGGTGGAAAAGGAAAGGCTGCACCCACACCAGTTACCCAGGCTGTAGGAGGGTGACTACTCCATTGGCTACCCTGGCCACCTCCTACAGACCCTAAGAGTTCTGTCCTCCCCCACAGGCTATAACCATCCATGTCTAATCTCAGCTGTGCTGTGACTCCTCGTACCAGACCTGCTGTCCTACCCCTCTTGCCACTGGTGTCCTCCTGTTTTACCCACTAAGCCATAACCCCAGCCTCCTCCATGGAAAACTGAACCCCACCTCAACTCCATCAAGTCTGGAAGACCCCGTCCCACCTCTGAGCCTCAGTTTCCCCTTTGGAAGTACAGGTGACATTGGGGTCCTCTGAAAGGTCAGACACGTAAAAAAAAGCTTGTTCTCACTTCAGGGACCTCTGGCCCTCCATCATGCCCCTAAAGGGGCCTACATAGGGTGGAAGCCCTGAGGAGCAGCCTCTCCATAGTTAACAGGGCACCTAGGCTAGCCTCCAACTCCCCCAGACCCTGGAAAAATGAGCTTACCATCCTTTCTGCCCTCCAGTGGGAGCTGCTATGAACACAAGATCCCGAAAACAGCTCTCCATCCGAGCACATAGGTGATTTGTCCTTGCTTAGGAAAGAGTAGCATTAGCAAAATACACTTTTATGTCTATTTAACTTGCCGTCAGGAAACTAGGCCCCAGTCTGCTCTGCTCTTCCGGTGGGTGACAGGAGGACTGCTTAGTCATTAATTGTGTCTCTTCTCCCACCTGCTGGCAAGGTCAGGGTGGACAGAGAGACTCTAGAGACGGGTCACCGCTCCACAGCCTTTCTCTGTGGGGCCAGCACGGTGGCTGGTGTCCCCTACAACAGGCTCCACATGGTGGCTGGTGTCCCCTACAACAGGCTCCAGACTCAGCCCAAGGCTTTGAAGCTGGACCCCAGCCCAGAGTTCCATTAGCTGAGGTGACAATGGGGATGGATATCAAAGGCCCTCTGGGGACATCCGAGGTCTTTTGGGCAACAATTGAGCAAGCCCTCACAGTGGCAGAACTTTCTGGGGCCAAGGCAGAAGTGTAAAAGGGAAGGAACGGAATCCTCAGGGATGAGCCAGGGCCAGCTCAGTCAGACCCCACCACAGACCTGCAGGGACACCAGAGCCTCGCCCACCTGATTTCCTGCCTGTGAGGAATGGACCTCAGCTGCCTTAGGGTGTGCCTAAACTTGGAACCAGACCTTTGAAGAGAGACCAAGGTTAGCTAGTGCCAGTGATCCTGGTGTCCTTAGAGATCAGTACACAGAGCTGCAGGGGGTGGCTCTGTGAGGGCACTAGAAGAAACACCGCCTCAGAAGGGGCCAGCCACACCGTGGCCTCAGACGTCAAGCCCCGAGACTGTGAGAGAAGAAACTTCATTATGTGTGTACGTACTGTCTATCTTCACAAGCGATGAGCGAGTCTGGATGACCCCTTTGCCCAGAAGACACCCAGCTCCCTTGCACAAAGGAACATGGTCACACCCAAGAGAGCTCCCGTCTCCTGTGTCATCTGAGAACTGGCAGCCAAGGGAGTTGCAGAGACTTCTCAGCCAGTGTCCCAAGAGGCCCCAAGCCAGAACACCCACCAGAAAGCTGCCTTCCTCCAGAGAATTTTCTGCCCGTATGCCTGCCACAGACAACTGCTGGCCCCCCTCGCTGGGTGGAGCTAGCATGTCCAGGGCACTGCTGGTAACCCCACCCTCTGCTGGAGGGGGGATGAGAACCCCCAGGCATTAACTCCCCTTGTCCCACCCACCCCGTCTCACCCCCACCCCAGCCAGCTTTGTCTTCTCCCCCAAGGGCCTGACTGCTCCTTGCTTGCACCACAGGCTTAAGCAGCCTGAGGCCTGAGCCCTGAACTCATCTCCACCCACTTAGGAGGCAGGCCCCTCAGATCCAGCCTCAGGTCCTCGGAGGGAGGTTGCATCCAGTGCCTGTCTGATCAGTAGATTTTTAATGATGGCCAAATTTCACAGCAGGCCACTGGGCTTCCGGCAACACCAACCTAAGAGGCGACGGCTATTGATTTCCCCTGCCTCATTTCCCCTGCCTCATTTCCCCTGCCTTGTGCTGCCACGTTCCCTTCAAGGCTTTTACCTAGGGTTTTTTTTTTTTTTCAATTTAACTTTTTATTGATTCTGTGGGAGTTTCATGTCATGCACCCCAATTCCACGCCCCTCCTGGTACCCCATACCCTCCCCCACCCTTGCAGCGCTCCCCACAAATTATTTTAACAGATCAAACCAAAATAAAACAAAGCTTGCAAGCAAACAAACAAAAACAAGAAAAACAAAACACCTCTCTGCCTCTGTTTTATTCTGCCTCTCCAACACCCCGTCATTTGTCCTGGTGGCGCTGGGAGCAGTGCATCGCACAGTAGTCCCTTTTGTCTTTACCAGCAAATGTTCATGCGATGAATCAGTGGTCTGGTCCAAGGCCTCTGGTTTCTGGAACGCCATCCTCACTGGATCTTCAACAGAACTACTCTGGGATTTCCCACAGCTTCCCTGAGTCCTGAAGGTCCTCCGGGTGTACCAGCCCCTTCACGCGCTCCAGCGAGTCCTAGATGGGATAGATGCTAGGGTGGGTCAACGCGCCTGGGTGGCAGTCTGAGCCACTGGAGCTGCCTGCCTCAGGCAAAGCGTGGAGCCAGCTCCCCTATCCCATGCCTTCACCCTCACCTGTCTTGCTGCAGTGCCCAGTGAGAGGCAAGGCCAGCTTTCCCTGGGTCAGCAAAGAGTGGGGCTGGCTCAGCATGACCCTCTGATGTCACCTTACATGGTTGCTATGCCCCCCTAAGGTGACACGGGCCACAGACATCAACGCAGCAGAGCCAGCTGCAATTGGACCAAGGACCCAGACATGACCTTGATGACATCCTGGCCCTGAGTGGAAGCACTAGCCAGGTCAGGATGGTTCTGGAGGCAGCATGGTCCCAGACACCACCAAGGCCTCAGGTTACAGCCCCGACCCTGGGCTTCTATGTGACCTTTGGTGGGAATACAGAACTCAGACTTCAGCACAGACCCCAGCTGAGGTAAGACCATGGACCCAGACCTAAGGTCACCATTGCCGGCCACTCGGATCTGCTCAGGCCCCAGCAGTGGTACAGCCTGGAACACCAACGTTGCTCCAGACTGGCAGAGCTTCCACAAAAGACCATATTGCATTGCAAATCAGGCTGGTGGGACTTGTTCTCTCTCCCCACCCTCAAAAACGCTTAGTGGCAGACCAAGCCTCCTCTCCCTGCAGCTGGGAGCCCAGATGAGACCCGCTCCCACATCTCCTTCCCCTTGCCCTTCCCAGGCCAGCAGCTTGGGTTGCCCCCACTCTTAGAAGCCTGATTCCTCCCCCATGCTACTGCGGAATGATAGAAAAAGCTGGTGAGCACCAACTTCCTTTTGAACTCCAGGTAACTGCTGCCCCAATTTCTCCAACCCACTGGCCCTCAGGGTTAGCACCTCTGCTATGGATCTCTGCTCTCTCCAGCTGTCTCCTCTTACCTCCATGACAGCACACAGGGCTGGCAATCAGGGACACATGGAGCACTGAGGTCTCTCGTGCCCCAGGCACAAAGCCCCAGGGCCAGGCCTGAGTCTCCAGAAAGAGATACCTAGGACCCATTGAGGATGAGACCTTTCTAATGACCTATGGCTCTGCTGAGCGGCACAGCCCCAGCCCACAGCCCCGGAGGCCTTAGGCAAACAAGATCCTATTCCACAGTCCCAGAACAGAGCCACCCTCAGACTTCTGCCATTTCCGGGACATTCACACTCCAGCTCATACTCATGTACTCCGGCCTAGCAAGTAGCTGGCACATAGACTCCACCAGGACATGCACAGTCACAGACCCTCTAAAGGGGCTGGCTCAGTTGAGTGCCTAGAGCCACCGTATCCCCTTGCATACTGTAGTGCCCTCAAGTCCCTTCCTTGTGACGTGTTCCTGAGCCCCAACCAGAAAGGAAACCAGCCTTCACCACAAGTACCCCCACTCACTGAGTAGCACCCCAAAGAAGAGGCCAGAGATGGCGCATGGCCCAGCATCCCATCTGTGGCCTCCAGCACAGCTGGGGTACCTCTGAGCCCGTGATGCCATGCTCAGAGCCATCTCTGCACTCAGTAGTGACGCTGTTGCTTTATCCAGGCTGGCTCTGCCTGGCTAACCAGACTAGGGAAGGTATGGGGGGCTATGAGGCACTCTCCATCCAAAGCCTGTGGTCAGCTAAGGAAAGGAGGGGACCAGGAAAGCAAGTAGGGAAGCCTAGTGACAGCCTGTCCTGGGATCACTCCAGAACACTGCGGAAACCGCCCCTCACTTGCCCTCTGCTGAGACCAGGGATAACGTCCCCTCACCAATGTTTCTTCACACAGACACAGACCTCAGCCTCCTGGTCTGTTTTTGTCTGCCTCATGTGATCACAGAGAGGACCAGAGGAAATCACATCCCTGTCATCTGTCATCAGGGACAGGGTTCTTAGTGAACCTCTGCTCTGGGCCGAAGCGGTCATCCTGAATGGGAAAGTGTGGTCTGCTCACACAGCCTGGGCTGGCGGGGCCCTGTGGTCTGCTCACCTGGGTTGGTGACCATCCCACGCCAACAGAAAGTACCCAGAGGGGGCTGGGAGCTCAAGCCCTGGAAGCCTCAGAGTCTCAGTGTCTGCCATTTCCAGGTCCCACAAAGCCAGCGCCTCCTCAACTGCTCCCCCCCCCCGCCCTGCCCAGCCCCGCCCCGCCCCGCCCCGCCCCGCCCCTCCAGCCCCCTCACCTGCTGTAGCCTTGGAGTAGCCGAAGGGCACAGAATCAGGGAACCATGGTGCTGGGGGCCACACGTGTTTCTGACCCAAGCAAGAATCCAGGGGCAGGGAAGAGGACTAATTAAGGCCCAAGGATAAAAACGGCAGCCAAGCAGCTGTGCAGGGTGGAAGGAATGTTCCCCTCGGAGACACATTTTCCAATTCCTGGGCTGCCGAGAATGCATTCTTTTGACATTTATGAGGCCCGGGCTCCCCATAAACCCAGATTCCAAAGAAGCCGACAGCTGGCCAGATCCCTGGAATCCAGGATGGCAGGATAGCCCTTTACGATGGACACAGCTGCAGTGCCCGGAGGGATCGAAAACCTAGAGAACTCAGTCCTCACTCGGCTCCCCTCAACAGCTGGAGAAAGTGGGGCTCAGTTCCTTTGACAGCTGAAGTTTGGAGGTTCAGAGAGGCTGGGCAACTTTTCATAGCTGTGAGCCAGAGTAACTGGATGGTGTCTGGCACACTTGTGCCCATTTGGTTCATAGCACCAGCTGCTGGGTATAGAAATAAGACCAGAGAGAACATCCCCAGCACAAACAGTACATTCACTGGGGAGCAGCACCCCTGAAGATAGCCCCCTTTTCTCTCCTATGCCATCAGCTTTTGCTGCAATGGATGCTGAGTACATATCACAGCAGGAAACAGGAGCAGATATGTATGGATCTGTGCAGATGGCAGGCCAGGAGGCTGGCCACTGGAGGCAGCCACCAAAGCTGGACTTAGAGCTCCAATTGTTCCTAAAGCACTAAGGAACAAGCCTGATGTTATGCCAGGCCCAGAACTCAGGGCAAGCCAGAGCCTGCTGGGAAACCCGGAACCCCAAGCTCCTTGTGCCTGGCCAACACTGTCCCACTGATGGAGCCCGCACCTGGCAGGTGAGGCAGAAGCAATGCGGCTGGAGCTAGCTCACCGGTCCCAGACGCTGCTGTTGGAATTCTCCAAAGCTGTGTCAGGGATGCAGTAGATGCTTGGAAATCTGCACCATGGATAGATCCCTCACCACAGGTCAGAAGCAACTCAGTCTTGTGCCTACCATAGCAGCCTCCAGGGGACTTCCTGGTTTGAACTTTGCTTGTAGTCATTCTACATGGGGACAACCTGGACCAAGGCCGCAGGTACCCAGAGAAAAAGTGATCCAGCATCAGTTCTAAAGAGAAATGCTGTGTGAGTTGTCCCTCCAAGGGCTCCTAAACTGACCCTCCAGGTAATGGTGCTATTTGAGGTTCTGAAAACTCAAGAAGGCCTCAGCAAAGAAAATAGGTCAGAGGAGGTGGGTCCTGTACCCCTTCTATCTCGCTGTTTCCTGTTCCCAAGGATGAGCACTTCCTTCACCACCATGATGTTCCACCATCTTGGGCTGAAGCCTCATACTATGACCTGAAACAAATAATCCCTCCCTTTAAGCTGTTTTTCTCAGGCATGTCATCAGTGACACAAATGTCACCAAGGTAGGTGCTGTCACCCTAAAGCTCAGACCATTCTCATAAGTGCTTTGTCAAATGCACTGTGTAGTGTGGGCAGATAACCACACATACATGCACACACACACACACACACACACACACACACACGAAAACAAATTCTTCAACCAAGAACCAGGAAGAAGAAGGAAGGAGGAGGAGGAAGAAAAAGGGAGGGAGGGAGGAAGGAAGGAAGGAGGAAGGAAGGAAGGAAGGAAGGAAGGAAGGAAGGAAGGAAGGAAGGAAAGAAGGAAGGAAAGAAGGAAGGAAGGAAGGAAGGAAGGAAGGAAGGAAGGAAGGAAGGACAGTAGGAGCAGATGCTCAAAGACCTAAGATTCGAGAATTCCAACAGACAAGATATGATCGTGATGTACTAAGTTTAGAAGACAAAACATTGAAAAGTATCTGCAGGAGGCTGGAAACCATAAAATGTGTCAGAGAAGATTTGAAAGGAACCGGAAGGAAGCATCTGAAACTGGTGCAGGGTGTTCAGCACAATTGGTAACGAGCTCAGCCAGCATGCATGAAGCCCTAGGTTCGATCCCTCTGCACCACATAAACAAATGTGGTGGTACATGCCTGTAATCCCAGCGCTCAGAAGGCAGGAGCAGGAAGATCATTGCAAGGTCAAGGCCAGCCTGGGTACATAGTGAGATGTCTGCCATGTGGTCACATATTAGAAGGCAGGGCATTGTGAAGAGGTCATTTCTCCCAGGCTGCTTCAATTCAATACACTTTCAACCAAAACCCCACAGGGCTTGTTTCTATGTCTGCAGGGGGAGGGGGCTGAGTAAACTACCTCTCAGATATCTGGGGAACTACAGAGGCTTCTTGCCACAGCACCACAAACATCAATATAGTGATGGGAAACCTGTGTGCTGGAGTCCCACTCATTTCAAAGCCATTTGGAGGAGATACTAACATGAGGACTGGCAGGAAACACACATAACACACAACAGGAAGCCACACAAAGACTTGGAAATTGCAGCCACTTCTTCTGTGACCTTGGCAGCCCAGTGGCACTCTGGGGCACAGACCTCCTTCCAACAATAACCACTAGCCAGCATGAGGGGAGGGGCTCGGCTCACATCTCTAGCAGCAGCAGCTCCAAGGTGACAGGCAGCAGGCAAGCTGCAGAGATGCTGGGCATCATCTCCCAGGGGGGGTATGGCTTTTTAAAGAAGTCAGGAGAGAGGAAAAGGTTAATGAATTCAGCAACATTCCCAGGAAGTCCCCATCCATATAGTGGCCAAAGACACAGCCAGCACAGGCCTGCAATCAAGGAGGCATGCGGCCGTCCAAACCCTCCAGCAGGGGCCGGACAGACAGCGCAGGGGGTAAGAATGCGCACTGTTCTTGCAGAGAACCCAGGCTTGGTTCCCCCATGGTGGCTCACCACGACAGTGATTTGGTTCCAGGGGAATCCAAAGCCTCCTCTGTCTCTGCAGGTCCCTGCATGCATGTGATGCCATAAACTCACATGGGCTGGAACACAATAACAAACAATAATAAAATAATAATAATAATAATGGCTCCAACTAGCTACAGTGTACACCGTCTTGGTAATTGCCGTGTGTGTGAGCTCACACTAAGCTGCTCTGGACTGCGACAGGCATCCCTGTCTCAGACCTAAGTATATTCTTAGTATCCTTCGAGGCCTCTTGTCCAAGCATGGACTTGCCCACCTAACTGTGTGACAGTGAGGAGGGGACACCACACGAGAAAGGAAAGGACATGATGGCTCCTCGGTATGGTGGAGGGGAACGCTTACTATAGATAAAAGAGAGAACATAGCCAGAGACAGGGACATCTGGGAGGGTTCAGAGTGGACATGACCAGACTGCGCTGGACCAATTGGGCTGGGAGGGAGAGAACCAGGTATAGCAGCCATGAGGCCAAAGGTACAAAAATGAGGTCGGTAACTAAAATATCTGGGTTATATAGGGAGGAGCCTCTCGGGGAAGGGCAGCCCAGCCCCGGGGCTGGAGAGCTGGGGTAGGTGAGAAGTATGCCCGTCATACTCTGTAACAGATAGGGACTGAGGGATGCTGGAAGAACCTGGTGGCCAAGTCTGCTTTGATATGTTAAACAGGCGCCTCTGCCAATTGTCCTGAGTTAGAAACTTAACATCCCTGAGAACAGCTAGAAGGTAAACCATCTCCAACAGAGGTCTGCTTTTCATCCTGTGGTATCTAACTGTCTGCAGTGGGAAAGAGACACCAGAGACTCACCCTCGGAGACATGGCTCTACTGCGGCATAGCTGTGTCTCTACAGGGTTTCCCGGGGAGTCCCTGCTGGATGTTTTGGGGGCTAGATTTGATACAATGTTGCTATCTGTCTGCTACTTCCTTCTATCTCTTATTCAAGATTCCTTTCCTCTTGCTTGTTATACACATAACAAACACAAGTCATTCTTAACATGAAAACATGGCTGTTAAAGACAATTCTCCAGACATCACCAAGGAAAGAATGCATGCATCACACATGTAAAATGTACCCAATCTCACTCCAAGTCAAGCTAAGACACAAGAAACCCACAAAGGGATCCTTCCACTTGCCCATGGAATTGGCACAAAGCCTGAATTCTCCTTCAGCAGGAAGTTTTCTGGGGCATTGTCCCAGAAGAGCAGAGAAGGAACCACAGGATGGCCTGGTGGGTAGGGAGCTCACCAGAGATGACTTAGGGCTCCGATGCACTGTATAGTCCATTGAAAATCTTTATTCCAGCCAGCTGGGACCACATCCAAGTACTCAAGGGACCTTGGTATGTCTCTGAGTATCCTGAACGCGTGGTTTTTAAAGGCAGAAACTATATCCTGGCACCTGGCTCAGGAGCTGTGTGTGGGGTGGGGGTGGGGAGCTGCTCCACAAAAGTAAGTAGTTTGATAGAAGGTACAGTAAGTAAATGGTTGGCTGGAGGGGTTTCCACGCAAACAGGCAGTTTAACAGGAGCTAAATTAGCTGAGACATCCTGACCTCGGGTTCCTAGAATAGAGTTACATAGGTTTCCATGGGATTCTCCATCAAGGAGATTGGACTTTAGTTAAACCTGGAATGGTGCTGATTGATGGTGGTAAATGCCTTTAATCCCAGCACTTGGGAGGCAGAGGCAGGCAGTTTTCTGTGAGTTTGAGGCCAGCCTGGTCTACAAAGTGAGTTCTAGGACAGCCAGGACAAACCTTGTCAGGGAGGAAAAAATACATACATACATACATACATACATACATACATACATACATACATAAAACCTGGAATGGCCTTGGCCAGAATACAAGTTGGAGGAACCTCTGCACCCTGTTGCCCAGTCACAGTGCCTGACGATGTGAGCTTGGTGGCTGGAACATAGTGAGAGGAGAGGGCGGACTTCTGCAAGCCCGGCACAGGCACACAGCATACATTAAAGTTTTAACTCATTAATTAACACCTAAAAAGCAGAGCAGACAGGGTTATCACAGAATCTTCTACGGCTGTGGGCCATCCTGTATGATACAGGGTGTGGGGCACATCTCACTGCACTTGTCAAACCCATAAACGTAACAGGCAGAGAGTAGGCCCTACGTGTGCCACAGGCTAGCTCTGTCTTTCTTCTATAAATCTAAAACCACTCAAAAAACTGTCTATGAAAAGCAAAACAGTACCCTTCTCCCTGCCCCCACAAGGAGTAAAGACGCATACCCCTAGTGGCCCAGTAACTCAGCTCCTGAGAAGGAGCCTCGGAGGCTATGCCTGTGTGCCCTCACGAGTGTATTCACAGAACAACTGGTCACAGCAGCCAGCCACACTGGAAAATGTCCCTTCTCCATCAGCGTGGAAGGAACAGACAGACTGTGCTGTGTTTGCATCACGTAGCAAACTGTAACTATGCAAGCTGTCGATTATCACCAGAGATCACAGAACACCGACCAGCCCAAGCAAGGTCTCATGCCTGTGGACCAGAAGGCACGCAGCTAGGAAGACTGGCTGAGCGTGATGACAAACAAGAAGATAAGTGTGCTCAGTTTAATTCCAGCGGGGAGAATGCGAACACTCACAGGACTGCTCAATTCCAGCGCTGCTTAGAGAGAGACGGTGATGGACAGCAGGGAAGAGGTGTCAGCCAGAAGGGACTGAGGCTGGGGTGGTGTGGTAGTTCAACCGAGGACAGGACCACTTAGGAGGCACACCTCCAGATGTGTGGCTGCGATGGTTTCTCTGGAGAGGGTTAACTAAGGAGTTATTCTGCCCTCAAAGTGGATGTGTGTTCCAGCAGGCAGCCTAGATATAGAGAGGTGTGAGGACAGGACAGCACACACACGCCTGCCTGCCTGCCTGCCTGCCTTCGAGGCTCCTTCCTGGCTGGCCGCATCTACTGAAGCTATTGTTGCTGCTGCTATCTTCTACTAACAATCCCAACATCCTGGGCCTTCAGACACGAGCTGACTCTCCAGAGACCTCCAGGCCTTCAGCACTGGCTTGGGATTGCTAAGGCATCTATCTGGCTTTGTACACTGAGCAGCTCTGGGGCCCTCAACCCTTCCCACGTGTAGTCCCGGACGTGTAAGCTGGTCTAATAGTGTATAGACATACACCCTACTAGTTCTGACCCTCCAGAGCCCCTCGCCTAACATGAGTGATTTGGGTGGCCTCGTAGAGAATGGCTTTATCATTCCTAGGCATATTGCACATTTATGATTTAGAAATGTTGCCTCATGTGTGTTGTATTTTACAATAAAACAAGCATGAAGAAAATGGGCTTTGTTCTGTTGTTTAGTTTATTCTGCTTAAAGTGGGGCGCAAAGCATGGGACTGTAAGTACCGGAGTCCTGGCTTCTCTACTTCTGCATCACCCTTGAAGGGTCCTAACCCCTGACCCGGGGTGAGAGGAAGGACAGACACTAAAGAAACAACAAACACAAGGGCACAGAGAAGCTGGGAACAGGTGGTCTGGGGTCTCTGATGTTGAAGCCACAGAACAGAATGTTTATTATATAACAGCTGGACAGGGAGCATGATTGCTACACAATGATTTACAAGGAGGCGGGCCTACCATCCACACTGAACAAGGGGACCAGCAGGCTCTGGAGAGCAGCCTCAGGCAGCACACATGGCAGTAGGGTGGAGAGAGCGATGGAGGACATTCTCCCGTCAGCCTTTGCACTCTAACCTGAGGGAGGCTCTGCCATCCCTCTGAGACTCAGCAGGGGGAGGATTTGCCACTCCAGTGGGTCTGAAGGGTCCTTGCTATACCTGTGTCAAACATTCACTCAGGACTTCCCTCATTCCCTACACACCCATACGCACACCCCTGGTTGTCACTCACCCAGAAATGGCTGCGGGTACCTAAAGTTGGCATAACCAATATCACATGGATCCAAAGTAGGCCTCGACCCCAGGTCACTGAGCATCCTCTGGCCAGAGCAGCTCTAAGTGCCTGAGATATCCTTCTGTATACATTCGGTTGATGAATAAAACACTGATTGGCCAGTAGCCAGGCAGGAAGTATAGGTGGGCCTATCAGATGAGGAGGAAAATTCTGGGAAGAAGAGGACAGAGAGGCCACCAGGGAGACACCATGTAGGTGCAAGGAAGCAAGAGGTCTGGGCACACCGAGTAAGCAAGAGCTAGTGGAGATACACAGATTAATAGAAATGGGTTGATAATTAAGAAAGACTAGCCAGTAAGAAGCCTAAGCCATTGGCCAAGCAGTTTATGACTAGCACAAGCCTATGTGTGTTTATTTGGGGCTGGAGGGTCCCTCACACATTTCCTGCAGATAGAACCCTATGTCACCTCAACCTGTGTGTCTGTGCCTGATGTCACTGTCACCCCAGGTGTTCTGCACCCTGCCAGCACCCATGGCCAAACTCTGCATGGCCAACTAGAAGCTGCAATCAGGTCTATGCATCAGTGATGATAATTAACCTGAACAAAAAAAAAAAAAAAAAAAAAAAAAGAGTGCTCCTCCTGGCAAGGAGCTGATCGATTGCCTAGGACACAGGATCCTGCTTCCTCATCCCCCCTGTGCAAACGGCAGCGCTGTCCACCCATGCTGCCATGCTGAGGGCTGGCTACACAGGTCGCTATGCCATCACAGCCCCAAGGCCTCCCCCCCCCCACCCCCCCACACACACACTGAAACCTTCCAGGTCCTGGCTCACCTCTCCCAAGTCCTTTTGCTCATTCTGGGCACTGATATTCTCAACGTACCCACCCAGCCTCCTTCTACCTTCCACAGCTAGCTACCTCCCATCCCTGTGCTAGGCTGCAGACTGCTGAAGTCACCTAGCTAGGCTGTGCCAGCCTACCCTTGGCTGGGACTTGCGACATCTTGGCTTGATAGAGTACATAAAGCACTTGTCACTCTGGTTTCTCTCAGCCAGCCCAGGGGGATCCCATTTTACAGAAGAGGAAAGTGAGTCTCTGAACAACGTATTTAACTCCACAGAGCTCCTTCAGCAAGTAGCCGGTCACAGGACTATAGAGTTCCAGAGTGCTAGAGAGGCAGCCAGCCCCTCCCCTCACTATGTGGAGCCGGCATGTGTTCTGTGATGTGTAACATCTCACCTTCCATACAGGAGACCAAGGCCAGATCTCCCAAATTCCAGGTGAGCCTGTTGGTTCTGACAGGTAATCTTGGCCACAGATCCCCAGTCTGAGATTCCTGCTCCATATGCCACACACATACACACACAGAGACATAGACACGTGGACACACAGGCAGGGAAACACAAACACAGACACACGGACAGACACATGTCTGGAAGCCGCAGACCTGGTATAGGAACCAGTCCTCAGTTCATAATCCATCTTGAACAGCTTCCAGCACTGAAGTGGTTAAAGCCTCCGGGCCAGTCTGATCAATTCATTATCATTTCTAATACAGATCAATACTCACTAGCATCCATTTGACAAAGCCTGCGGCCCTCAGACCCAAAACATGAAAGACTTCCTAAGCCACCGCCAGCCCCTCCCCATGCCTCATCCTATAGTGTTCCTGATCACTGCCCGGGAAAGATGCAAATCGATGGACTGCATTGACCACCTTTCCCCCTGCAGCCCACAGACACCACCCCTCCCCCACAGCCCCCAGCAGAGCCCCTGCCTCCCACAGAAATGGGGGCCTCTTTGAAAGCAATGATTGCTGTGCCACCCCAAGACCCACTGCCTCAAGGCACTACCCCCCCACACACACACTCACACACACACACTCACACACACACACACACACTCACACACACACACACACACACACACACACACACACACACACACACACACACACACGCCGCGCATCCCAGCTTTGTCTCCAGTAACAAACAGGATTTCTCTTTCAGCTCAGCCCTATGTCTAATTTATCAGGCCAGGTGCAGTTAATCTGCCTCCTGGTCGCTGGCTGGGCTTGGGGGATAGAGATGGGTGTGAGCACACTGCTGTCGGCCTTCCCTCATCTGCAGACACACAAAGGGGAAGGCAGAGAGGGGAAGGATGAAAGGGGGAGGGGAGGGGAGGGGAGAGGGCAATGGGAAGGGAGGGGAGGGGAGGGAAGGGGCTATGGCTCATCACTAGCTGATCCTGTTCATTATGGAGCCAGCAGAAGCTGCCATGTGGTGTCCCCAGGGTGTCCACACACCCCCCCTGCCACTCTGGTCATTTCCCACTGGGGACTCTGACCTTACAAAGCTACTATGAGCACTCAAGGATAACAGGGAATGAAGAGCTGGAATTGAGACCCGCATACAGTAGGTACTCTGGGCAGCTCTGCGGGCCTACCTTCAAGGGCGTCATAGCACTGGTCTGTATGGCAGTCACTTCCTGCCTTTCCAAGTAGCTGCCATTCATGCAGAAGGCGTAGAGCAGGGTCAGGAGGGTGCATCCACCTTGGCTGTCCCCTACAGACGCCCCTGGACACCAGCTGCCAGCATTCCTTTTCAGGTGGCAGAGCTGCCACATGGAATGTGATGCCAGCACATGGGGTGTCCCCAGGGGCTGCTCACTATCTCGGTAAATGTTCCTGGACAGGTAGCAGCTAAAGCCAATCAAACACTGAAAATTCTGTGTCCGGGGCCGCAACTACATTACACGCTGTAAGTAAATAACAGGCCTGGCTGGAAACAGCCTCAGAAGCCTCCTGCCCCTGGGCAGCTCCCTCCCAGAGCCAAATGGCAGCCAAGTGCTCTGGAGAGTGTGAGCAAGGGAGCAGGGTGTGTCACTGCCTGGTGCTGGCATCACTGGGGACAGCCTCCCCTAGGCAGATACAGGAGGGATGGGAGTGGGTGGGGGTGCCCCTGTCTTCCCAGCACACCTCACTTCTCTCAGCTTTGACCATTTACCAGGCATAAGTGCCCGCGTGGGCAGATGCAGAGGGCAATCAATGGAGCACAGCGAAGCAGGAGGTAAGTGCACCCGCTTAGCCTCAGTTTACTCCTCTGCGAAAGGGACATGGCAGCATCTCCCTGGAGGGATTACACCACACTGGAAGTTCCATGTGAACTCGCATGGGCAGCTATTCTGCAAATGCAGGTCCATCTGTGAGCGTCTGTCCCTTAGGGTAACACAATGCCATCGCCCAAACTGTCCCCACGCACAAGGGCTGCACCCAGAGCAGCACTGCGGACCAAACAGAGCAGAACTAACTGCGTGCATGCATGCCTCCCAGGCTGCAGACTGCCATTCCCTGGCCCATTCACCTCAGGGAGCCCACGGGAGGGCTAGCCACATACTCCTTGTCCTCAGATGGCCCGAGTGAGCAGCCATGGTTGACACAGCGTGCCATGCCCTGCAGAATAGGAGGTGTGCAGGCGTGGGCCCTGTCTTGCTATGTGAGGACTTGACTTAGATGTTCTGCTTTGGTGACCTTCCACATTGAGCTGTCACGTCAAGCCCTTGCACACAGGCACCCTTCCGCCACCCCCACCACCCCCATTCAGCCATCTGAAGTTCTGCCTGCTTGTACTGGGTCCCCCCGGGGCGTGTATTGAATAGCCATGACCCTAAGGGAACTCAGTTGGCGGGAGTGTTGACAATTCACAGACTGGCCTGAGCTGCAAATTGATTATGCAGTTTGGGATTTTGAGAGATGGTTACCCAGCATGCAGAGGTATGACAGGCCTAATGTAGGAGCATTGTCATGTGTCACCAAACTGCTGTAGACCTTCTACCTGCCTCTTCTGGGTCAGACCATTCCACCAAACATTTCTTGTCGATTCCTGCATACTGAGCTAGGGACCCAGGAGATAGGTGATAGGATGGTCCCAGCTCAGAGAGTTACCTCAGGGCATGAGTCAGAAGTACTCCCTAACCCCTCAGAGGCCCCCACTATGAAGCAAGATAGTGGGGTTCCTGCTTCCCCATCCAGAGCTGAGCACAGACCCTGGAGGACACGGTACAGACACCCCTAGCTGGTATAAACATGCCACTGGGCAGAACCAGCTACAGCTCCTGATCATGGCTGCTGAGCTGTGCCTGCCTGCGCCGTGGGAGGCATGGCCAGGAGAACAGGTCTTTGACCTGCAGCGTGCCGGTGGGATCTGGAAGATCTTTTTCCAATTACCCAAACACAGAAGCCTAGTTTTCCATGTCAGAGAACAAACATTTCATCATTTTTATCTTTCCTGTCAGGCCCAGAGGAGCTGCTCGCTGCCGTCTCTTGAGAGACTCTGTGTAAAGAGATCATGGCTGGGCTCAGCTGCCAGCAGACCAGCTTTGGGGGTGAGCTGCTGCCCGGCTCTTGATCCAGAAAGGCAGGTTACCGACTGACCTTGCCCAAGTCCAAAGACTTTTTGTGCCGCCCTGTCGACCACTACTCAAAGGCTTTCCGCGCCCCACCCTGGTCCGTGGCCCTCAGTTGGGCCCTCGCAAACGGCCTCCCCACGTGCAGGGCAGAAGGTCTCCTCTTTACCTGCTGCCGGGAAGCCCAGCGTCTGGGATGCCTTCCAGTGCCCACCCTGCCTGCCAAGCTGCTCCTGGGTGTGCCCTTGGGTGCCTCAATCCTCTTTGTGCCTCTGCTCATCCACCCTGGGTGCTACAGGTCTTACTTCACCCGGGAAGCTCTGCTTCTTTGCCTGGCCCCTCACTGGATGGACCCTAAGCTCCCCTGCGGCTGATGGCAACTCCCGTTGGTTTAACTTTCTGGTGCCCCTGAAAGCCTGGCAGTCCACTGTGACTCAGAGAACATGAGACCCTCTGAACAGGAACAAGCACTTCAAGGACCCAGGGTCAGCAAGTGGCACACGAGGAGATTTGGACAGCCTGCTGTGTGGCCCTGGGGCTGCCACTCGCACACAGAGACACTCTGATCAGCTACAGGGCTGTCCAGCCTATAGAGCAGGAGCTTGGAGAAGACAGGGAAGCTTGCTCTGGGCAGGTGTGGAGGGGCCCACGTGGCCTGATGAGAAGACAGGAGAGGGACAAGGGTGGGCCTCAGTATGGGAGAGCCTGGTAGGTGTCTTATATCCTGGGCACTGCCCCAGAGCTGAGCCACATCCTGTGGAGAGAGGTATTTGGGAGTTCCTGGACACCTCGACTCCTATTCTTGCCAAGAGGCTGCTGCCTCAGTGACGAATACAGATGGGAGCATGTAGTACAGAAGTGGCCCACGGTGTCACAGGGCCAGCAAGGGGACCCAGAGAAGGCGCCTGACCCGGGCTTTCTCCAGTTCCCCCTGGGCCCTTCCCTGCCCTTCCTAGGAGCTAGTGTCTCATAGATGATAAGGGCCCTGCCGTCTCCGCCATGCGGGGCCTACCTTACAAAGAGGGGGGAACAGGAGCAAGCCACCTGTGAACGCTCCCTTGTGGGGTCTCCCTGTGCCCCTCGGAGGTCTTGAGCTGCCCATCTGTTGAGTGAGCCAGCCCTAGGTACCGACCTCCAGAGAAGGAAGCCCAGGCTTCAGGCCCCAAAGCCAAGTACTTAGGGCTGAATCAACAGAACATCAGGCCTTTTTCCTGTAGGTCAATAAATCCGTGTTCAGAAGAATCCCTGAGCTGGGGAACATCTGTATATCAGGGGAAATGGGCTGTCAAGCAGCCCACAGCCTTCTCCACCGTCAGCTGTGGCCCCTCACATGGGCTCTACTGCACCAGTGTGCCCAGGCCTCCTGAAGGCAGTGAGTTATTTATGGACTAGGAATCCAGACCAGAGACGCCCAGCAGCCGCAAATTGACCCTCCTGCCCGCCTGCCTTGTCGCCCCCTCCTATTTATCCAGGATGAGGTGAGGAACTGACATTGTATATTCATCCCCGGCCCCCAGAACCTGTCACTAAACCCTTATTTACCGACAGCCCCTGTCACCAGACGGAGCTGCTCCACCGCCAAAGACACAGTTTAATGGATGCAGATAAAGATGAACTTTGCAGAGGCTGGTGTTCTGAGGGGATGGGCAGCCACTGTGCCAGGCAGGGTCCCCCTCCTTGTAACCTGTAAAGAGACATCATGCACGGCTCTGGCGTGACTATGGCTTCTGAGCAGCTGCTGGACTTAATTAAATGTCCCTCCCTGGGTCTCTCCCAGAGACGATATGCCATGTAAAACCCCCACCCACCTGCAGAGCAGCCCCTTACTGCTCTGGCTCCTGCCCGACCCCAGCCCTGCCTCTGTCTGGAATCCACCCAGACATCCACAGGCTGCTAATTGCATGGTGGCTTGCCAGGGCCTTCCCAGATCATTAAGATTCATCACCATACTCCCCTGGCTCTGGCCACAGCTGCCCAGCCAATCACTGGCCACCTCGGCCTCAGGAAGGAGCTGACCTGTGATGTGAGCTCCTGCTGAGACTTCTGGTCCATCATTGTCACATGAGAAGGGGCTCCAAAAGGACTTGCCACCAAAAGCATCCTGAAGCCTGTCATCAAATATTGACAAAAGGCTGAGGGGAGAGGACTATGCAAATGACAGCAATGGCCAGGCCTGGCTCTCGGGCTTGGGAGTCGGGGAGGGCTGCAGCCGGCCAGAGAGGCCACAGCAGCCTCTGCACAGTGAGTTTACTGCTGTTCTTCAACAGGGCCACTGTGGAGCCAACAGTTACAAATTTGTGACGCACTGAGGCAAATGCCACATGAACACTCAAGGCCAAAGCCACTGAGACTCTCCAGGGGTCACCTCGGGCGGAAAGGGGTGGCCTGGACAGCTGTCTTGGGACTGCAGGGGTGTGGGGGGGGGGGTAGACTGAGCTTGGGAGCGGTATCCTCAGTGTGGTTGGAGTGAGGCCAGAACATGTGTGTACTGGCGTGTACATGCCCATACATGGGGCTGAGGCCTGCGGGGGCCAGTCCTTGGCTTCTGTGTTGGTCCAGGCGTGTGAACCCAGGTTGCTTGGCTTGGTAACAAGTGCCTTTACCTGACGAGCCGTCTTGCTGGACCCAAGAAGTTACCTGCTGGAGGACACCAGGTAACTCATTTTCTCTTCTTTGAGCCGGTCTTGCTGTGTGGTCCAAATTGGCCTTGAGCTTTCCATTCTCCTGCCTCTACATCTTGAGTGTCAAGATCGCAAGTGTGCTCTTGGAAGCTAAAGCTAGGCCCGCACAGTGCGGCCACGTGGGCACCGGCCCTCACTGCCCCAGCCCATCTGCCTGTTGGCAGCCTAGAACCCAGGCTTCCCCTCCTCTCCCTACTATAGAGGGGAGTGAAAGCCCCTCTCAAGCCAGGACCACAGTGCCGGCAGCTGACCTCTCCGCAGCTGCATGACTGGGCTCAGTCTCTTTCTCACCACACCGTATGTCACAGAGAACTCAGAGCCGAAGGTCCAGATCCCATCCGGAGCCTGGCTAAGTGTTGAGGTACTGACTGGTAGGTCAGTAGAAAGTGATGTCCCGTGGGTGCGGGGCGTTACTGAACCCCTCCACCCTCTCAGTCTTTCCAAGACTTCTTCCTGCTTGGGAATAAAAACGGGCAGGTTCTCTTGTCTGTTTTGGGGGTGGCAGGCAGGGCTCTGGGAAGGAAGGCCCCTGAGGATGCTTGGAGCTGTGCAGGATCAGGGCACTGACAGCCAGATAGCGAGAGCAGTTAGGAATCCGGCTGGGATTCGAGGAACACACACTACACTCCAGAGGGAATGCAAACGGGCCCTTGCTTCTGCCCAGCCTGAGCTCCAGAGCCGTGTGCCCCCCTGCTAGGGACTGTCACTGAGGGTGCACGGAGGGTGCAGGGAGGACACCCTGGCCTCTCCATACCTGTCTACCCGCGGGCCTGGTTCCCCCAGTGAAAACAACACCTCTGCAAGTGTGCAGGTTAGCTGACAGTACAGACCTGCGGAGCCCAGCTCCCGCCTTCAGAGCCCCCTGAAATCTCTGCGGGAGGGGCTGGAGCCAGCCTGCCATACACAGAGCAGGGGTGAGCTCTCACCAGCAGAGCCTCTCCTCACCACCCCAACCCAGGCTTAGTCAGTGTCCCGCTGGCCTTGCCAGGGGCTTCTTACAGTTCATTCCAAGGTGCTAAGATGGACCCAGGGAAAAGCAGGCAGGAGGAGGTGTAAAAGGCAGACAGAGCTGTGTCAAGTCAGCAACCCCTCCCCACAGCCAACCGGATTCTCCCATGACAGACTCAGTCCTTTGTCCCGTGTACCTCTGAGGGTTAACACAAACCACAGAGGGCAGCAGCCAACATGCTTCTGATGCTGATGTGGGGAGGGGGTGGGATGTGACTGGAGCCCAAACACCTTACCAGAAGAGTGACACCACAGCAGCCTACCTGCAGCTGAAAACACCAGACAGCAAAGTCAGAGAGAGACTCGGTGACTCTCCCAGAAAGTGGGAGGCCGAGGTAGGAGGATGGTTGGAGGGTTCAAGGCCTGCCAGGGCTACATGGTAGGTTCAAGACCGACATGGGAAACTTAGTGAGATCCTGACTCCAACTGAGAAGTAAAAAGAGGCCTGTGGTACAGTGCTTGCCTGGCATGCTTGAGGCCCTGGTTCAACCTCCTAGTTCAACTGCAAGTGGAAGGGAGGGAGGGAGGGAGGGAGGGAGGGAGGGAGGGAGGGAGGGAAGGGAGGGAGGGAGGGAGGGAGGGAGGGAAGGAGGGAAGGGAGGGAGGGAGGGAGGGAGGGAGGGAGGGAGGGAAGGAAGGAAGGGAGGGAGGGAGGGAGGGAGGGAGGAAGGGAAGGAGGGAGGGAAGGGAGGGAGGGAGGGAAGGGAGGGAAGGAGGGAGGGAAGGAGGGAAGGAGGGAGGGAAGGGGGGAGGGAGGAAGGGAAGGAGGGAAGGGAGGGAGGGAGGGAGGGAGGGAGGGAGGGAGGGAGGGAGGGAAGGGAGGGAGGGAAGGAGGGAAGGGAGGGAGGGAAGGAGGGAAGGGAGGGAGGGAAGGAGGGAAGGGAGGGAGGGAGGGAAGGAGGGAAGGAGGGAAGGAGGGAAGGGAGGGAGGGAAGGGAGGGAGGGAAGGAGGGAAGGGAGGGAGGGAAGGAGGGAAGGGAGGGAGGGAAGGAGGGAAGGGAGGAAGGGAGGGAAGGAGGGAAGGGAGGGAGGGAGGGAAGGAGGGAAGGAGGGAAGGGAGGGAGGGAGGGAGGGAGGGAAGGAGGGAAGGGAGGGAGGGAAGGAGGGAAGGGAGGGAGAGGAGGGAGAGAGGGAGGGAGGGAAGGAGGGAAGGGAGGAAGGGAGGGAGAGAGGGAGGGAGGGAGGGAGGGAGGGAGAGGAGGAAGGGAGGGAGGGAGGGAGAGAGGGAGGGAGGGAAGGAGGGAGGATGGAGGGACAGAGGGACACAGGAAGGGACAGCAGGAGGTGCAGAGGAAGGGAGGGAGGGGAGGGAGGGAGGGACAGAAGGAAGGAGGGAGGGAGAGGGGAATCTACACCTTTGGATCCCCTTGTCACACACAATCAAAGGAACTTTGCGGGATGAAAATGTGGGCCCTGCAGAGTCAGCCTACGGCCAGCAACGTGCTATGGAGGAGAACACAGATGTCCCCAGCACTGACGCTTTACTCAGTTTCCCAGCCATGTCCTCCCCGCGGCCATGTGCCCTGGTCATCTTTTCTCCCCTCCATTGCCCGGGAGTCCTCACTCAGCCCTTCGCAGCCTGGTTACTTCCTGGCCTGTGCTGACAGTCTGTTGCTGCTCGTAAGCTCAGCTTCGTGTCTTGTTCTCCTGGGGCTGGGCCTAAAGGCAGGTTAATGCTGGCCAGGTAAGCTCGAATCTGCTTGCAGCAGGGAGCACAGCCCATGAGCCCAGCTTTGGTGGCTGCCTAGGCCTGGCAGGGAATTCTTTCATGGCGTGTTCTGTTTGCCTGCCTTCCTGGGCTGTGGCAGCCACCCAGCCCCATAGCCACTCATTTGCTAGTGTCATACCCACGGGTCTCTCTCTAGTCCCTCTGTTAAAGGGTGCTGCCACCTCAGCAGTG
This sequence comes from Cricetiscus sungorus, assembly GCA_030556225.1. Taxonomy (NCBI): domain Eukaryota; kingdom Metazoa; phylum Chordata; class Mammalia; order Rodentia; family Cricetidae; genus Cricetiscus; species Cricetiscus sungorus. Next base: position 1,399,854 of record JANBXA010000588.1, read on the forward strand.
TCACAGGGCAGATGGCAAGTGCCCACACATGTCACACTGTCCCACGCCATGTGCCACATCTGACTCTGCCACTTGAATACCCTGTAACCTGGAGGGTTCCGCGGGAGTACCTTGGATTGTAGAAATTCCTTTGTTCTTAAGGGCCTTCCAGACAACCTACTCTGAGCTCTGGTAGGTCACAAGGAAACTTCCAGTGGGCACCTTCCTCCCTCCCTCTCGCTGGGCCAGGCACCACCTGAGCACACGTTATCACCCCCACCCCCACCTCACTACGTAATGAATGTTTCCATGCCCCATGGTGGCTTCTGCACCCTCCCTTTCCCAGCTCTGGCCCCTGCCCTAGCTGGAAAGCCAAGTCCCTGAGACTAGCTGGGAGACACCTGAGCTGTTCTGCCTGGGCTTCCTAGTCAATCAATCACGGGGACCACCTGGGTGGCCCCTTTTGATGCTGACAGCCTTTGGTTCCCAGCTCCCTGGCAGGCAGGCCCTACCTGCCGTAAAGCCTGAATTGGTGTGACACAGTGTTGTAGGGCTTAACCAGCACAGGCCTTGGACCTCAAAGGTGAGTCACCGCTCCCTCGGAGGATCCCAGACCTGCGGCTTTGTCTCTGTTTTGATCCTTGGGACCAGCCACTCTATACAGAGAAGGTGAGCAAGCTTCACATGGCTGGGGAGAGGCTAGGCTTGGCTGCATGCCAGGGAGGGCTCGATGGAGCTTCTTCCATCCTGGGACAATGGGCCCTGTAGGCTCAGCACCCCCTCAGCCTGGATGCCATTTTGTTATCATGGATCCTCCTGGGTCTGCCAGGAGCATGAGAGAAGGATGTCATTCTGGGTTCATTGATGGATGGAAGGGAGGAGGGGTGGACAGCCATGACCCGGTGCTATCTGCACTTGGCCCCTTGGCCCACGGTCTACAATTGCAGAAGAAGATGTTCCTGTTACAACTAAAGTGATCTCCATAGAAACCCAAGGTCTAATTAGACACAAGTAAGTGCTTCCCAAGTACATTTTAATTACAGCTTTGCTGAACTGTTCGTCAGCCTGAGGGTTCAATTGCTATGCATCTGAGCTGGGTGGGCTCTTCCCCTTGCCAGCACTCAGTGGTGTGTGTGCCGTCTTATGTCAAAAGCCAGCAGGACCTGGTATCAAGGAGCAGAGGAGTGGCATCATCAAGGCTCCGGAAGCAGTGACAAAGGCAGAGCACGCAGAGTGAAGAGCCTAAACCCCAGGGAGCTCAGACAGGCAGGCATAGGGACTCTATAAATGGCAGGCAGTCTCAGGATAGAGCTAGGATGGGTGGGAAGGGCTGAAGAGGGGTCAGCCGGTCCAAGCAGAAAGCAAGGTGTATGTGGGCCAGCAGCACAGGGGGTCCCGTCAAAACTAGACACCAGCATGGGGTACAGAGGTCCTCCCTCCCTGCAGGCAGCTCATCTGGGTCAACAAGTTCTTCTGTTTGCCTGCAGCAGGGCCCGGCCCGGGGATTTCAACTTCTAAGGAATTGGATGTCTAGGGTTAGTCCCTGGTTCTCCAGGGGAAGCAAAGCCTACGCTGGGAGAGAGAGAGAGGCCGCCTGGACAAGGTGGGTTATCCCGGGAGGTGACAGAGCTGTGCCTGGAATCCACCTGCTTATGAAAACAACCAGCTCTGTGACCTTAGGTGACTCTTTGCCTCGGTTTCCCCCACTGATGAACAGGCTTTATTCCTCTAGGTTTAGATTCTGCTAGGACTATTTGCTCTCAAGCATAAGACATGCAAGCAGATTCAAAGCCATCCAAGCGTCATGTGGGCGTGGTACTGGCGTGTGTGGTAGAATAAGGCACTGGGTGTCTGGTGGGACTTGGGTCACGAAGGGTACGGTGTGTGATCGGAAGAATAGGAGAGTGATGCGGTGTGGGGGTGGGTGTGGTCAGGTATGTGGGCGGAGTGTGGAGTGTACGATGTGTGATGTTGGAAGCTGGAGTATGGTACGGTGTACGGGCTATGGTGTGATACGGTACTTGAGGGTAGGGGGTGGAGTGTGTGTTGGGGTGTAGCGTGCTGTGGGGCACACAGGTGTGACATGGGTTGCAGTGAGGTATGTGGGGTTGGGCAGAGTCATATGGTGGTGTATGTTAGCATGTAATGTGGGGTATATGGATGGGGTGGGGTGGGACACATGGGGTGTGTGTTGGGATGTGAGGCATAGGGTGTGGTACGGGTTGGGGTGCATGGTGGGTGTAGTAAGGTTGTGTATGGTGTGAGGTGGGGTACGAGACAGGGTAGAGCACTGGAGTATGGTGTGGGTGTGATGTGTCAGGGACAGGTGGGGTGAGCAGGGGTGTGGTGTGTGGGATGGGATAGGATATGCTGTGTTGGGGTAGGTGTGAGGTGGGATGTGTGGTGAGATTTGTGGGGGTAGATGGTGTGAGACGGCGTGTGGAAATGGTGTGGGGAATAGATAAGAGGAGGCTTAGCCAGCTTGTTCATACAGCAGGCAACAAGCTATTTCCTACGAATAAGGCTGTTATAGGTATCAAGGTTGACTTATCTGAGCATGTATGTGTACACATGCATTGCACTGTACTCTCTCTCACGCACACTCACATATATTTACACACATATGCACTTGGCACATGAACACACACACATACATGCATTGTGCTGT
>JANBXA010000588.1:1407500-1417500 GCA_030556225.1 Cricetiscus sungorus
CGGTCAGAATTAACCATCATGGGGGGATGGGGGGCATTGCACGAATCCAGTGCCATCTGTTTGGAGAACCCAGGTTCGGCCACCTCCCTGGCCTGCAGCCTGAGTCAACACAAAATCCTGCGCTCCACTTGGGGGACCCACAGAGACCTTAGGAGGGGAGGCCCTGGTCCCCTCATTCCAGCTCCCATGTCCTGTGAGTAACCGGATGCTAGTCCTCTCTTCTGCCATGGGGTCTGGCGTTCGTTCTCTCTAGAACGCCCTGGTTGGCCTCTTCTCCTGGACCCGCTCTTCCATCCTGCTCTCTGTACCCCGACTTTCTCCCCAGCCCTACACCCCAGAAACCAGCGCTAACATTCTACAAAGTGAGTCTGAGTAAGCCACAGGAGACCACCCCATACTTCCGGCCCTCATCCCCTGCTGCTCTGCTCCATCTACTGCTGGCCACCCTGGAGAGTGTGCCCTCCCAGCCCCAAGGGGAAACTCCAGACTGCTTTTGCCAGTGGTGGCCATGCTGGGAAGCCCACCCCTACCAGATGCATCAGGAACAGAGCCCTTCCGGGCAGATAGCCAGCACACACATGCACACACACGCATGCACACAGCCTCACACACATGTACACACGGATTCAGGTAACTGCTCACCAGCTCACAGGCAGGGTGTTCAGGGCAGTTCCCTCACTAAAGACTGGACAAGTCCCTACAGGGACCAATGGCTGACCGCCAGTGTCTCAACACCCCGCAATGCTCCAGGGAAGGAGTTCACAGAGATTTATGGTCTCGGGGCTACCAGGGACAGGCTGGGCAGAATGTGACCATTGAATCCTTAATTGCCCCTGTTGCTAACCTGGACAGCCTTGCACAGTGAGACAAAGGCAACACATTATTCGCAGGCATAATTTATCCTCCATTAATGTTCTAGACAACTGACAAATTAAATCTCTTTTAAATTTAATCTGTCTCTAATAGTTGGCAGAAGAAAGGGGGAGTCCTACACGGTCTTTGAATATTTAAACTTCCATGCAAAAATCTTAAACCCCAGGAGCACGGTGCATGGAGGAACTAATATTATGGTAGGGAAGGAGGGCCCAGTGCCACTTGCTTCTTCAATGCAAATACCCTGTTTTTATCTGTGGCTTACAGGCTTGTCACAAATAGGATTAGGAAACCATTTCATGAAATGGAAGCAAACAGGACTTAATGGAAAAACCAAAAGATGGTCCAAGACCCATTTGCTTTAATGGCTTTTCTGGCCAGGAGGTTCTGCTGAACGACCTCCCAAGATAGCACCCCCAGGACACCTGCCCCCCCACAAGCTACAAGAGCAAAGGGACCCTGATAAGAGGCAGACTGAGGTGAGCGGAGAAGGGCGCGCTGCCAATTACACAATTGATCCATCAGTAAAATTCACTTACTGGCTTTGCTGGGAGCTTGATTACCGTCAACAACTTAATCCTTCACTCTGGAAGTCCATCTTGGGTCCAGGGGGACAGCACTCCAGTGTGGGTGCAGAAATGACCCAGCTGGGCACACCACAGCCACCAGATGGGATGTAGACACTGCTACAGGCCAGCGACACAGCCAGGACACAAGGGCCATCGCTGGTGACATGCAATGACCCCCGCAGGTCTACTGGTCCTGGACTCTGACCTAATTGCCAAAGGCAACGCAGACAGAGATCCCGTCACTGCAGGGCCAGGGAGCCCCGGGCCTTGCTCTGCCATAGCCATGCCCTGGCTCCTAGCTTGCTCTCAGGCCTCAGTTCCCACAGGGTACGTATGTGTGGAGGGGTACTTTCACCAGGAGGTCACAGCCACCCCGCCCACACCATGCAGAGCTCCTGCTTGCCCCTGGGCAGCAGCACTCCAAATCCTCTTTTTCTGAAGCCCTGGCCAGGCCAGCAGACCCTCTCAGCCGGCCTCTTATCTCTTCAGTGGTCTCAGGTTCTCAGACGCCCTCCTCAGCTAGGCCGCCCTCCTCGCTGTACAAAACTGAATGTGGCTTCCCTCATTCACCTCATCTTGAGCACCCAGAACAGCCCCACCTGTCCCCACATACCAGTTCCCCCTGCCTCTTGTCTCCTGCCCTGTGGTCCTCCATCTAAGGCATCTGCACTTCGTAAAACCCCACCTTGCTGCCAACCCTGAGGGAAATCCCTCACTTGATTCTTTGGTGTCCTAGATCCCACCACACCATGGTAACTGTGGTGGTTTGAGTGAAAATGACCCCCAAAGGCTCATAGGGAGTGACAGCATCAGGAGGTGTGGCCTCGTTGGAGGAAATGTGTCCCTGGGGGTGGGCTTTGAGGTCTCAGAAGCTCGGGCCAGGCCCAATGTCTGTCTCTGTCTCTGTCTTCCTGCTGCCAGCAAATCCAGATTTAGAACTTTTAACTCCTTCTCAGCACCATGTCTCTCTATGTACCACCACGCTTCCTGCCATGACCATAACGGATTAACCGTCTGAACCATAAGCGAGCCCCAATGAAATGTTTTCCTTTATAAGAGTTGCTGTCACGGCGTCTCTTCATAGCAATAGAAACCCTCACTCAGACCATCTCCACGGCACAGACCTGGGGGAACAAGGAGTTGGGAGCAGGAATAGGAAGGTGTGTGCTGGGAGACCCTTCATGCCATGAGACCCAGCCTTGGCTCAGGCTTACCTCCAACGTCTGTCTCCTCAGCTGAGCACGGAGAGGATGAGTTGGGACTTCCCTGCTAGGCCCTGAGGCTGCTCCCATCTGCTCAGCAGTCTCCCGCCCCCTGCCCGGTGCTCGGCCAGGAACCCCTCCCTCACATGTGTCCTTTGTGCTTGAGAAAGCCATGGCCTTGTCCCCTGCCTCTCCACCCCCTCTTTCCCGTACCCCAGGCAGGCTGTGTGGACTCCTTCCTGGCTGACAACTGGTGCCTGGTGCTCTCCAGGGGTGGGCATCCCGTGAGGCAGGTGTGGGGATGGAGAGTTGCTTCTGCAGCAGTAACAAACCTGGCAGGGTTTCCCAGGGGAGGGCAGAGCCTTGGAGGGAAAAGGGGCGGGGGTGAGAGCAATGGATGGTAGGGTCAGGGCCACACAGGAACCCATTCCTACAAAACCAGGATTTCTCAGGCAGGTGGACACCCTCTGTTTTCCCAGAGGGAGGCCAAGCTGACTCAGAACTCCACCAGGGAGACCGTCAGCAGCTCAGAAGGAAAGGTGGGCAGGGCCAAGCTCTCTGGTGTTTTTTCTGATCCTAATTGATCCCAGTCACAGGCCCAGATCACTCTGGGAGGGACATGGTTGGACATTCCTCTCTATTATCTCAGTGGGAACGTGCTCTATGACCTAGCAAGGAACAGACTACTGGGTAGCCCGAGCCTAGATGTCAAGCCTTTATGGGGATGGTCATGCCGGCTCTCACAGAGCTGTCAGGGTGGGCCCAGCCGGCTCCATATTCTCACAGGTGCCCATCTAGTAAGTGACAGTGTAATGAGGCAGAAGGAGGAATATCTCCAGCACACACTGCCCAGCCCTCTCTGCCATCGTCACCAGAGCTGCCACCCAAGTGCCAATTTCCCAGTTAGGTTCCAGGGCTCAGTTCCAGGGAAGTTTGAGCATTCGGGGTTAGAAATGAGGCTTTATAACTTACATCAACCTGAAGGGTACTGGGAGTTGGGGGAGAGACACCCATGATCTGCCTGGCCCTTGCTGATGAGCTACCTGGGCCCTGGCCACACACTGTCCTCAGTGCCAGAGTCAGGGCTACACTAAGGTTGATGAGTGGTCTAAAGATGGCTCAGTGACTAAGCACGCCATTACTCAGCACCAAATCAAGGGTTCAGGACAACCTCCCGCCCTTCAGTTTTTGCATCATTTTGCTCCGTTTCTCCTGTTTCCAAGCTGCTCAATATTATCGTAGAAGATTCAGAGAAAGCAGTCTGCCCCGGGTTCAGTGGAATGTACACTTTCACCGCCCATGATGCCGGGGCTGACATACTGCGGCTTCACCCGACATCCAGGGCTGTCAGCACAAGGCCCACCGAAGCTTGTTCCTGAAGCTCCTGCCAGTGTGTGGCTCATGGGCCACACCCTCCACAGCACAGGAGACAGTGGGGAAGAAAGCCTGCCCTGAGTGACAAAGGGTGGTAGTGTGCCTAAGGCCCGGTCAATTCCGGAGTCTGTCTCAGGAAAGAGGCAGACACACATTACTTCTGCCCCATCTCACGGAGTCACAGACGCGTGTAACCCAACAATGAGACTGGAAGCAGCAAGACAATGGAGGGCCACACAGGCCTCAAGTGACAGTAAGAACCATACCCCAAAATGGCCACTTGCACATCCCTGTCTGCAGTGTATGGTACCCAAGTGAGGCAGCCCACCCTTGGTCCAGCCCCAGGCTGAGTTGGGATAGGCTTCAGGTACAGCTCCCCAGACTGCGGAAGGAATTAACAGAGGGTGGCTCCCAGTGAGCTTTTCCAGGACGGAGGCAGAGAGAGGGCGTGGCCAGCAGAAGTTCCACCCCTGGGCCTGAGAGAGCGCCAGTGAGATGGCCGCTTCCTGTCCCACCTCTGGCCCCGTTTGCTGTTCAGTAGCCTCAAGGCCGCAGCAGCCCCATGTTTATATAATTAACATTTCACAAACATCAGCGTGAACGGCTTATAGCATGCAATGTTTTACACACATGTGTGCCCTCTCTGGGACATCCCACCCCGAGGGCTGCCTGCCACCAAGGCTCCAGAGGAGTCCCCTACACCAGACCAACACCCTCTCCTGTGGGAGGGAGGAAGTGAGCTCAGACTGCCATCCACAGACTTGTTGGCTATCTCCAACGACCAGAGTTAGAGCCAACAGCCACCACGCCCATCCGGCATTCCACACTTTGGGACCCTGAATCTGTACCTAAGTGCAGAGTTCTTTGTGTCCATGAACTCCTGGGCAAAATGGGGAGACTAGAGAAGAACAGGGCCACCTTCTGCCCCCAGACCCAGTTCCTCAAGGTTCCCCTGCTAGCTTGACCCCTCAGTGGCGGCCTTGTGAGGGCACTCCTCCTGATGGGGCCTTGCAGCATCACCTCCCCAGGGGTATTCCTGGCCCTCCACTGCAGGAGGTCCAGGGCTGAATCCTAGGCAGCGCCTCTGAGACCCCAGTGCTACTACCTCTGAGGACTTGGGCAGGGGCCAGCAGATGAGCTACGGGTGGGTCCTCAGCGCCTCATACACCCCCTCGGGGCCTTAGACTGCCACAGAGAGGCCAGGGAGGTCCCCAGGAAAGGACACACAGCTCCACCCCAGCCGGTGCCAGCAGAGCCCTGCCAAGATAGACTCATTACGGAAGCGATTAGCACTAACAGCTTTGAGCTGCAGCTTGGTGGCTCCAAGAGAAATGAACCCTAACTGCCCACAATCACAGACCCTGCACTGCCTTATTCCAACCCTAGGCCTGCAGAGAGCAGCTCCAGAGTGGTCTAGGTACCCTCAGGGTTGCCACAGGGCCTGGACTTGCCCAGAGGCTAGCCCTCTCTGACCTTACATTCCTGAGTGTCGATAGTCCTTCTGGGGCATGAAAAGCTCCTTCAGAGGGGCCAGGAGGACGTATTCCTTGAGGTCCTGGGTCAGGTGACCCCACTAGTCTGTGTGCCTCCCTGACTTCCATCATCCACATCCCCGTGTTAAAGGACCGCCCTCCACCCATGACTTCCCATCTGTCTTAGTTAGGGTTACTATTTCTATGATGGAACGCCATGAGCGAAAGCCAATTTATGTGGCTTTCACGTTCACATCTTAGTCAGGATGAGAACTCGAGCAGGGCAGGACCCTGGAGGCGGGAGCTCACTCAGAGGCCATGGAGCAGGGCTGCTCACTGGCTGGCTCCCCAGGGCTCGCTCAGCCTGCTTTCTCTAGCTAGCTCAGCGGGGGCTCCACGCAGAGTGCCCCCCATCCCCCATCAATCCCCAGTCAAGAAAACGCCTGTGGGCCTGCCCACAGCCGGGTCTTATGGAGGCTTCTTCTCCGCTGCGGTTTTTCCTCTCTGATGACACAGAACCAGGCAGCACACCAACCTCAGACCCACCTACACTTTGCATCTTGGGGACCATCTCTCTGGCTTGGATATGTATAACTTGAGACAAAGAATCTGAGGTTGCATCCCACGTCTGGACTTGGGGAAATTACCCTAAGGCTCAGCCTGTGACAATCGGCCTCTTGGGTGGCCAAAGAGCTTCCACCCACACAGCATGGCTGCTGTGCGGTCAGGTCCCAGAGACAATTCCAACAGAGACCCAAGAAGCTCTTGTAGCCTGGTGGCCCAAACTATCCCCCCCTGCCACCAGAGGGACCAGCATGAGGTACGGGCACAGAGGTAGGATGGGACAGGAAGGAGTCCCGGGTAGGATGCCTTGTGGTTGAGATCACATGTTGAGGACTAGGATCAGAACTCTGAGCGAAGGCTTGACTGGATGGCAGCTCCTCCTCAGGAAGCCAGCCGGTCTGGTGGTTCTAATGCTATTCTGGGTTCAGCTCCTGCTTTTACCAGAGATCCTGAGAGCGCATCTGGGAAATGGGGGGCGGGGGTCGTAAGGGGAACGTGCGTGTTACAGTCTCAAAGGTAGAGGCTGCTGAGGAGGCCAGCTGGACCAGAAGTCTAAGTGCCAGTCAGAGGATTAGATGATGATTAAGGTGTGTCCTCGCCTAACAGCAACCCCTCCCAAACATTCCTGTGCCCAGGACCTCAGCATGGGAGTGCACTGAGAGATGGCACCTTCAAAGAATGACTGAGATAGTGTGCAGGCTGATTTGGGGTGTCAACGTGACACAAGCCAGAGTCATCAGAGAGGAAGTAGCCGCAGCTGAGGAAACGCCTCCATGAGATCCAGCTGTAAGAGCATTTTCTCAATTAGTGATCAATGGGAGAGGGTCCAGCCCATTGTAGGGTCCATCCCTGTTTGTCCTGGGTTCTGTAACGATGTGCACTGAGAAAACCGTGTAAACAGCCCTGCCCCATGGCCTCTGCACCAGCTCCTGCCCTGTGTGAGTTCCCGTCCTGACTTCTTCAGTGATGAGCAGTGATGCTGAAGTGTAAACCAAATAAACCCTTTCCTCCCCGACTTGCCTTATGGTCATGGTGTTTTGTCATCGCCATAGAAACCCTGGCTAGGACAGACAGTAGGGTCACTAGGGCAGATATAACAGTCTGTGTCCTCATGAGAAAAGGAGATAAGGACACAGATACACACAGAAGGACAACTCAGCGAGGACGGGGAAAACGCAGAGAGGCTTCGGGAATCAGCCGGCCAACACTGCAGCAAGCAGCTCCCCCACGGCCTCCAGGTTCCCGCACTGACTTCCCTCACTGGAAGTGTAAGCTGAAATAGATCCTTGCCTCCCGATTGCTTTCGGACATGGTGTTTTATCGCGTCAATAGAAACCCTAACACGGGTGGGCTAGGAAGGCGGTCTCACTCCCTAGGCTGGCAGGGCTGGGCATGATAGCCTGTTTGGGGTAGGGGAGCTCCAGAGCCTCTGCCTTCCTGGGGTGACCCTGGAGCTGTGGGGAGCACAGGGAAGCTATGTGTGCGGCTGTGGACCAGTGAGAGTAAGGCTTGATTGGCATCAGGCTGGGAGAAAGGGAGACGAGGTCACTCAGGAGGGGCCCTGGGATCTCAGCCAGGGTGAGAAATGGAAAGTTGTCATGATCATCCTACCTTTCTGCCAGCCAGCTGGCTTTGGCCGCAGCCTTGCCTCTTAGACTGCCCCAGCACAATGCGCCCCATGCCTTGCCCAGGACCACCAGCCCAGGGATGGCACCACCCACATTGCACTGGGCCCTCCCACATCAATCACCGTTTAAGAAAATGCACCACAGGCTTGCCCACAGCCCAATCTGATGGGGGCATTTTCTCAACTGAGGTTCCCTCTTCCCAAATGACCCAGCTTGTGTCTCAAGTTGACCAAAAAAAAAAACTATCCAGCATACCACCCAAACCTGGCTTTTGCCAAATAGCCAATAAATTATTCAGTTTGCAAAATGCCATTATGTGTGAGTTTACTTAATTGAATAGAATAATTTATGGTAAAACCTGGGGAAAGGAAGATCGATGAGTAACGGCACAGAGGAATGATGCCGTGTCAGTGAAGGCAATTTGATTTTTATCCCTCATTATAATAATGTTAAAGGGAAAACATCAACTTGGGTCAGAATCAATATTTGCAGAGTGTCTGGACCATGAATTTTAACTGGAGGTGGCGAGGAGGTGGCTGGGCACATCAATAATTAATGCTTTGTCTGCTGCCACAAATAACTCCTGGGTTTGGGCACAGATGCCCACTACCCACAGATTTGCTGGTGATCATAAAAGGTAATTTAGGAATGCGTCTGTTGGTGATGCGTGTTCAACATGATTCAGGATGCGGCTTCGCACAGGGTCCCTACAAATCACTGCGACAGATGAAGTGAAACTGGGTTCCTTTCCAAAGTCTGTTTTCTGGGAGTCACGTAGGCCACCTTCTGTGCAGCTCCCAGCATTCTTCCAGCACAGGCGACATTCCACTGACCGCCCTGCACCCCTTACCCCAAAGGGCAGTGGACAAGGAGCTCAGGGGACAGCAGGTTCCAGATATGAGCCACCTCTGAGTGGGACCCTGGCCACATCAATTCGGCACCTCCCTTGTCACAGGGTGTCCCTGGAGAGCCAGAACTCATAGGCTCCGCTGAAGGTGCCCATGCTTTCTGCTCTGTTCTGTCTGCTCTCACCTTACCTGTCCTGTTTTGCTAAGACACCCCCACCACGGGCAGGTATGAACACACACCTACACAGAAAGCTGCTGACTGTCCCTGAAGGTCTGGGAAACAACGGTGTCATGTCCAGGTTCCCTGATAGTGCCTTGTAAGCCCAAGTCCCCAGCTTTCTGAACCCTGACGTCAGAGCTATCCTAAAACCTCCAGAAAGCTCTTCCCTGCCCTAGGGAACTGGGCTATCAGAATGTAGATTCCAAGACAGCCATCCTTGGTCTGACCTGGTGGAGCACAGCCAGAATCCCATGTACTCAAGAGGCTAGAGCTGGAGGGCCTTGTGTTCAAGGCCGGCACGGGCCATTCAGGGACATGGCGTGGGGCTTGCTCTTCCCACTGGATCAGGATCTTAGGCAGCAGGAATTTCCCTACATACGCAGGTCTGGTTTCTCACAAGACCCTGTCTTCAGTACAGTAGCTTCTACGTTGTGCTGTTGGGCCACAGGAAGAAATCACCCACTGAGGGGGACATCTGACACACCATGATTGGAAGAGAAAAGGGGTCACCTCATGCCCATGAAATGAGCCACACCTCATAAGTACTCATGAAAATCCCCTTAAAACCCGCCACACAGAACCCACCGAACTGTCTCCAGTCATCCTTCGAACTGCCCTTTTCCAGCGTGTGCTCATTCTCTTCGCCAAGTTAACGTCTCGGACTGTGTCTCTCAGCTGAAGTCTTTCCTTCAAGAAGGCAAAGGCCAAAGAGAAAGCTTTACCCGGCAACAGAAGGCTGCATGGACGACGGACAGAAGATAGTGCCTGACAAGACAGGAGGGAGGAAGGGCGCCCGGGTAGATGTGAGAAGATTGAGCAACGGCCCTCAAAAGGCTCAAGACCACCCTTGTTCCATTCCAGGAAGACTGGAGATGCCTGACAGATATTTATCGAATGAATGTGTGCATACCGCTCCATTGTCGAGCACATATTCAGCGTGAACAAGGTCTTGGGTTTAATCCTCAGCACTAAAATGGAGGTGGGGGAGAAGGGGGAAGGGAGCGTTAGGGAATTGCCCCCACCACCATCAGGAGGTGGACAACAGGAGCCTGGTTCTCCCTGCTCTCTGCAGCCTAGCAGGAAGCTGGCAGCGGCTGCTCTGAGGCACAGCGTCCTTCCTGTGGACTGACACACGCAGGGGTCCCTCACGAGCAGGACATCCCACCCACGCTTGGTTCTCAGCGGGGCACCTGTCAGCAGGGGTCAGGTGAACGCCTGCTGAGGCGGGCAGGCGTTAATAAAAGTCACTG
>JANBXA010000588.1:1420000-1715000 GCA_030556225.1 Cricetiscus sungorus
GGCTTACATTTGGAGACTGAAGAACTCCAGGAAATTCTGCCTTTTGAGCCCACTGTGTGCTAAGCATGCAGGGCCACTGTACCCAGCTGTCCATGTCATCCTCCAAGAGGCAAGGGTGCCTTCCCCATTGTATAGAAAGAACTAACTTTCCAGCCGGATCAGGACAGAGGGCCCAGCCCACCCTCCACTCCAGAGCTTGCGCTGTTTATCTGCTGCCAGATGCCACTCTATCCAGGATGGCGGGACCCCTGACACACTCTATCCGGGACAGTGGGGCCCCTGACACTCTCCATCATCCAGGACAGCACTTAGACAGGCATTCACTCCAGGGCAGCCTGGCCTTGCTCCCACCTGAGAGCTCTTTGTTGCTCCATGACTGCCAGAGCCAATGTTCTATCTCCCCTTCACCAGACTCTACCACCGACCCGATAAATGTCTGTCCTCAGTCAGAAGCCTCCCTGGTGTAGCTGATTTCTGGGCAAATATTTGTTTCCTTAAAAGAAAAGAATGTCCCTGCAGAGCTGGCAACACAGCTCAACAGGTAAAGGCCCTTGTGGCCAATCCTGAGGACGTGAGATCAATTCCCGGGACCCTTATAGTGGAGGAGAGCAGACCCCCTCCAGGCGTCCTTTGAGGCTCACATGTACACATGCACACGTGATCACACACACACACACACACACACACACACACACACACACCATACATAAATACATAAATACTTTCTCTATCCACAACAGGCCCAACTCAGCGGAGCTGTGAACCCCAGAAGGGACCACCAGGCTGGCCGCATTTGGGGCACACAAGCCAGTGATGACCAGAAGTGAACCAATGTGGGTCACATGTGACCTCAAGATAAATTGACAGCTGTGTGTTTGTGAGTGGAAAACTGGACTTTAAGCCAAAAGGAGCCTTTTGACTGGTAGGAAGACACCCTTCAGTCCTCCTTCCCTTCTCTCTGAACACAGAGTGATTCTTCCTGAACTTGCCTCTGAGTGGCAGTCCTGACCTCACTGAGGCAGTGGGGTTGGGACGTCAGATGCAGAGATGAAGGTGAGCCCTGGATGTCCAAGTTCTTGGGTAGGGTACATAGGCCAGAAGCAGGTTAATATCCCAAGGGACGGAAAACCCAGTAGCTGACAGAATCACAGACCTGGGGCTTAGGGAGAAGGGTCTAGGTGTTGAGCCAGGGTGTCTATAAAGGTAGTGTAGACAGAGGAGGGGCCTGGGAGACAGAGGAGCCGGGAAAAGGAGTAAGAAGTTGCTCCAGAAGGGTTCACCGTCCCTGGCTGGCTGGAGAGGTCTCATCCTCAGAGATGGGTGGGGCAGTCCACCCTTGTGGTTCCAGGGCGCACTACTGACAGTCCCTGAGCAGGGTGGCGTCCTGCCCTCAGCCTTGAGCTCATTTGCAAGTCTAGCTGTCCTGTGTAGCTCGGCATTCACACCGCATACGTTAGCACCCACAGCTGTGATGCTGACTAATACTCAGCTGAGGACAGCAGCAGGAGGTCTCAGCAGGGTGTCTCACATGGGGCAAGGCTTGGCCTCCAACCCCATCCCAAGTGCCTCAAGCTAACACTGGCCTGGCTCCAAGAACGCTGTGGGCACACAGAAAGACTTAAGCAACCGGGCCACTGGGCTGACCCCTCAGTGTGGACAAGTCTAATGTGCAGGCATGGAGTCAGGGGCAAACTAACCCAGAAGCCTTCTGTCTCCACCTTGCACAACTAGAGGCACATGGGATAGCGGCTCTGGTCATCACCTGACATTGGGGTCCTGATGTTTATGCCGCAGGGGACCACGCCCAAGCTTCCTTACCCCAATAGGAGACTTCCTGGTACGCCTGGCACCGTGTGTATTCACATGCATGTACCCCATGCGCTCAAACAGATATCAGAGAGGTAGCTGTCCCTGAGGCTCCTGTTGGCACTGGGCTGGCTAGGCCTCCTAGCCAAAGGGCCCTGCCAAGCAGAGCCCAGGCTGGCAGGCTTGCCTTTCCTTCTGACCTTGGGCAGGCCTAGGCCCCTGGACCTCATGTTTCTGGACTATGAAGTAAAATAACTAATAGCAAGCAGGTCTGAATGGGGAAGGACCCCCAACTGAAGCCCAAGGTGATGGCAGCGGAGAGTCACACACACAGGACCACACAGGACTCCCTGGCCCCCACCACTTCCCGCTGTAAGCAGGACACGTTCTGTCCCCCAGACTGGGAGGCAAGTTCAGAGAGGGTGTTCTGGCTCAATATCTATTGCTATGATAAAACCCTGTCCAAAAGCAACTTAACAGGAAAGAAAGGTTTATTCGGCTTGCAATTCCAGGCTAACGGCCACCAGTGAGTGGAAGTCAACACAGAAATGCAAGCAGCTAGTCATCCCATCCCCCGTGAGCAGCGAGAAACGTGCCTGCTGCCTGCTGCTCGCTACTGCTCTCGAGAGTCCTCCCGGTCCTACATAGTTCAGGACCCCTCCCCTACAAAATGGTAGGTACTGCCCTCCATGGGCTGGTCCTTCATACATCCTTAGTAACCAAGGCAATCCCCCTGTTCTGGATGGTTTTGTGTCAACGTGACACCAGCTGGAGAGGAAGGAGCCTCCATGAGATCCAGCTGTAAAGCATTCTCTCGATGAGCGATCAAAGGTGGAGGGCCCAGCCCACGGTGGGTGGTGCCATCCTTTGGCTGCTGGTCCTGGGTTCTATAAAGTAGGCTAGCAAGGCATGGGAAAGCCCCTCCACGGCCTCTGCACCAGCTCCTGCCTCCAGGTCCCTGCCCTGTGTGAGTTCCTGTCCTGACTTCTTCAGTGATGAGCAGCGATGTTCAAGTGTAAGGCAATAGGCCCTTCCCTCCCCAGCTTGCTGCTTGCTTTTTGCTTATGTTGTTTCATCATAGGAATCCTAACTAAGACACCCCCACAGACACCCCCAAATTGATAAAGACGAATTGCTCAGTTCAGACTCTCTTCCCAGATGCCAACTGACATTTAAAACTGACCATAATCATGGGTAAGCAGCCAGCCCAGGTCACACAGCCAGGGAGGCTGTGACGTCCCTGCACACTGTACTCATCCATTCCGCCCACCTAGCCCAGCTCACTAATACTCACTGCGTGCCAGGCACCGCTGAGCCCCTTCCCAAGCCCAGCACCTTTGTGGAATTCACACTGATCAAGGGCAACTGTTTTCTGGGAATCGCCCCCGAAACCCCACGCACAGTAAACGGCATGTCCAGACCCTCTGGTGCAACCCTAGTGGCTCCTGGTTCTACTTTATTGGATCAAACTCATATCCAAAGCCCCCCAAGAACCACCCTACATTCTTACTTATCAAAAAGAAAGCAAGGAGGAAAACACAATGGTCCCCAGCTGTTCTCTGAGGTGCGGCTGAGAGCCATTAAAGGGGTAGGTATGGTTGGTAGTAGGACAAGTGTGACTGTCCCCAAGCATCTCTTTCCTTAGTTTATGGCTGTCTTTTAATAGCTGTGAGTCTTCCCTGAGGGGCCCACATCCAGGCTCCTGGCACTCCGTTTATCCCTTCTACATTTTAGTAAGACCCAAGGCTGCTCCATACCAGCCAGTCCTGAATTCTTTTCCTGGGCTAAATCCACAAGTTCTTGTTTAGCCTGAGCAGAGGCCTCCAAAAGGAAACTCCTCGGGTTGATGGGAGTGACAGTGTGGAGCTGTGCCTCTGTCCCATCGCCACTGGCAAAAGCATGGTCTCCCTTCAGGCCCAAGACACCTGGAAGGAGACCCTGAAAGGCCCTTGTCCATCTTCCTTGACACTGTGTGGGCAGCCATGCTGGCAGCCAGTAGGTCTAAGATCTTCATAAAGCCGACACAGGGGTCCACGAATCTGGTCATGGAGTCTCCTGTGACTGCAAGTATGTTCTAGATAGGACAGTCATCTATGTGCTGTGTCCGGCCAAGTGTGAGCCCCAGTGATCTCATGCCAGAGTCCTGAGCTATGTGGAGACACAAAGGCCAGCTCCTAGCCAAGGCTTGGCAGCGCTCTGTCTGTGTTGTAACAAATAAAGCTTGCCTGAAAATCAGAGTGCAGAGCTAGCCACTAGCTAGCCATAGAGGCCAGGCAGTGGTGGCCACACCTTTAATCTCAGCACTCAGGAGACAGAAGCAGGCGGATCTCTGTGAGTTCAAGGCCACCCTAGGCCTCATGAGATTGATCCCAGTGTAAAAGAGAAACAAAGCCAGGTGGCGGTCGCTCAGACCTTTAATCCCAGTATTTGGGAGTCACACAAGTTTAATCTCAGCACTAGGGAGGTGGAGACAGGAGTGATAAGGCTGGGCAGAGAGAGGAATATAAGGCGGGAGAGGGCAGGAGCTCATGCATTCTGTCTGAGGATCGCCCCTTTGGTCTGAGATTCAGTAGAAGTAAGAACCAGTGGCTGTGCTGCTCTGCTTCTCTGATCTTTCAGCATTTACTCCACATCTGATTCAGGGTTTTTTATTATTAAAACCAATTAGAATTCATGCTGCCACACTCTGCCTCTAGGTTCCCCACAGGAGGTAGCCTCATATGACTCACCAGCTCCAAAGCTGCCAGGTCAACACAGCCCAAAACCTTCACTCCCACCAGGTTTTACTCAGGAACCAGTTCCTTCTAGAAGGCTCTCAGTTCAGCCTTCGTTGCATTTTCAATCATTTCAGGGAAACCAAATCCCTGAGAGATGACCCACCTGAAACTTAAGCGGGGGCCTTGACCTGGGAAGCAGCAATGGGGAATCTCGCCGGGAACCATGTTCTCTCTAGGGGGGAGTGGACAGCGGAGGCCAGTGTAGGCTGGAGGCAGCCATGCATGTAACAGGAGAAGCTGTTCCCGGGGTAGCTACTCTACATCCACCCTTTCTATAGACAGACAGAGGGGGTTAGAACGTTGCTTCTCAACCTACAGGTCATGACCCCCAAAGATTACACTGCAACTCATTACAGTAGCAGAATTGCAGTTATGAAGCAGCAATGAAAATAGTGTTATGGTGGGGGGTCACCACAACACGAGGAACTGTGGTAAAGGGTCACAGCATCGGAAAGCTTGAGAACCGCCAGGCTGGAAGGTGCGGAGTCTGAGGTAGGTGGCAGGTTGGCACTGGCTCACAGGTCAGACCTCCTGGCTACCTGGGAGGCAACAACAGCTCCCCTGCAGGCCACTGTCAGTTCCCTGAGCCCCAGGGAGCCTGGGCCCTCTGTGTGGCCCTGGGACCCCTTCATCCTCCCCTTTACAACCTCCCCTCCAACCCCATCCCCCATCCCAGAGCCAGGCACACACACACACACACACACACACACACACACACACACACACACACACACACACACACACACACACACCCGGAAGGCTGTGAAAACTCCCTGAAGCCAAGTTTCAGGCTCCCAGGAGAAGCACAGAAGGCCAGTATCTTCTCACCTCAGCCTGGGATTAGATGGAGGCCAGCCCAGGACTGGCTGAGAGACACTAGGGTGAACGGTGGCGGGCCAGGTAGGCAGTCACACTGTAGTTTATGCCAACTTGTCACGCTTCTCAGCGGAGCCGCCTCCACCTCATAAAGACGTCCACGGCCGGCGCCAGCAGAGCCAGGACCACAAATCAGTGAAGGCAGGAGCTGAACACCCGCCTCTGCCAGGCGGCCAGCCCTGAGACAGCCACGAGGCCACAAGAAATACAGCTCGTCACCCTTGGTATAGAGGAAAGGGGAGATTTATTCCAGCCACGGAGCCCTGTGTGTGATGTCTAGGACAACTCGGATGCTGGCTGGAGCTGTTCCCTCTATGGGAAGGGAAATTAAGAAACCAGGCAGGGAGGGCTGCCAAGGGCGCACAGGCCAGTGACTGTCCTAGGCCCCACACCCAATACCCTTCTCTGGTCCCCATCAGCACAACGATGGGTCCCTGTAGGAGAGCCCATGCCACCAGGGGCCTCGACAGCAGGTTCCCTGTCTGCGGACTAAGGCTTTCTCTCTCTTCCCTAACCAGCCTCTTCTCCACAGCTGTGAGCCAGGACCCTCAATGGGAGGAGCTACTTTCCTGTTCTGGAAGGCCAGAGCAAGTGGCAGCCTTGAGAGGAAGTGGGGACGGCATGGCCACCGGCCCACCTCAGGCCCCCTGCCAGTCCAGTCTACAGGACATTCTAGGAAGTGGCCTGGCCAACACCCACTGATGGCAGGTGGCATCAACGAGCCACCCCCTGGCCAGAGGCCTGGCTGCCCAGGGCAGAGCGTGCAGTGTGAACTCGCTCCCAAGGTGACAATGACGATGGTGGTGAGGTGGCTATAGAGTGACTTCATCTGGCACCGCCCTGTTCTTCTCAAGGACGTCATTGCTCTTCCCCCCAGCCTCAGGGACAGGCTGGGCTGTCCGGAGCACACTAGTAATTAAAGTGGCATCACCCTGCCCCAGAGGCCAGCCGCCACCTCCTACCCCACCCCTTCTCCAACTGTGGGCCACTGAGTTCACTGTGAAGCCGAAGCCTGGGGCTGGCTGCAGCCAAGAACGGCCCGGTCAAGTCTAGGACAGTTCCTAGGGCCCAAATACCCTAGGGCCGGTCTGAGGCTGGGGAGGGCTCCTGACCTCTATCCCCAGAAACCCCTTTCCAAGGAGTCCAGACAAGGACAAGGCCTACACCCTCTACCACCTGAATCTGGGTCCTCTGAGAACTTAGCGCCCTGCAATGTTCTCACATGCCGTCAGATGTGTCATTCCTGTGGGACCGGGGCACGACACGGGAGCCTGTGGGAGAGTGGGAACTGAGCATCTACCCCCAAATACGCATGTTGGAGGAGGGATGGCAAGGTCTCAGAGCCCAGGCAGCTGGGATGACCTCTGGGAGGCCAGCAGTGGCCCCAGCGCAACAGTCTGGGACCAAGAAATGATGCCGACTGGTTGCCAGTGCTCTCGGCAGCCCTGCTGGGTTTCAGTCACAATGGCTGAAGTCCAGACCGAGGTCGACCGGGAGCTGACTGAAGGGCACACTCTGTCACAGAGCCCCAAACTACTCATGTGAAGGCTCCGTCGTCCCACAGGTGCAGAATTGTTGCCCCAGTGTGTCCCCCTTGATGGAAGAAAGACACAAGAGGGAACTAAGGCAACGGACACCAAGGCTGTGTCACAGCCATTGGTGGTTCAGTGGTGACGTTACCGTAATGAGAGCAGAACCTGGGGGGAGCCATGTGGGGCGTGGGGTGCCGTGTAGCCCTCAGTGTTGTGCTTAAACACAAACTGATGTTAAATGTGGCTCTATCTAACTGAGTGTACAACTGGAGGTTCATGAGTTCAAAACCAGTCTGAGCTTATCTTAAGAAGTAAACAAAATATAAATAATAAAAACAAGATGTGCTGGCTTTTGTTACACCTGTAATTCCAGTACTTGGGAGGCAGAGGCAGGAGAATCGGGGATTCAACGTCATTCTTTGTTATACAGTGTAGTCAAGGTGATCCTGAGCTATTTGAAACTTTGTCTTTAAAAAAAAAAAACAGAATCAGTAAAATAGGGGGTGAAAAGATAGCTCTGTGGTTGAAAACACTGGCTTTGCTCTCAGAGATCCAGAACTGTGTTTAATTCTAGTCCTAGAGGAATTTGAGGTCCTTTTGTGTGGGTACTGGATGCATGTGATACAGATGTATTTGCAGGCCAAACACCCATACACATAAAAATAAATCAAAAATTTAAAGCACAATAAAATAAAGAAGTAAACTTTAAAAAGACAATTCAGAAGCCAATACAATACAGGGAAAGGCTAAGTTGCTGTGTTTGTAAAGCTGGGGACTAAACCTGGGCCTCACATACACTCAGAAGCTCCACCGAGCTTCTCTGGAGCCCCCTTTAGTTTTAAAATTATTTTGTGTGTGGGTATTTTGCCTGGGTTTAAGAGGGCATTGGATCCCTGGAACTCCAACTTGTGTCTCCTGGAAAAGCAGCTGGCTCTTCTCCCCCAGCCAACTCTCTAGCCCCTGACTTTTACTTTTTCAATTTTGAGACAGGGTCTTACTCTGTAATCTAGGCAGGATCTTAATTCCAGACCCTCCTGCCTCTGTCTTACCAGAGGGGATGGCAGACCTGGCCTCACCCATCTAAGGGCTGTGGGGACACTTAACAAAGCCTTGGTGAGGAAGGGGCGGGGAGAGGCCCCTTGGGCTGGCCAGGGAGGAGCAAGGTCTTGGAGAGAAGGGTCAAGAAGGTCCTGACCTCTCTCACCTTCCCTGGAGGTCTCAGCCCTGCGTCAACAGATGTCAGTCTCCAGTGCAAGGCCTCACTGGACCCTGTAGAAGGGAGCCCCTCTGCTCTACCCCTATCGGAAGGACTGACAGACTCAAGCTGGGCCTCAGTGTCCCTCATAGCTTGAGGATTTCTAAGGCCTCCAGTCTGTAGTTCTAAGTGCGTCCCACCACTGGGTAACTCTTGGCTCCTGACCAAGACCCTCTGATTCCTCACCCCACCTCCACCCTGCAGGAAAGCAGGCCTCTTGGCAACTCAGGGAATTCCTTCCCAGCCCCTCCCAGCCCCCAGGGCTTCCTGTGTGGAAACAGCCTGGATCCTGCCTTGTTAAACACATTATCAGGAGGGAGAGATCTCCAAGTGGGCTTCCTGTTTGCTGGGACCAGAGCCCAGGGCCTGGTCCCAGGGCTCCTGGCCCAGGAGGGGAGCAGCCAAGTCAGGGGGGTGGGGAGGGGGTGGGGAGGTGGGTGGGGAGGTGGGTGGGGGAGGGGGTGGGGGAGGGGTTTCTTCTGGAAGGTTGTGGCTATGGCACACGGCCTCGTGGTTCCCCCAGGACCACGAGGTAGACTTCCCTGAAGCCGGGGTCACTTTTGGGCCCAAGGTAGCAGGGCCTGGGGTCAATGTCCCTGGCAGCTCCTCCTCCCTGCCCAACCCAGTTCTTGGAGAAGGGTCCTACACACAGACAGGAGGGTGGACTCTAGAGGCCCTACAGGTATCTCTCCAGGGGCGAAGCTACACCCTCCTGCCCCTCAGCTACTGCCCTGCTGCTGCCCTGCCTGCTTGACAGTCTGTCTCTGGCCTCTTCTGAGTCCCTCAGAAGCCCTGGAAGCCCCTTGCCCCTCCTACCCATTGGGCCTTACTGCCAGGGCGCAGTAGTTAGGGCAAGCAGAACAGGTCCCAACTTGTAGCTGAGTCAGGCGGGCACCTTGCCTTAGGGAAGCATGTGGCGGGGTGCCAGGCCAGCTTCTGGGCCTTTGAGAGCTGACGCCTGAGCTGCCACCAGCCTGTGCCCCCACGTGGCCCAGGCAGGTCCCAGCTTCTCTGGCTGCAGGTCCCCTGCTGACTACTCTGGTCTGCACTGCAGCCATACTCCAGGCCCCATGGCTCACCCCTTCTAGGATCTCAATCCTCCCTCCTCTGAGGAGAGTCTGAACAGGGGCTCGAGTGGCCACTTGGCCCCAGTTTTCTGTCCCTAAGGAAGACGCACACAGACAACATTACAGGAGGCATGGGGCAGACTGCCATGGGCTCACCTTCTACTACAGAGCTGGGTTCTGGGTGACCGAAGTGTTCCCATCCATAAAATGGGTGTAGTGGGACTCTGCACTGCTCCCCACGGGATTCCCAGCCCTTAATGACAGGGCTGGAGGGCTTTGAAGTCCCAGATGAAAGGCCTTGCAAGGCTCCCAGGCTGGCCTTGGGACAGTGAGTTCCTTATCCGGAAAAGCAAGTGCCGCACACTCCTCAAGTCTGAACTGTGGGCAGTGGGCTTCCTAGGAGGCCCCTGATGACCGGGCTTTGCCTACAGAGGTACCTGGCAAGGACAAGCTTGGGGATCAAGGCTGGAGATGCCTCCCTCTGTAGAGGATGCTCTGGTCCACTCCTGTGACAGAAACATGAAGTGTAGCGGAGGTGTCCCAACTGCTACCCACCCTCACACAGCCTGGACGGCACAATCATGATGGGAGGCAGAGCCCGTACAGGGTCCCGTGGGAGGACTCCCCGGGAACGAGGAGGGTCCTGCTCGGGTCCTAGGCTGCCCTGTTCCGGGGCCCCGTGGGAGGACTCCCCGGGAGCGAGGAGGGTCCTAGGCTGCCCTGTTCCAGGGCCCCGTGGGAGGACTCCCCGGGAGCGAGGAGGGTCCTGCCTGGGTCCTAGGCTGCCCGGTTCCGGCAGACAGCACCTCCGTGCAGTATACACGGGCACCAGTTTGCAAGACAGAAAGTGAGCTTCTCACCTCTCCCCTGAGAATTTCCTCTACACCGTGCAACGGAACCCACCAATCCAAGGACAAAATGCCTTCCAGGGCTGGCTGGAAACAGCATCCTCTCCACAGTCTGGGTGCTGCTGGCCTCAGAGCAGATGTCGACGTGGTGTTGTGGGACAGAACACCTTCCCGACTGGCCTGTGTCCCCAACCCCTCACGCCTGCCTGCCGCAGTAGAGGGGGACGGCGCAGAAGCCCAAAACACGGAGGGCACGGAGAACAGACTGCAAACGGTGCAGTGCTGTCCACCCTGGGCCTGCCCCAGCCAGGGCCACACTCATTGCTTTGTGCATTTCCTTTCTTCGGCAAGCCCCCCCCCACCCCAGGGCTCACTGGGGCCCAGCCCTGTGCCATGCAGAATTGTGATGATGACTCAGACCCTACCCCACCCAAGGGCCCCGCCGAACTGAGGAGATATGTATGCACAGACCACACAAGGTGTGACTTGCCACCAAGGAGGGGTCCTGTCAGCAGGGCCACCATGAAGAGGCCCCACAAACACTGCCAGAGGCCAGAAAAGGGGGCATCAGAAGCACAGGGCTGCTGGGAGGGGCAGGGGTAATGAAAAGTAGAGCATCCCAGGGCTCACGGGGTGGTGGGAGCCTGCAAGAGGAGCTGGCACAGGGACAACCAAAAGGAGATGGAGGATTAATTCCGCAGGCAACATGGAGTGTGCGACCAGAGGGCAGCCAGGCTAGGCTGCCCCAGCATAGCAGGAGCTAGCCCTGCTGGACAACGACTCGCTTGTGCTCAGCCCCTGGAAGGCAGGCGGAGAACAAAGAAACCCCATCTTCCTGGAGCTGTCCTGGGATTGCAGTTTCGTCACCCGGTGCGTGCGGAGGAGCCAGCACAGGAGGCCGTTTCCCTCCAGCCTTGCTCCCAAGACTGGCTCTCAGCTCCACCCTTAGGGTCTGGATTTGAACTCTGGCTTCGGCTAGCTGCCTAGTCAACTTCATGGTAGCTCATAGAGAAACAGTGGGCGAAGAGCAGGGCCCAGCCCCGTGGATGCTCTCAGCCGCCTCACTGTAAACTGCGAGCACATCGGAGACAAAGAGCTCAGGGGCGCCCAGTGAACAATCAACACATCTTTTATTCACAAATAAAAACTGTCGCAAGATGTTATCTACACATCTGTACAAAGGTCTGGACGCCTATAAAATACACAACGGTCAGAGAGCACGAACCTGCGTGCGGGCCACGTCACAGCCTGGCAGGCTCACCCCTCATCTGCACTTGTAAAGCACCCACCTCCCACAGACCCCCCAACACTGCCCTCGGTGACCCCAGAAAAAGCCTGCCCCCACAGCTGCCAAGAGCCCCTGACCTAGGGATACCTGTAGAAAACCATAAAAACTTAGATAATTTGTCTTCAAATTCCCACTGCAAATTCTGCTTTTAGGCAAAATGATACAAAAATATGAAGCTAACAGAACTTTTACAAAAACTTACACCCCATCCTTGTTGGAGGTGGCTGGTTTCCTTGTATTTTTTTTGTTTTGTTTTTTTGCTTGTGGTTTTGGTAAGAATTCCTGCCGTGGAAGAAAAGCATTGTGTGCTCATGGCCCAGCCCTTGCTTATGGCCTTTCGTGTCCTCAGGACAGAGTGGGACCCTCAAGGTGAGGAGGGGACTCAAGGCTAGCTGTCCACACTCAGAGGGCACCACTGCTATAGACTGCCAGAGGCCACGCACGTGGGCTGTGAAGAGAAACTGCTGGAGAAGAAAATTAACCCAGTCCTAAAGGAGAGCCGGCCAGAAAAGGCCCGCCCTGCTACACAAAACTGCTTAGCTGTAAGGAAGGCAAAATCAGAAACAAACTGGCTGCAGCTTGGCCAGAGTGGCCACAGCCACCCAGGCTGAGACTGTGCTGGTGTTTGAGTCATGTCTTGAGTCCATAGCACCAAATTAGAAAAGAAAAGGCCTACTCAAGGTTAAAGGCACTTGCGTGGCTGTCTGGGTGACGACACCTTCCATCCCCATGCTCTCTCTGTCCACTGGCTGGCCCTCCCCTCCCCCACTGTCTCCTCTTTGAGAAACCCCCATCCTGCACAGACCCTGTGTCTTCAACCCTCCAACCCCCTCCACGTCCTCATTCCACCCCACATCCTATCCTCGCACCCCCTGCCCTGCCTTTCCCTCCCTGCCTATGACCTGTGCTCAGCCTCAAACATCCACCTCTTGTGGCCCAGGCACAGCCGTGGCGGCAGCTACACCGATGTCAAAGCAGGTGACCATCATGACATGGGCTTTGCACAGGTTAACGCACTGCTCCAGGGCGGCTGTGGCTTGCTCCAGGGCCGCCAGATACTCGGCTGATTCCGGCTCGAGCTCTGGATCCACCTCAACTGGAGAGAGAGGAGGCAGGGTCAGGGCAGAGGCCAAGCCAAGCGCCTCAAATTCCCCAAGGGAAAGAAAGTGTCAGCTCAGTGGATCCTCCCCGCCTGCCACCTACTGCATGAGAACAGGTGAGGGCGGAGAGGGGAGGGAGAGCCCAGGGAGTGAGGTCTGGGCACCTGCTGGACATCCCACTGCTCAGCCACACAGGGCACTCACACTGCTCCAGCCAGCGCCCAGGCTCCACCATCAGCCGGCCCTGGGTCTCGGCCAGCTCTTCGCAGAGGTGGTCACGCTTGGCCTGCACTTCCTGCAGCCGCTGCTGCCTGCGCTCTGCTAGCCGCAACTTGGAGCTGATGCACACTGGGCCCTGTTGGCAAGGGACAGCAAGCATAGGTTCAGACACAGATGGCAGGGGCACTCTGCATAAGGTTTCCTGGCACTCTGGCTGTGGCCATGGGCTCCCAGCCTCTTCAGGCCCTGTATAGGCACATGCCAGCCCTCTCCATGGGCTCCACACCCGGAGCTCCTGGGCTGTGTGTGGGTCTAGCTCTGTGGAAACACAGCAGTAGCCCCCAGACTTCCTTCCATCACCCACCAGCAAGGGACCCAGGGACCACTAGCCTGGGGATGGTCCAGGCTGGTTCCTACCTTCTCCATGTCCTGAGAGGGCTGTGGACAAAAAGGGCGATGCCTGCTGAGTCTGCAGGGGCAGAGAGCCAGCCCATCCGATGACCCTCCCTGGCAGCCCAGGGACCCCAGCTTCCAACCCTCACCTTGGCTCTGTCCTCCCTCAGAGGCAGGCGGTAGCGCTGCAGGCGCTCCACGTCGTCTATCTCATACACCTTGATCTCAAAAGGCTCCTTCGCAGAGCCAGCCAGGGGTGGGGGCAAGTCCACCCACTGCCCAGGGAGGCTGGGCTTGCGGCCCAAGGCAGCAGCATCGGGCAGTGGGGCCGGGATCAGCCTCCGTCGCTGCAGACCTGAAAGGCAGAGCCAGGGACACCCCAGGCTACATCACATCGCCTGCACAGCCACACCAACTGCTCTGACATCTTCCCTGCCATGCTGGTCGAGCAGTGCTGACAGGGGCTCTTGGGCAGCTGGGACACTGGCCAGGGACAGCTCAGCCCAAGCAATGCCTGCTGCCTAACTTGAACCCGACCCTTGCCCGACTACCCTGCCGGGGTTAAGAACTGGCGTCTGGGGTAGAGTGGGGGTCAGGGGAGGGAATGCACTGGGAGTGCTTACAAACTACAGGGGCCATGCGCCGCTGCATGCAACAAAGCCCCAGGAGTGTTTAATGAAGCGTCGGTCGGGATCACGTGCATTCACAACCCAAAGATCTGTCTCAGTGTCGGGTCTGAGTGTATACACTACGAAGGGTTGCACGGCCCCATGGCTCATAAACAACTATGCACACCTGGCATCTGTAAAGTTATCCCAGAGACCACACAGGGTGAGGTTTCAGGGTGGAGAGGCCAGGCCCACCGCCAAGAACCAAGAACAGAGCTCTCCACAGAGCTACAAGGAACCCACGGGGCTGCTGGGGGGTTGGGTCCACTACAGCCCGAGGCGGCCAGGTGTCCTGTCGAGGGTCCCGGGTCTACAAACTGCAGCGCGCTGTGCCCGAGGCCACCACCGCTACCCACCTGTGGCCCTTTTCTTTGGAGACTTGAGGCTGCGGGAGCGGGCACCCGGGGAGGCTGTCCCACTTTCACTCATGGAGTCCGGGGCGGAGGAGGCGCTGCCCGTAGCCTCGCTGTCACGCATCATGCTCTCATAGCCACTGCTGCCACCACTGTGGTAGAAGAGTGCAGTGCGGCCCATAGCCGGGGGCAGCTCCCCGCTCAACACGCTGCTGTTGTCACTGCCATGGCCGCTGCTGTAGCGCTGGGGCCTCCTGGGTGCGGTCACTTTGCTGTAGGGGGAGGGCAGGGCGGGGCTCACAGGCTGCTGCTCCTCAGCCAGGTTCACACCACTGTCATTGCCGCTGTCGGAGTCGGTAGAGCCCCAGGAGAGGCCACCTCTACCAGGAGATCCACTGGCCGCCAGCTCATGGACACGGCTATGGGCAGCCCGGAACGCCTGTTTCGTGCCCATGATGGTGCCCCTGCCCGCCTTGGCCCCGATGCCAGGTACAGCCCGTGGAGCTGTTCGGGGCCCCGGCACAGGGTAACCTGCCTTGCCTGACACAGGGGCCGGCGGCTTCACTGGAGCGCCCAGGGCCCGAGACGTAGTAGCCCCCAGATTACGACTCTTGGTCCCACCAGCTGGAGGCTTGGAGGCTCCGACACCCTTAGCCGGGCTGCTCCTACAGGCAGGGGCTGCTCCAAGTGTAGGGCTGGCGGGTGGTACACCCAACCTGGGCACAGCCCTCTGTGGCCGTACTGGGACTTCCCTGACCTTGCTGCTGCCATATGCCAGGCCCTCGTACCGCTCCAGGGACATGTGGCCAGTGGGACGGTGCGCCGCCTCCATCTTGCCAGCTCTGGCTTTCAGGCTGGATGTGGTCTTGGAAACAGAGTAATCAGACCGGCCACTGGGCCTGGCCTCATCTTCCCCTCGGAAGGCAGAGGCAGCCCCTGCGCGGGTCAGCCCCGGGGCCTGGGCAGGGGCGAGGGCCGTGCTCTGCTCCAGGCTAGACTTTCGCACAGGTGGAGCTGGGGGACCCGCCCCACTAGGCCTTGGAAAGAAGGCGCCCTTGGGAGGCGCACTCTTCTTACTGCTGGAGGTGGTCTTTAGGCTTCCTGAATGGGCCACTGCCTCTGCTGGAGTGTCCCCACAGGATGCAGCAGACGTCGTCACTCCCAGTGTGGTGGCTCCCCTCCGCAAAGGTGGGATCCGAGCCACAGCTTCTGGCCTCCGGGGCACTCTCGTCACCTCACACCCATCCACCACTCTCTGGGGACAAGCTGGCATTATCTGAGCCTCGGGCAGTCGAGGGGAGCCTGGGGTTGGGCTTGGGACCCTGCCTGTGGAGGCCATCTGGTGTGTGTCACAGTCCTCTGCCCGGAGAAGCCAAGGGTCCTCAAACAGGCCTCCAGGGCTGTATGGACCCCGGCTGGGGCGAGCATGGCTGGTTGCTGAGGTAGTCCTGGGTTTCCGGGGGAGACTGGAGTGGATGGTCTGGGCTGAGGCTGCATCGTGCGGAGGCCCAGCCCAAGGCTCTCTGCCTGGTCGGATCTGAGTTGCTGTGACAGCCTCCCCAGGGTGGGAACCCTGGGCTGAGCCAGGATTGTCTGGTCTGCCACATTCGGAGGACCTGAGCTTGCTGTCCTCTTGGGAGCTGGTAGGGGTAGCAAATGCTGGTGGACTAGGCCCTGCTGCAGAGCCAGGGATGAAGGGAGGCTGTGGTGTGGGACCACGGCTTTCAGCCAAGCAGACACCAACATCACTCAGCCAGGAGCCAATGGATGAGGCCGGACTGCCACCAGGCCATGCCATTCCCTCTAAGAGCTCCCCAGAGTCTCCTGGGCCCTCAGACGCCTGAGAGGTATAGGCATCAAACTCATCATTGATACTGCTAATGATGCTGACTGGCCTTGAGCCTGAGGCTAAGGCCTGCAGGGAACAGTCACTGCCCAAACTGGCCAGGCTGGAGGGTCGTGTGGCCCCTGCAAGGCTCCCCAGAGGTAGTTCCTCTACCACGGTGAACACCAGCTCATCCTCGCCATTCAACTCCACGGGCTGCTGCAGGGTCACGGTGGTGGTTAGCAGGCCCCGCTCCAGGTGGCGTCCACGAGCAGACGGGCAGGGGTAAGCTGTGTCTGAGAGCAGCGGGGACAAGGCCATCTGCCCACTCATGCCCACAGGAGGTGTCCGCATCACACTGTCAGGGCCCTCTCCCCCAGGTTCTGTGGGGACACCTCGAGCTTCTGGCTGCCGAGGTGGTGGAGGGGCTGGACTGGGCAGTGGCCTCCTGCCCCCACCTCCGGCAGTCTTGTCTGGGGCAGGTGGCTCAGGCCGGGTACCATCTACTCTCTGATCTCCCTGTGTGCCAGTCTTAGGGGGCTCTGAGGAGCCCCGGTGAGGATCCTGCCCAGAGCTGCCTCGAGAGGAACTGGTGACCACAGAAGGGCCCATAGCCTTCCTGGGGGATGTGGCCTCGGGCAGCGAGGGTTTCC
Source organism: Cricetiscus sungorus (assembly GCA_030556225.1). Taxonomy (NCBI): domain Eukaryota; kingdom Metazoa; phylum Chordata; class Mammalia; order Rodentia; family Cricetidae; genus Cricetiscus; species Cricetiscus sungorus. Next base: position 1,436,661 of record JANBXA010000588.1, read on the forward strand.
TGCCTCCTCTGGCAGGGCTGGCTTGGGCTCCATCGGAGCCACCCTGGGGAGCAGGGAACCCCTCGCTGCCGTCGATGCACTCCAGACGCTCCTGCAGCTCTGCGAATGTACTGCAGCGGAAGTGGTCGGCATCCCGGGGTCCCTCGGAGGGCCTGCGGCGGCTCAGTGCAGGGATGATGGGCACAAAGTCAGGGGGGCCCTCATTGTCGGTAAGCTCACGGTCTGACAGCGCCGCCCCGCCAGGGCCCACATAGATGACTGTGTCACAGGACTGCTCACTGCTAGATGAGTAGTCGGGCTCACCAGACAGGCCAGGAGCCGGGCGGTCAGGGTCCGTGGCCACGGTGCGTGGGTGGAAGGACCGCAGGTGTGGGGGCCGGCGGACCCGGCCCTCCTCACAGGAGCTCTCCCCTCCAGAGGAGCTAGATGCATACTGGGGACAACACGACGGACCCTTGTGAGCAACCCACTCCTGTCCGCACAGCCCTGGACCCCACCTCGTCCTTGGACTCTGCCCCCTCTCGCAGTGTAGGAGTGTGTACCCTGCGGACAGTAGCAGCCGAGCAAGGCTGTAAGAACTGCGAATCCCAGCAGGGCAGGAACCTAAGAGGGCTGATCAGCAGGCACCCTGTCTCAGGGTGGGGAGGGGGTACAGGCAGAAAAGGCCATGCCACAGCAAGCCAAGCCCAGCATCCAGACCTAGGGCAGTGATCTCAGAACACCCAGCATTCCTGAGAAGTCTGCTGTGGGCACGGTGTTCATTCCCCTTACAACGTAACCCTGGGCCTTGGGGCGGGTTGTCCTCCAAAGCCATAGAGACCCACCCACGGCTGACGTCCAGAGTGGGGGCCGCAGAGGATGTGGGAGCCTGGGGGGCGCCTGGGCGGTGGGTAGCGGGAGCTGAGACTTACCTTGCCCTTCTTCCTGCGCAGGCGGTGGATACGGGCAGCCAGCTGCACAGTGCTGAGCGTCTCTGCATGGTGGGCTGGCGAGTCTGAGATGTGCGCTATCATAGTGGTGCGGCAGTTGGCGGTTGTCAGGGACTCTCGAAGCAGCATGGTGAGTCTGTGCTCCCTACAAGCCAAGCAGGCGCTCAGAGGCTGGGGTGAGTGAGGGGCCGTCCAGGCGGAAGGCCAGACGAGGCTAAGCCACTAGGCTGGGGGTGCGGGCTGTGTGTGGAGCTTTCACTGTGCCTTTCCATCTACATCCTTGCATCTGTCCCTGTACCCGAAGCTCTAGAATCCACTACTGGCCCTGAACTGAGGCCTCCAGAAATGCCAGACATCAAGACAGGCAGTTTCCAGAGATCACCGTGTGGTACCTGCCCACACACTTACCTGTAGGGCACATGCTTGGCCCCATTGACGAGGGCCAGGATGACACTGCCCAGAGCGGACAGGGACAGGCACAGGGGTCCTCCAGAGGCCTCCCCGCCTCTGTTGAGGGCTGCCTCACAGCTGCCCAGGTCGATGAGGTGCAGGCGGCTGCGGCCCCCGGACACTGGAAACAGTACAAGCTGGTGTTTGAGTCTGGCACTCACCCTGTTCCACAGCCCACCCTGGCAGGCAGAGATGCCGCCCACCCCACGAAGGCCCCTCGGGGGCTGGCACCTACTTCCTCCTTGGCCACACTTCTCCACGCGGTACTGGTACACATGCAGCGTGAAGAGCATGTGGGAGCTACGTCGGGTGTCCTCCCCACAGCCGGCGTGACTGGTGCTGCGGGCGGCCAAGGCCGCATCCAGGTAGAAGGCGGCCTTCTCTGCCGTGGGCGCCCGCAGCTCATTCTGGTTCTGGAGCTGCCAGAGCAAAGGTAAAGGCCACCTGTATCTCACAGCTTGAGGCCAAGCACAGTGCTCCCTGCTCCCTCCTCCACAGTCCCAGGACGGCTAAAAGCAGTGGCCTACCTGCATGCCACACACAGGGTCCTCCCGCAGGTACACGCCCGGAGACTGGGTGTCCTGAAGGCTGCCTGAAGCCACCTCAGCAAGCAGGTCTCGCAGACTCTGGTCATGGCCGCACACTTCCACAGCAGACACGCGGATGGAGAAGCGTGTGCCCATCCTTTCCTTGCGCTCATCAATGAGCCTGAAGAGCCAGGAGATAGCACAGGGCACGATGCCCAGGCTCTGGGGTGAGCTGTCCTTCCCAATCATGGTATATGACTTACCTGGGAGACAGCGGCATGTGAGAACCACCGCTAACTGGTCCTCAGGGCCAACCCAGATGGCCCTGACACCTCATCCAGCCACTCTGAGGCCTCTGCCTTCTGGCTCAGCCTGCCTCAGCTTTGCTGTGAGATTCCCCACCCCCACATCCATCCACAAGGGGACCCACTGCCTTCCCCAACCAGGGCCAGGCTCAGTGACAGCAGCAACCAAGGTGGGGGACAGTTAGAAGGCATCATGGGTGCTCACTTACCAAGGCTCATGTGGCCAAAAGAAAAAATGCAGCCATCAGCTCCACCAACCACAGACTGGAGCACATCCGCCACGGTCCCCGAGCAGACCTCAGCCTGGGGAGGAACCCAGTGGGAATTAGGCAGGTGCCAGGGCCTGAGGGCTGTGGCCAGTGCCTTCTGCTACACTGTAAGCCTAAGGTCCATTAGTCCTGGTCACGTGCATGCAGACAGCCCCCAGCCAGATGAACCAACAAACAGGGCCCTCCCACATCCACCTGGAAAGTACAGGACAAGTCAGTCAGTGGGCAAACGGGACACATACAATCCAGGCAGGATGTGTTAGCAGGCAGCTAAGTTCCCATTCTGCAGTGGATCAGATCTGACCCTATCACAAGCACCCAAGGGCCCCTCTCTCCACTGTACCTGCTCTGAGTCCTGGGGGAAGATGGCGTCAAAAGCAAACATCTTGGGAACCGGCGCCGTGGGGGCGTGGCGGAGGCCTGCACAGCCTGGGGGGCCAGCAGCGGGGTCATAGAGAGTCACCTGCTTCCTCCGAGGGTCCACCTTCAGGTAGGATGTAGACTCAGCTGAGCGCTGAACTCCTTGCGCTGGCCAGATGCGCAGCATAACCTTTACCTGGGGGTTGGCAGAAGCAGGCTTCTGAGCTCCTCCCTCCACCCAGCTGGCCACTAATTACAGGGCAGGGGAAGCAAGCACGAGTCAGGACAGCAGACCAGGTCTCAGCATGGGTGCCTATACCACAGGAATGCTGCCTGAGCGGATCCCGCATGAGGTCAGCAGGGTAAGAGAAAATGAAGCCCAAGGTTTGAGTAAGGCTGGTGGGAGGCACAGCCAATCAGCCAAGCAGGAGACAAGGCAAGGCAGGGAGGAGAGGACAGTTAGCAGAGGCAGGGAGTACCCCCGGGCTTTCTCCTTCAGGGACCATCAGCCTCAGGACAAAGCCCTTCCCGAAGCACTTGCATCCCAGGAAGACAACAGGCAAGTGAACAAACCCACAGGAAGGAGAAGGGGCCTCAGTGGGCCAAGAGACTGTGGGGAGAGACTCCAGGCTGGCTGCCTCTGCCCTGAAGCAACTCGGGAAGACAGGCCGGAAAGGTCACAAAGGAGAGAAGCTAGGATGGGCAAAAGGTGGAGGAAATTCCAGGGCCGAGAATAAGATCTGAGAAGAGGGGATTCTGAAATCTTGCCTAAAGAGCCCCACTTTGGGGAAACTGGGTCTGGGAGGCGTGCGGAAGAGGAGAGGGCAAAGGCGGGCCTGAGCCACTGGAGCTCTGCTATCAAGTAGTCAGCCTTGGATGAGACAAAGGACAGTCCAGTGTGAGTAGTGACCATGTGACCATGCCAGGGTCCAGAAGGCCCGGAGCGGGGGCCCAAAACCCTGTGTGAAAGAGCAAAGGAGGACACCAGGGAGCCGAAGAATGAACACTTCCCGCAGGTGCGGCAGCCAGAGGAGGGTCCGGGCAGGTGCGAGGCAGGCAGGAACTCAAAGGCCACCCTGAGTTAGGGTCCCCTTTGCTGGTGGTCACACCTTTCACTCTCCAATGAAAGCTCTGGCTTTCACACGGTGCGAATCCAATTACCAGGGAGTCATTTCAGAACCAATACATTTCAAGGATTTTAATTGTAAGTGACAGATAAGTAACGCTGCAAAATTGGTGTAGGGGGGCTGTCTGCGGGACAGCACAGGCTCGCTCCCAGGGGACAGGCGGACACTGATATACAGGCCCTCCCGTGGCCTGGACTGTCCCACCCTCTGGGGAGAGGAGCAGAGAAATGCTTGGCTACTGTACTACTGGGAACCTGGGCTCTACCAGGCAAGAATCGATTCCTTTATTCCCCAGTGACAGGAACAAAACGATTCCATTTCCAGATGCTGCTGCAATGCAGACGAAAATGTGTGCTTCCAGGTAATCTTTGGCAAATTTTTTTTCCAGCGTGAACTCCTCACCACTTGAGGAACCAAATGGGTCCTGGAGATGTGAGAGGATGCCTAGTGGGGAGGAGAGGCCTGGAGAAGCTCTGATTTGGCTCTGATGTCTCCCGGTGCCTCTTCAGCAGACACTAATCCCGAGTCCCCAGGCAGAGAGGGCATCTCGTCCAGCCTGCCCCCCACTGCCCCCGTCCATTGTCTGCTGGAAAGAACCTGTCATTACCTCAGGGAAATGACAGGGTCTCTCAGGAGACAAGAGCATTCTCATCCTCCCCAAATGTGCAGATACCACAAAGCTGCTGGAGCTGGGGGAGGGGAAACACATTTCACATAAAAGCAAGGCTTCCAGCTCCCCAGAGGTGGGCCAATCTGGGGAGGGGGAGGGGCGCCGCTCAGCACCCAACACCAGAGATGTCTCTTTTAATACCACGGTATGATGAATTATCTTAAGTAGCACATTAATGTCAGACACTGAATGTAATCTAACTTCTTTTCTATGGCAATATCCACCGCCTTTCAGGAGGCACTTCAGATGACGTGACATTAGTGCTAATAGCACCTAGAGCCCGGAGAGCCACAGGGGCATAGGGACAGGGGCTGGTAACAGGCAGGTGGCCAGGACACCTGTTCCCTGGGGAAAGCCTTGCATGGCCCAAGGTCAGCAGAAAGAAGGCTGAAGGTTTTCCTCAGGCGGCAGAGACCTGGCAGCCCCACATACAATGACAGTAGGGACAGCTGCCATTCTGTAGTGTGATGTCCAGAAAAGTGTTCATGACTCTACCCCATCAGCCCTAAGGCAGGCAGACCTGACCCCACACCCACCGCAGCCCCGAGGAAGAGGTTAGGTGAACAGACAGGCTAAGTGAACAGGCTGGACCTTTCCCTGCCACTCTGCCCCAGATCTAGCCCGGCTTTGTGCCTACTCAGCCAGAACAGTGACAGCCTGGTCAGTGGGCTGTCTCCTGCCTGTCCTAGAGCTGTGGTGGGTGGAAAGACAGGAGACTGGGGTGCTCAAATCAGTCAGGCCTGGGTCGCAGGCCTTTCTCACGAGACAGCTCAGATGCCACCAGCCTCATCTTCTAAACATTGCCCGTCGGAAAGGTGAGGCAGCTAAGGACTGGCAGCCACGGGCAGTGGGAGGTAGGGACAGCCCTCCTCCCAACAGGAAAGGGCACAGAGGCAGATGCCACCTGTCACCAGAACTATAATGTCCTAAAAGAGGGAGGCTGCCTTTGCATGCTCACAGCCTACCCAACCTGGAGCTGAACAACCGTACATACACAGCCCGGCCCTCGGGCACCGAATGGCGGAGCTGCCCTACTAAAGCCACCACCGCAAGGCCTGTGCCTAGGGGTGGAGCAGAAGGTGACAGGTTCAGCCACGCAGCTGCAGGTAGGTCCAGAACCAAGAAACTTTGTGAGCCAACTCTACCAAGCCCTACTGAGCACACTGAGCATGTGTGTGGGGTCTGTGCAGGCCATCTAAACTCAACTCCAGGCCAGTCTACTTCCCATACTCCGCCCAGCAGGGGCCACCTCCAGCAGACTGCCTTGAGGAAACAATGGGGTGTGTCCCCGTCCCAGGGGAAGGGAGGAGCCGGGAGGCCTGGCTTCCAGCCACCAACTAGCATTCTGAGAGGAGGCAGAGGCTGCACAGTGAAGTCAGCTGGGCCTGAAGGAGCCCCAGGCCTCCTGTCTGGGCAGCCCTGTCTAGAGAGCTCTTCCTTCCTCGGGCTCTGCCACAGAAAGAGGCCTCCCTTCTGGAAGAAGGCCTGTAAACACACTGCTTCCTCTCTGGTCCCTATTTAGAAGTCTAATCCCACAAGCCAGTGCAGGGCACAAGCATGCAGGGCTAGCGACAAGTGAGGTGAGAGCTGTTGGGCATCGAGACGGCCCAACTCCGTAACTCTCAGGAGGCCTGGCAGGGGACGTCGCCCTTGGAGCAGCAGAGGTTCAGCGAAAAACACGCGCCAGAGGCCAGGACCCTCCTGCCCACAATGGCTGAAGGGTCTGGCTCTCCACCCTAGAAGCACAGAGCCCACCTCACCCAAGCACCGCTCAGGCCTGCCACAGGGGCACCCTATCATAGGAATCAAACCGGAACTCTTGGAAGAAGGCCTGGAGCCAACCAGCTTGTCTCATCACCACACGGGGCTCCCTCCCCTCATTTCCAGGTCTCTGCCCCCAACTTAAACACATAGGGTTGGGCTGCCCGGCACCCTGCCTCAGCAAAGCTGAGGAGTCCCACCCCTTCCTCTTGTCTAGGCCCACCTCAAAACAGCACCCAGCAGATATGAAGCAGACCAGCTCCCATCCTAAGCCCAGACGCCCCACCACATGGCTACCCCGGAACACGTCCCTGGGACCTGAGGGACAAGCCTCTCCTGTCATTCCCACCCGGCTCCACACTCTCATGCCCTGTTTAGGCATTGCATCCCAGGGGCTTGGGTTCCTCCCTCATCTTTAGCGCCTGTCAGCTGTCCCAGTGTGGCCCCAGGAGAAGAAGTGTGGCCTTCCATCTCCTGCATCCTATCAGACAGCCCCGGCCTCCCACACCCAGGCCACTCAGGTGGGATCGCCTGACCTCAGGTAGGATCTACCTTTCCGAAGCTGCTGGGGTTTTCCTTGGCCTTGGAGGCAGCCCTGAGCAGGCATGGGGGAACTGGAGGAGGCCACAGCTGCAGAGTGCCACTGAAGTCCGTGGGGTATGTGGACGTGCCACGAGTGGTGGGCGTAGGTGGTGGGTGATGCTTCTTGCGCTTGGCAGCCAGGCTGAGCTTCTGGGCGGCCCTGAGGAGAAGAGGCGGGGGCTCAGAGTATACCAACAGCTACCCCTGTCACTGAGTCACTGTGTCTGTCCAGGTCAGACTGCCCACCCTCAGACTCCATCAGCCACATGGGGAATTGCTAGGAGAAATAAGCCATTAATTATTACGATTGCATGCACGGCCTGCCCGCTTTCCTGAGCGGGACCCCAGCCAGGACAGGAGGAGATGGCCCATGTGGACACAGGACTGCATTCTGCTCTGGGGGAGCCCTGACGTCACAGTCCGCAGCTTCCTTCAAGCTGACCGTCCTCCGGGGATACATCTCAAAGGTCAGGTCTCTGTCCTGGGGTGGGTTTTCCCAGGCCCCGGCAACAGCTGTCCCCACTGCCCTCCACCACCCCGCCCCTCCAGCTAGGATCCTACCTTGTCTGTGGACCATGAGAGCTACACAGCCCTAACCCACACCTCCAAAGCAGAAACCCAAGGACATCACCACTCACATCATGGCAACCCTGGCTGACCCACTCTCCCTTTCCTGCCACCGTTTTCCAAAGGGGGACACCCGGTTGGGGCCAGGTGACCAGGACAAGAAGCTATCCAACCAGGTCCCCCCTCCCCCACATCCTCAAATGCCCCCAGCGCCTCTCCCATCCCCGGAGTCCTCCCAAGTCCATTCTGCCCTCCTCAGAAGGGTCCACCACGCAGAGCCCAGAGCCTGGGGCCCTCCTTGGCACCATGCTGCTGCTGATGTGGTAAGCTCCTCTCATCTTTAATAGGAGTTGTCTTTTAAGAGGCCCCAGGGACAGCTTCCTCCTAGTGAGGTGTCATCACAGAAAATAAAAGTAATCTACGACGCACGGAGTCCCTAACGGAGCCGCAGCAGCCCCGAGTGCAGCAGACAGGACACAGTACTGCAGGAGTGCAGGTCTCATGCCCAGGAAGAGCCCTGGGCCCCAGAACCTGGGCTCCCTGAGAGGCAAACTCAAACGTCACACAGCGCCGTAAGCCTGCGCCTGCTGCCTGCCTGAGCCTGTGTGTTTGCAAAGCTCAAATGAGTCTTGCCAGGAAATGCTTGTCAGTCTCTCAGCACCTTCACAGAAGAAGCACACAGAAAAACATGGCGAAGCCAGCGAGGCTAACACCGTCACCTACCAGACTGTGTACGCTGGAAAGTGAAGGGTCAGGGCAGGAAGAACCCCTGAGCTACAAACCAACTGTAGTCCGCTGGGATTGGAGGACACGGGCCATGCTCGGGAAGGGTCACAGCAGATAAAGCGCTACTGTTCCGGCATCTGCTCAGGGGCTTTCCATGCCTCCCGCCTCCCTGTCTGGGGCCTCCCACGCCAGATCCCACCCCAGCAGCCTCCTGAGGAAAAGCCCCCATTCTGCCTCAGAAAGCACTGTTATCTCCAGGTATGATCAGGGCGGGGCGGTCACAACCCCTTTGCCTGGCACTGCCCAGTGCTGGGAACTAATGTAAGAGCTATGCCATTCCAGCTGGGCAGAAAGGGGCCCAGGGATGCTGGGCAGCACAGGAGATTTCCTAGAGTAGCGTTCTTGCCTGAAAGTGGGGACAGACAGAGACAGCCTCTTCCTAGGATTTGGGGGAAAGGCAGTGCACGGGGCTGCCAAGTGTTTGCCCTGGCTGAAGGGTGTGGTCAGACACCCCCCACCCCCGCAAGGCGATTACACTGGTCAGCAGACAGTAGAGATGAGGGCACGCCCACTCTGAACCCCCCCTTTACATCTGTGTCTTGTCCCTCCATAGGTCAGGCAGGGCCGAGTACATCCTTGAAAGAAGTCTACAGGGGAGGCATCTCCTCAAAGTACGAGGAGGCCACTGGAAGACCAACACTGCTAGAGAAGGCCTGGGGTGGAGGACAGAAGGTTGGAGCAAGACGGGGGTGAAGGTTGGCTTTGCTAGGTGGGCCCACTGGGACTACAGCCAACCCTGCCCGGGGTAGCCCTCCCGGGAGCCACAGGCTGGCCCAGCTGCCTCCTGCACAAGGCCAGCTCCTTGGCTGACCTGATTCTGCAGCACCTCCCAACCCAGAGGGGATGGGGCCATGGGCAGACCCAGCCTCCAGTGCTCACAAAGCCTGACTCCAGGCAGGTCCCTGACCGAAGCCCCAGCACCTTCTCTTTTATAAAGATGACACAAATTCACCCCCCAAGACTACGAGGCTTTGGCTCACAGGGGGTTTTAGTGCCCAAAGGCCAGGCCTGCCCCCTGAGGACCCCAGTTTGGTTCTGAGCAGCAAGGACACAGGAAACATGGTCTCACCAAGGCTAAGAAAATATAGGGTGCCATGCCCAGGACCATCAGGACATGCAGGGAGGAGGAGGCAAGTCTCAGCAGGCTGCCCTTGGTGGGAAAACTGAAAGAGGCAAGAGTTTCCAAACAGCCCCTCATGCTCAGGGACACCACCTCCAGGAAGCCTCTCCTGATGCTCCAAGGTAGATCCCCAGCCCCGAGCCCCCTGCTCTATAGAGCTGTTCTCGCCTGAGACGTCTACAGAGACACGAGGCAAGCCAAGCTCACAGGAGGCCTGGCACACACCCGAATGAGGGCGCGAATAGCAGTTTGTGACACCGCCAGCCTGAAGAGCAACCCCAGGCCCTCATCTCTCTTGTCACTGATTCATGAGGACAGAAAGGAAGATTTTCTTTCCCTTTTCATAACGTGTACCTCTTCCAAAGAGGAAGGCACTTTAGAAGCAGACTTGACACTGAGGCCTTTGGGCGTCTGAAAGCCTGTTCCCTTGAAACGACCAGCGGCCACCAACCCCACGCGTCCCCTAAGCTGAGAGGCTGGTGGGCACAGCAAGGCCACATACCAAACCCCCTTCACCACAGCAGACCTGCCATCTGCATGGTCAGCCTCGTGAGGCCCTCAAGTGCTTGCTGGGAACGCTGTGGTGGGTCCTCAAGAGCTGACTGGAGGATGCTGCCACCTACGGCCTCCCTGGGCCTGCCGAGCCACTGTCACCTTACTCAGGGCCCCACACCGCAGGCTGGCACAGCAACAGACTGTGCTGTCGAGTCCTCCCTCCTGGCAGCCCAGACCCAGCTCTGGAGCCTCTGCCCCTCTGGCAGCTGGGCCCAAACATATGTTCAGAAAGATACTTGGGCTCCACAGAGGCCAGGAAGCTCTGGGTCCCAGAAAGGAAGTTCTGCCCCACAGCTATCTGAAAGATGCCTCCCCCAGAAGAGGTTCCCAAGATATCTAGATTCTGGGTACCAGAGGTAACCCATCTTTACCAAGGGCAGAAAGATAGCGAGGGAGGTGCTCAGTGCTAAGGGAGCATCCTAGCGAGGGGAGGCTGCGGTTTGCATAGTAATTAGAGAGCTCAGGACACGGGCGGGCGTCTAAAACATGGGAAATAAAAATCTGGGAAACCATAGGCTGATGGACGTTTATTCGGGGAGAAACCACTCACACCAGACCGCTGCAGGTCACCGTCCCAAGGATGCCTTCAGATGCACTCTGTCTCCAACCGGAAGTAAGAGAGCGAGCCGAGGTCCTGAACCCCAGACCTAGTCCCCCCCAGGCACGCCCACACCTGTCCCCATGCCCCAATGAACATGGTCAGTGCAACAGGTGCGGGCGGGGTGGATATCTCACTACAGGGGTCAAGGTCATGGCGGCTCCCACAAAGAGAGGCCTCAAATTTCTAACTGAGGACACATATCCGGTCAGTGCTTAACCACTCAGGTGCAGCCGAAGGGATGTTACTCCACCCTCCGGGGCCTCAGGAGCCCCGAGACTGCAGTACTTCACTGCAGACGTGACGCACAGAAGAGGCTGAGGAAGACTTGAGCTGGCTGGGGAAAATCCTCAGAGAAATGGCAGAGCCCAGACTCACTCCGGAACTCTAAGATTTGAGAGCCGACCCCACTCCGTGTGCACAGCACAGATGCACCTGCCAGACTTCTCCTCAGACCCTGAAGCCCATGCCCAGAGCCCACGAGGGCAGCACTCTGACCAGGTGCCATCCAAGAACACTTTCACAGACTCAAAACTCATCCCCTCTTCCATCCTGCAAACCTCCCGGGTTCAGGGGGTGAAGGTAGGAACACAGCATCTACGAAATAGGAGCCAAGGGCCATGGGGTGGGGCCAAAGCTCTGGGGCCCTCTGGGCAAGCCCCTCCCCAACTCCAAGCCTCCCCTTTATTCACAGTGCCAGGGAGCGGTCCCAGTTTCAAAGTCCTTGGGTTGAGCCTCCCAACCAGAAACCTCAGCGCTGCCGGGACACCTACCTTTAACCTGGCCCTCAACACGACTTCAGGGAGCCACGGAGTTCCAGGGTGGCAGCCAGTAGGGCTCCCCACCCCCACCCCTCAAACACACCGGCCTGGGGAAACCTGCCTCCAGCCCCCACCCAAGTCCACTTGCTTCTTTGTTTCTATGGTAACTTTCCAAGGTCAGGGTGTTGCTCAGGCAGAGGAGCCTCCGGCAGCCTGGGTTGAGACAAAAGGCAGCCGCCTGCTGCCGGGCGGGGCAGCTACTGAGCCAGTGGGAAAGGGCTACACAGTGTCAAGGCCCCTCCTCAGGCACGGGGCCTCAGAATCAGGGTGCTGGGTGCTATCCAGACTCAGGACCAATGGCCACGTAGACTCTTTTCAGAAGATCTGAGCGTTTCTAAACCTAGCAGGTACCGTGCCAGGGGTGTAGCCGCCACAAAGGCCCTTGAAATCAGAACTGAGCAGGACATGGACAGCTGTCTGTCCCTCAAGTCCAGACTCCGAGACACCACCCTGCCTGCTGTTGGTACAAGGAGACCCCCCCCCAGCGGCTGAAAAGGGTTCCTCCATGTCTCCATCTGGAAGGTCCTACCCAGGTTCTCTGCACCTAATTGGGGTGGTGGCCGAGGCCACACCAGTCGCAGGGCGTACTGCGGCAGCGCACAACAGCCTCCATCAGCCAGCGACCTCCATCAGCCAGCACCGACAATGCCCTAATCACAAGCCCCGTCACGCCCCACACCAGGCCTCTCAGTCCCCCCGGACCAGGCTGATAAGACATCCTCTGCACACTGCCCAGCATGAAACAGACAAGCTTATCAGCGCCCGCTCGGGCTGTTAATGGGACAGTAACCCCCAGCTGGCTGCCATTACCTCTCATTATGGCGATTACATCCTGTAATCCCCTTTCTCAGGCTGCTGGATGAGGCTAGGACTCTAGCCAGAGGACTGTTCCCCTGCCCATCCACTGCCCAAGCTGGGGGTAGGGCTCTCTTCCCACCTCCCAGGCTGAAGTGCATCTCTCCCTCTGCTCAGACCACCACGCCACCTCACACCCCCAAGCTAGACCCAGAAGGGAAGTAGACAAACCACAGCCCTATTGCTTCTATGGACCTGAGCTCTAGGCCCTAGACGGGTACCCTTGAAAGGAGGCTGGCCAGGTCAGGAGCTGGGCTGCTCAGTATGATGCTCACACCCCCCACTCTTTGACTGAGCCACAGTTCTCCCAAGAATAGACCACGGGCCACCAGGGACCAAGAACTCTGGGTCTCCATTCCCCAACCTGCTGCAGCCTGTGTGACCCCAGAGCACATACCTTATAAAGAAAGAGGCCGCAGCTGATGGGCCCGTGGAACCCCCTGCTGAGGGCCCTGGGGCTGGAGTAACCAGGGCCGACGTGCACGCTGCCCCCCGGCCCCACGCCTTAGACATACCATCAGGGCCTGCTGCTGGGGGGCAGTCTCGAACTGTGTCAGCCACTGCCACGGCAGCTACAGCCGCCTCAGCCTGCAGGAAGGAGAGATCCACATGAGGAACAAGCAGGTGACAGAGGGGCACTGCCCCGGCTGAGTACTCTCACTTACCCCTCAATCCCCCCCCCCACACAATACCACACACATCCACACACTCACACACACACACACACAACACACACACAACACACCACACACACCACACACACACACCACACACAACACACACACAACATACACACACAACACACACACACCACACACACACACACAACACACACACACAACACACACACACAACACACACACATCCACACTCACACACACACACATATACACAACACACCACATACACCACACAAAACACACCCACACACTCACACTCACACACACACACACACACACAACACATCCACCACACACACACACACACACACACACACACACACACACACACACACACTCGAAAGACCCTGCTGTATGCCTGGAAAACCACAGCTGGGAAAGTGGGCCCTGCAAGAGAGGCCTAGCCAGCCTCTAAGACAGTCTGCAAGAACCCATGTCCCCAGCTCAGGGTACGTATCAGGTCTGTCCCAGCCACAGAAAAAAAGGCAGACCCCCAGAGATGGACTCTGTGGCCTGTAGATCACAGGTCACTGTGATCACAGACCTCTGCCCGGTACCCCCGGGCCATCTGAGATCACCCAGAGGTACAATTATACAAGACACCACAATAAATATTTGGCACAAGCGCTAATTGTCCCCCATGTGATAACAAATGACACTCCACTGTCTGAAATATAACTCTGGCATTTCCAACTAATTAGCTAAAATAAATTCTAGAAAGGGAGAGGCCTTGGAGCACAGATGTAATTAAAGGCCCCCAGGACAGCTCCCACATGGTGCTTACCTGCCCCTCAGGCTCTAGGGGCCAGGGGACCTAACAGAGCAAGACAGGCAGCTGGTCTCTTCCTGCAAAGCCCCAGGCCCCTCAGCCTGAGTGGAGAGGTCAACATCCAACCAACATGGCCTGTGTCCCAGCTGCAGAGCCTGGGATCCCCAGGCTGCGAGGGCACAGACCTGGTCTAGGGACCTTGGACTGAGCTCAGTATTTCCAGGGTCTCTGGAAGGATGCAGCCCTGAGGCCAGGTCTGGTACCTCTGTAGGACAAGCCAGCTTGTAGCCAGAGACAGCACTAACACAGGGCAGTCACCCTCCTCAAAGGACAGGCCTCACTTTCTCAACCCCTGAAGAGCCCCAAATCCTACGACCCCTCCCCCAAGAAGGAACAACCTCTCTCTGCCTGTAATAGATCAGAGCCCAGCCCAAGCCTTCAGCCAACGCAAACCCAGCACCTCCTCAGTCCCCAGCAGCACGCCAGGCTGCAAGAAGGGAAGTTCAAAGCAGAAAAGGCAATCCTGCGGTAGCTTACCAGACAGTGCCCCAAACACCTATCAGCCACGTGCCTGTACATGTATAGGCTACACTCCTAAACATGCGTCAGAACCCAGCCCAGCCAGACCCCTTCTTCTCCAAGCCCCTCCCTCACATCAAAGGCGGGTCCCTTTTGTGTCATTTGGTGTGTGTTCCTATAAAAAACTAAACTGCTTAGCTGGGAAAGTGGCACAGAAAAGCATACATGTTTAAGACACAAGGTTGACAACTGCAATCTGAGCCCCTCGGCGCAGACCTGGGTTTGGCTGAGTATCTACCGGGCACAGCAGCCCGGAGCCCAGAAGCCTTGGACAGGCTGGAGGACGAGGGGTGTCCAACCCATGGGCCCCCGGAACCCAGAGGTAGCTTGGCACTCTACGATAGCAGTGCTGGGGACACAGGCCCAGGGCCCCATAACACCAGATGCTGGGGGCTAAAACTGGGGAGTCACAGGAGCCAGAAGCCCGCACGGCCCCTGTGCCCGCTCCCGTTGGCCCGGCCGCCCTGGGCCCTTGTCCAGCTGACCCACCCGCACCGCTGGCCCTCCCCACACTGACCTGTCGCAGGGGTCCTGCACGTGACTTGGCTCCACTGTCCCACCAGCTGCCGTGATACGGCTCTGTCCATCGGGACAGCCACTGCCAATTCCTGCCAGAAGCAGAGCCCGGACATGCCAAAAGAAGCCGTCCCAAAGCGAGTGCAGAGCAGCGGTGGTGTGGGCAGGAGGAGGGGGCCACAACACGGGGAGGAGGTAGGTGCACGGCCAAACACAAGGGTGACGGAGGGCACACAGCACACAGCAGCAAGAAAGGAAAAGCGCAGAGCGAGGAGAGCGTGAGGCGGGCGCGGGCAGAGGGAGGGACAGCGAGCAGAGCCCTGACTGAGAGCTGCCAGCCAGAACTTGCACCCACACAGAGGCAAGACCGCAGAACCTAAGCAGTGCCTGCTGCCCTCGGGGCCCCCTTAGGAGGCACTAGCCCACCTGGGCAGCTCTCTCGGCCCGACCTCTGCACCCACACGATCACGATGCTGGTGAAGGACAGTGCCCTCCGGGACTCAACCCCCCCCACAACCACACGTCCCCATAAACGCTACCTGTTTAGGGGGGGCTGAGGCAACCTGGAGGCTCAGGGCCACACTTGAGGCAAGAATACAAAGCCAAGGGCGTATCATCCACAAACAGTGTAGACCCTCACTGGGCCCTCTCTGCCTGCCCCTCCCTGGCCTCACCATCCAGAGGCTCCCAGGGCCGGGCAGAAGGTGGGCAGTCCTATACCTTCAGGGCACTACAGGGGTGGGTAGACTGAGGCATTAACAGTGGCGTCAGAGCACGCTAGCAGAGTCCGTGCAGGGCCAGGCCACGGCCCATGGAAGCTTCTCCACCCTCCCATGTCAGGCAGGCTCCCCGCACAGCTCACAGTGGGAGGCGAGCAGGACCCCCAGACGGTGCTGCCCAGCCACCACTGGCTCCTTGAGGCCCCTCTGACGCTCACTGCGCTATCTCGAGCTATGGGGTCAGGAGTCCTCTCCCGCAGCTTCTGCTCCAAGATCACAACAGGTTTCTTGACGTCCATGAGGGCTCTGACTGTGTGACATGCCACGCGACTGGCCCTGGGAACCGCATGTGCAGATGCTCCTACCCGACAGTCTAGACCCGTGGTTCTCAGCCTTCCTATCGCTGCGACAGTTCGCACAGTTCCTCACGCTGTGCCGAACCCAACCCTAAGATTATTTTTGTTGCTACTGCGTAACTGTAACTTGGCTACTATTTTGAATCATGATGTAAGTATCTGGTATGTGAACTGTGAAAGGGTCCTTCAACCCACAGGTGGAGACCCCCTGGTCTAGAAAGACTAATAGGGACAGTCCCCTCCGGGAGCTCCAGAGTAATGGTGGGATGCTCCACGGGCAAAATGGTCAGGAAACGGCCCCTCTTTGAGCAAGGGTTAAGGGGAGCCAGGCCCTCAGAGGGCTCCCTGGTGGGAGGGGAGATCTGGAGGACATCCTTCAACCTAAAAATGGCAGTGCCAGCAGCTGTGGGCCTCACTCCACCCTCTGCCACCCAGCCACAGGGCAGGCTTGTCACGGGAGCTGTGTCCTGAGGACCGCCTGTCATGGCAGACTCCTCCGAACCCAAATGTGATGTGCTGTGATTTGGGTTAAAGCTGGGTAGGCCAATAGCTCCTCACTCCAGTGGAGCTCAGGGCCACGACGGCAGCTATACCACAGTAACACCTAAGTGACGGGACCACAGCAGCTCTCAACCATAGCACCTAGAACGTTCCAGGCCTTCCAGGAATTCTATGAAGGCCTCGATCACACTATCCTCTTAAAGGACCAACTGTCTAGCCAGAGTCAGCCTCTACTTCTGACCTCAGCCAAGATGACAGTGTCCAGGGGACCGACACCTCCACTCCACACCCGATGGGAGCCAGGCTGCCTTTCCCACCTGTAGGAACCAGTCTACCTAGTCAGCCCTACCAGGCCGCTGACCGCTTGAGACAGATTCACGGTGCATCTCTCTAGTGCTCAGGCACTACTTGATCCTCGGCAATTGATGCCCTGCTTCGGGGGACACTGCCTCATCTGCAGCATAAAGTCATATTTACGGTTCTAATAATCTCCCTATTGATTCCCAGGACTGTTCTCTAATTATAAATCCATTCCCATCTTCCCAAACACAATCAATGTGCACATGAAATGAGGAGCCAGAGCCTTAAATGCCCACATTTTATCGCATACAGGCCACAGTCAGGCCTGCCTAACTAAAGGCCAATGACCCCCCCAGCATCCTCCCCAGCCCCCCAGCATCCTCCCCGGCCCTCCAGCATCCTCCCCGGCCCCCCAGCATCCTCCCTGGCCCCCCAGCATCCTCCATGGCCTCCCAGCATCTCCCCGCCCCCAGCATCCTCCCCAGGCCCCCAGCATCTCCCCAGCCCCCCAGCATTCTCCCCAGCCCCCCAGCATCCTCCCCGGTCCCTCAGCATCCTCCCCAGGCCCCCAGCATCCTCCCCTGGTCCCTCAGCATCCTCCCCAGCCCCCCAGCATCCTCCCCCGGCCCCCAGCATCCTCCACAGTCCCTCAGCATCCTCCACGGCCCCCCAGCATCCTCCCCAGGCCCCCAGCATCCTCCCCAGGCCCCCAGCATCCTCCACAGCCCCCCCAATCACCACACCAAAGCACAAAGACCATCAGCATGAGATGGCTCAATGTCTGCTCAGACCTAAGGCTGTGGCCAGTCAATCAGTGGGGCCACCCAGACCCCTTTGGACCAGTGTCTTGGGTTTGAGCTCCTCATGTTAAGCTTCCTTTGGGGTCCAGCTCAATGCCACCTCCTCTAGGAATTAATTAATTCATCTGAGCAGTTGGTAGCATCTGCACCCTACACCTGAGTTCTGTTCCCCATTGCTCAGGCAGCCCAGCTGTTGGGTAAAGCCTCAGGAGAACAGAGCAGCTGGCCTCCCTTCAGTACAGTAACAGGAAGGATGCTGGGCAAAGATCAGCATGGCACTCCAACCCTAAGGGTAGACAGCCTCAAAAGACCAACCTCTGATCAGCTCCAGCTTGGGTAGAAGTCTCAGCACACACCAACCACATCTGAGAACAAGTTCAGCCAACAAGTTTTACCTACCCCGGAGAGGCCTACAGTCAGAAAACAGGAGAAGCCTTCCTTACATGGGAGTTTGTATCAGCACTGCCCAGTGGCTCTGGGGTCCCTCTCCTTGACATGCCACTAGACACACAGACCAAGGGTGAGAGCCTACCAGTCCACACCAGGGACTTTGCAAACTCCCCAGGCCTGCAAGGTTGGCTGCTTGCACCTGGAATGCGTATCTGAAGCTACCACAAAGCACGACTCCTTGGAAACACCCACAGATCCTCTGCACTCAGGGCTTCAGGTAGCAACCGGGGCGGGGCAGCTTCTTGTAGCCACGCACACAAGATTCACACCTTCACCTCCCCTCCTCCTGCCTCTTCCCCCATAAGCTATCAGGACCTCACTCCTGGTAGATCTGTTTACGCCATCCCTGACCTGAGGATCACGGGGGAACTCAGACCAACAGTGCAAAGTGCACTGCCCTCCCTGCTAGGCACTGAGAGTGTCAGTGAGCCGGTGGCTGTGCCCTCAGCATGGTGCTCCTGGCCTAAGTCAAGCAGGGCTCATGTAGAGTGCTGCCGTGCCCTTGTGGTATCAAGTCCTCCCCAGGGCCCAGTCAGAGGTCACCTCTTACATCCCCCGAATCCTAGCCCCGCCTTCCAGCACCCGAGGACATCCCTAGGCCAACAGCACAGCTCTTTTAACTGCCATGCTGGAATTCCTTGAACCAGGTGGAAAGCCGGGGACACGGGATGTTGGGAAACTCTGAGAGAGACTACACGAAGCACCCATGCAGGCAATGCCCCAGACAGGGCCTGTAGGGCTGGACTAAGGGGAGCCAGGCCCTCCCAGGGCTCTCAGGAGAGAGGGGAGGGCTGGAGGACAGCCTTAACCTATAAATGTCAGTGCCAGCAAGTGTGGGACTCGCTGTGGACTCCAGGCTCTGCCACCCATCCATGGGGCAGGTCTACGTCACCCGATCTAGGCCCGAGGACAGCCTGACGTGGTAGCTCTCCAAAGGAAGACATTCTCTCTAAACCCAGCACAGATGAGGGTCCTGCCAGGAACCTTGGGTTCCTCCTTCAGCCCACAGCATCACAGATACGCGACGCAAGCTAGCCAGAAGCGTGCCTGCCTTTCCTGGGTTGCACGGCCAGCACCGTGCCTGCTACCCAGCACCCGGACGTGGTCAGGAGCCCAAAAGTAAGTCAGTACCCACCTACCCAGAGCACTCACCAGGCAGGTGGGCGGCAGGAAGCTGTTGACTCTTGACAGACTCCACACACCCTCAAGGCACTGCTGGGCCTGGATGGTGACTGTGCTCAGTGCCCCCCCAAGGCCTGCCGGGGCCACGGACACCTGGACGCTGGGGCCCGGCGGCCAAGCCGTTGTCTTCTTCCTATCAGGTCCCACGGGGAGCTGCCTCCCTGTGAGGCCCACTGGTCCGGGTGGATCCCTCGGGCTGGGAGCCACAAGGCCTCCTCGGGAAGCATCAGGGTCTTCGTGGCTGGCGGGGGTCTGTAGCAGGCGCAGGGCTTCCCGAGTGAGCTGATGGAGGTGTGTGGTGCATACGTCACAGCGGCTCTCGGTGTCAGGGCGGCACGCCGGCTGAACCCCAGAAGCCGGGAGCTTGTCAAGAAGCAGAGTAGAGAGGCAAGGATCCTAAGGACAGCAAGGGGCAGCAATCAGCACGCAGGTCCACAGGGAGCCCCGCACCCGAGCTCACGCTGTAGCCGGTGCAGCACCATTCATAACGTTATCATGGCCCAAACTATTTCATCCGCATGAGCCCAGCAGGAAGATAATTACCAGAGTTAATAGGAGGTTGCCTGTGCCCTTGACAGCCAACCCACCGCCTCACCATCATTAACCACGCTGGTTCACAGCTAATAAGATGCATTTGTAGCTCCCTGACAACCGGCTTGTGGGTAAAGGCACTGGTCCAGAGCCTGGCGGGAGGCTAGCGAGACGTGGCCTCCAGAGCTCCTTCCCGAGCTTCCTCTGGGGCAGGGCTCACAGCCTCTCCCTGTCTTTGCGGTCTCCAGCCAGCCGGGAGCACAAGGTAACAGGGTGCTTCTGCGGGTGATCACTTGGCAAAGTCCCCAGCGTGAGGATGGTCATCCCTGGCCCTGAGAGCAGCTGCGATGCCATGGCTCACTGTCCCGGGCTAGGGGTCCTCACGGACACCAAGGAAACTACGTCAGCAGGGTAAGACCCCCACCCAGAGGGAGGTCTTAGGGGCACCTCTCCCACAGACAGACTGGGGATGGTTGGTCTCAGAGTGACCTCACTAGAGGCAAAACACATACCCTGAGCCAATCCCTTGCTCACCTGGGCCAGCCCCAAGCATTCTAGCCCCTTCAACAAACAGTAGCACAGCCCGCCTGTAGCTGTCACCCTGACTCCAATACAGCCATCACCACAGCCTCCCCAGATACACCCATTTCTCAGACTAGGTGACTGAGGTCAGCCACCCTACAAATTTAACCCAGAAATGCATGTTCCCTGAGTGTGCCCAGGGGCTGGTCAACTGTGCCCACAACACCTGAGAAGTTCAACGTGCTGAAGGCTGTGGCCAAGGCGCAGAGAGGCAAGGGGACTACCACCGTGACTACGGTCCCATTTCCACCCAGAGCCCACGGCAGATCAAAGAGTGACCCCTGCCAGACCCAGCATCATTCCAGCTGCCTGATTTATGGACGACTTCATAAATCTGGGTGGTTTCCAGGCTGAGAAGTGCCTGGCAGACCAGGTCCCCATTAGCTGATGCCCCTGAAATTCGCCAGGCATACAGAGAGCCCTCCAGGGGCGAGAGGCCCCCAAGATGAAGCAAGGGTGAGGGTAGGGGTGGAGTGATTCCAGCCAAAGACCCAGCCCCAGGCAGGGGGTGGCCAGGCCTGTTTCCAGTCTGGTTCTCATACACTAATTTTCCACTCAGCAGGAGGCTGCAGAGGGAAGGAAGTATGTCCTGTGGTAGCCATTAGCTCAGCGTGAAAGGGGCCGCCCAGCCCTAGCTCCAGCCTAGAATCCAGGCCCAGCCACCCTTTGTTCTGGGCTCTCTGAACAGGCCTGGAGGCCTCTGCCTGTCCAGGGGCCACAGCCTCTGAAACAATCCCCCTTCTCCCCCACAGCAGGAGGCAAGAATGAAAGCTAGGCTAAAGGGCGGGGCAGAGAGGGAGAGTACACACCAGCCCCCACCACACAGCTGGGCAGGGTGGGAGAGACAGACGCCTGGGTGCTCCTGGGTGCTCCGGGCAGGAACCAGAAGCGGAAGGGGGTGGACCATGGCGTTCAGATCCCCACTGCTCAGCTGTGCAGTCAGCGCCACCGGGCACCTTGTTCTCAACAGCTGCCCGGCACCCCGGCCTTGCTGCACAAGCCCCACCAGGGCCAGAACCCTTGGCCAAGGCCCAGGTTGGGGTCCCTCCACCCCACCCCCAGGAGAAACTGATAGTTGGACCCAGCTAAAAGACAGGGCCACCTTTCCTGCCTCGATCACTCAAGAGACAGGAGCACACTGCTGGGCTAACAAAGTGCTGAGATATGCTAAGCTGCAGGGGTGGGGGAGGAGGGGTGGGTCCACAGAAAACACAGCCCACCCCAGGGACACCCAAGACCTCCTTGTTTGGGGACCCACTGGGGACTCGAGGGGTGGGAGTAGAGGCTGGCTTCCCACAGTACAGTCAGGGCTCCGGAGAGGTGTCACCCCCTCACCCTCCCACCCCCCACCCCCGTCCCCCCACCCACCCACCTGCTGGTCCCTGCAAGGCCCTCAGACCACACAAAGGCCTTGTGGCAGGGCCACCAGATTCCCCTGCCCTGCCCCCTCAGCAGCCACCAGCAAACCCTGCTTGCTTGAATTTCCTTTAGCTGTGAGAGGCTCAGCACGCAGGGTGAGTCCAGGAGGAACTGTCTGGACCCTCTCTGCCATGACCACACCTCCTTTCCCACATACTCCAGCAGCTCAGCGTCCAAGAGCCCAAGCACCCAAGGACCCTGGGCCCAGGTTCAGGATTTTTAACTCAGAATCCCCTGGTCACCGGGCCTGTCACCTCCGAAATCCATTGCTTTCAGATAGACAGTAATTACTCCACTGCAAAATATTACTTTTAATTTCCACTTTATGGTCTAATTAAACAGATATTTTACTTGTGTTTAGAAAGTATCTTTCTTAATTTAATTCAATTTAGCACTGTGCACAACCCACCCATCACGCGGCGGGTTTTAGGGAGCCTCCCCGTTTTTAAAATGATGAATTTTCGGTTTTTATTTTGTTTCTGGGATCTGTAAGTTGCTTTAAGTAATCCTTCCATTTTCTCCTGTGAGAATGAAAGACGGTGCCCAGACTCCAGCACTGGTCAAACTTCACCCAGGGGCCAGGGAAAATACCCTGCCCTTCCCCAGCCACTGGAAGATTGGAGGACCCTGCTCCCAGTTCTGCCATGTGAGACCCTCTCTGAGTCCTGCCAATCATCCATCTCTGCTAAGGGGATCCCAGCACCCATGGTAGGGCCAATGAGAAGCCAAATAGTGCTTACATGCCTGACACCCTGGTATCCCCACCCCCGCCCGACGGCACCACCAAGTATGAGGACCCCATGACTGCAGAGCCTGAGCCTGCTACCTCGACCTCCCTTCCTTCCCGAACAAAGCATTCTGGGCTACGACCCTGTACAGCAACTGTTTCCGGAGTTGACAACAGGTCCAGGAAGGGACTCCCAGTGACCTGCTGTCGAGGACATTCCTGTGTCTCGTGTGGCCTGGCAGAGTGGTTCAGGGCTCAATTTTCCAACCTGGAAACTGGCAGGCACGCCCAGGCTGCCCTGGTATCCCGCCCTCTCAGGCACCTCACTAGAGGTCTGGGCTCTCCATCTTATCAACCTAGAGCCCAGCCCACCCAGCACTGACCGGCACACCACCCATAGCCCCGTGCCAGGAACAGGCCAGCTGGATGACTCAGGACAGACCCACTCATTGAGAGCTTACCCTCTCCCTCAATAGCTGCCCTGTTCTCCACGAAGAACCCACAGAATGTCAGAGACCTGAGGGACACCAACAGCCTCAACTGTGGGCACACAGTGGCTAATCAGGTCTCCACCTGAAAGGACATAAAGTATACTCTCTGACTCAGAGGCTACAGTCACTAGTCAAAGCACAAAGCCCCGTGCCTCAGTTTCCCCACTGGACCACAAAGCAGCAAAGCATCTCCTGAGGCTGTAACAGGTTCACACTGCCAGGTTAGGGTATGCCACCTCCTGAAGGAGGGCTTGCTGGTACCTTTGGGGACAGCTGGGGACCAAAGCTGAAATTCACCAGTAACCAGCTGGAGGGGGTGGGACACAGACTGAATCAGGCCCCTGCTCTATCCAGGGAGGCAGACAGCTAGGGGCCACAGATGGCCCCACCCATTACCCCCCCAACACGGGCTACTGGAGAGTCCTGGACTGCACGTTCCTGTGGGCACATACAGCTCTCAGCAAAGCTTTCTTGGGACAACACAAAGCCCAGCCACAGCCCCAGGGCTTGAGGACAGCTCTGTTCAAGTCACCCTGTAGGACGGCCACCTTGCTGGCTCCCACCCCGTCCAACCTATGGCAGTCTGTGCTTGAGCTCCAGACATTTCTCCCCGTAGCTCCGATGTCTAGTCTCTAGCTCCGATATCTAGTCTCTGGTTGCCCAGCAACATCCCTATCAGTTTGTTTCTTACCTGGGATGCTGCAGTGCTCACTTGCCCAGAGCCACCTGCCCTCCAGGACACAGCCTGGAGAGGCTCCGCCAGCTTTGGGGCCTTTAGCAAGTTGTGTCCTGCTCCACCTCCTCCCTTACTAGACAGGAAAAGTGGCCTGGATGGCTGCACGCACAGAGGTCTGTAGCCTGCGAGCTGGTCCTGGCCTCTAGCACCAGGCTGGGGTGCTCTTTCTTTCCACCCACCCAGCTCCCCTCTGCACCAGGTCTTAGGTCCTTACAGAAAAGGGGGGCCTGACCGCATAAGAGTTGCCCTCCCATAGCATCAAGCCCAACCCTCCTGCCAGGCTGGACCAGCCCCCTCTGCCCAGGCACCACCCCAGGAAAGTGAACCGATAGGCAGGCAAGGACCCTGGCGTCACCCAGAATCCAGCACCCCCACCTGACAAAGCCCTTCTATTCCACCTCTACAGACCTCCACCAACAAAGTGCCCTCCTCAGCAAGACCACGCAAACTGAGGCACTTACCCCAGGCTGTCCCACAGCCTGGGCAGCAGAGCTACAGCAGCAACTCTAGCCCCCGATCCCAGGCCTTACCCCTTCCCATCGCCCGGCTGGCCGCCTTTTATTAAGGGGCCCCACCCTGGCCTCAGGCCTATCAGGTTTCTGGGTCTGGGCTCAAACGGCAAGGGCAGGCTTTGGATGCTTCCTCCTGTGGAAGCAGGCATGGGGAGAACTGGGGAGACAAGAGAAAGGCAGGCCCTACGGTCACACGAAAAAGCAAAAACACCAAGTTGGCTTTAGGACAGTTTCTGGGGTTCCACACAGGCTGAGCCTACGAAACTGATAGGAAGGAATCCATGGCTGCCGCGGGGCAGCGCTGGGCTGGGGCAACAGGATGGAGAGGAGCCTATCCAGCAGTCCAGGCCCCTGACACAAGATCCAGCGTGGCACGCTCCATCCGGAAACAGGAGGCAGCCTGGGCTGACCCTGCTGCCAGGGTCAGAGGTCAAAGCAAGCAGTCTGTAACAACATCCATCTCAGTCCAGACCCAGCCAGCACCAGGCCTGGCCCTGGGCCACACAGGACTATAAATCCACTAGCACAGTGACCTGTAAAGCCCGCCACCCCCTCTCCCAGCAGGATGCTACCACGGGCGGGAACAAGACAAGGCTGGGGCCTCTCGCAGGGCACCAGATGCCCGAAACCTGCCTTTGGCTTCCTGGCCACAGAGGCTCTCATCTAAGAGACCATGTCCTGGGTGTCCAGTGCGTGCGTTCATATGGGAATGACAAGGGTTCCCAAACCAAAAGGGACACACGCGACTCCTCTCCGGGCTTTAAAGGAACAGATGGGCAAACTGAGGCCTCTGTGTCCTGCTGCAGGCTCCCCTTCTCCACTGCTTACTCCAGAAGGAAGGGAAGCACTAACCTCAGCTGCAGCAGAGACCAGACCACCCTCCCGGCTGCCAGCAGGAACACAGGGCCAGGCCAGTCTGGCCCATTCGCCCTGCACTGCTCAAGTTCCCCCGTTCTGTGAACCAAATAAAAAGCAAAGCTAGGCCAGGGCGTGGTCGGCTCTGAGGTGCCGCTTGCTTGCTCAGGGCCTCGAACACAAAGGCTGCACGCGCGTGGCAGCTTCCAGGAGCTACACCACGAAAACTAAAACAAAACGATGTGACTAAGACATAAGCCAACATGAACACACAGGGACTTCCGTTAAGAGAACAGTCTCAGGAGGCTGGTGGCCTGGAGTGCAACAAATCTACCGGGAGCTTCCTGCAGGCCAAAGTGAAGGAGAGCTGAATCTCCATCGCTATTTTAGACCAAGAACGGCCCCTCACTTCCTCCTACAAGGCCCTCACAGGACCCCAGAGGAGGTTTCGGGAAACCCTACCCACTCCAAACTGCTGCAAGGCCCTTCAGTGTGACTGAGCCACCTCTCAGAGTGTGGGGGAGTCCTACACAGCCTCCCTGCCTCCACACTGCCACCTCTCAGGAGAGGACACCGAGGACACTGATTACTCCTCAGTTCTTGCTTCTGAGCTTCTCATATGGAAGACAGCCTTCCTGGCACAAGATATGCACACAGACATACATACACGCACACATACACGTGCACACACGCGCGCATACACACACACACACACACACACACACACCCCTAAGGACACGAAGCTTGTAGTGGGCACCCCAGGCATGAACAGACATTCCAACACTGGCCCAGCAGAAGTTCAGATGGCAAAGAATAGCACCCTTAAACCTGTCCTTCTCCAAGTGCCGCCCTCCCCCCATGCCTGAAACCCCAGCCAGCAAAACTAGTAAGGTACACCTGTAATAGACCTATTCGCTGCCCCACACTGAGTGAATGACATACATGAGACACAGGGAGCCACAGATCCTGGAGGGAAAGCTGGAGCTACCGGGTCCTCCTGGTCCCGCCTGGACCCTAGAATAGCATGGATCTCTGAGCACCTCCACTCAGGCCCTGGAGTAGACACCTCGATGCTGAGTCACCTCGTCTCCTGCCAGCCAGCCCCAGGGAGCGCCAGCCCCTCTCACACCTCCCCTAGCTGACACCTGGGCTCAGCTGGGAAACATTGCTGACGCCAGGGCCCCACCCTGAAAGGCCCCAGGCAAGAACTGGGCCTGGCTCCAGACGTCAGGGAAGAGGGCAGCCTAGAGGGGTGGGGGAAACCGCTACCTATCCCAGCCAGCAACTTCCGAATCAGAGGAACCAGCCTCAGTCCAGGTCGTCCAGGGCCACAACCTGTTGTGGGGGAGATGGCCTTACCTCTCAGGTCACAGCGCAATCAGAGCTGGGGGCTCTGCAGGCATGCCCCTGCAGGACTCCCTCCCCTACTCCAGGTGAAGGTGACATAGTGAGAAAGGACCTGCAAATGGTGTCATGACATATTAGCACATTACCAAGCCAGTGAGGCCAGGGCAGGAAGGCTCCTGACCCTGACTCTCAAGGGCTGGTTCCTGTGGGCATAGACTCCAGAACCAAAACTGCGTCAGGGGCTGCACGGGAATGGGAGCTACAGAGGACAGGCACCAAGAGAGCCAGCCTTTGCAGCCTTGATTACAGCCCCACTCAGCCAGGCACAGGCCACAGCAAAGGGACAAGGGCCTCTGGATGAGACTCTGGCTGGGTGAGCAGGAGGCCTGCAAAGCCTAACTGAGAGTCAATCATTTTCCTGTTGGGGAATCATTAATTCAGCTCCAGTACTGACAGTCTGAAAGAATGTCACTAACCCAGGAAGAGTCACCACCCCTGCATAACTCTCTGGGCAGCATCTGGGATGACACCCTTTGTAGGGGAGAAGGGGCACCCTCGTCTGGGGGCAGGAGGCATAACCTTAGGGACACACAGAGAAAATGCAGCCCGGCGGCCTTCAGGGTGACCACCCATGAGGTGCGAGAGGAAAAGTCTAGTCATCCAGTTGTTTAACAAGTATTTCCGAGTGACCGTGACTTCTTCATAAGCTGGCACGGCTCCTGGCACTCTGGACAGGGACAGCAACAAAGGATGGGACTTGCTGGAGATTAGTGGCCACCTCAGCAGATGTGGACAGAGATTAGTGGCCACCTCAGCAGATGTGGACAGAAAGATGGGCCTGGAGGACAGCAGGAAAAAATGAGACCTGGGCTTCGGCTCTCAGGAGGAAGGCACTGTGCTACCAGCCCCAGCAGATCTCACTGACAGGAGCACCTGGAAGGCACCAGCACCACAGCAGGGTGGCGGCAAACAGCCCCCGGGCTCCAGTGGCAGCACCCCACCCGACAGCCGTGATAACCCAAACCCACCTCAGAAACAGAGCTCACCCCGATACTGCTCTACACACCCGTGAAGAAGCAAAGGAGATGAGCGTGACAGAGGACACTGAGCCAAGGGCTCTCGTAGCCCTGCCAGGAGCACAACTGCCTGCTAGCAGAAAGGCGGGCCACAAGTTAATGGGGACAAGCCTTTCACAGTCACAGGATGACTCGGGAGCATCATGCTACCAGGCTGCGCCCTTGGCCCCGCAGTGCCTTCTAATGCTGACATTACACGGGGACCCCAAGCCAAGGACTCTAAGGGTCCCAGCTTCAACCCCCAACCAGCAGCGAGAGCCTAAGAGGCCCCAGGCCTGCTCTAAGAACCACAGAGGTAGATGTGAGATTTGGGCAGACTTCTCTGTAAGCTGTATACTGCTGTCCATTACCAAAATTAAGAAATAGACCCCTCAGGGGGTCCGAGCTCTACACCCTAAATTCTTAGCATCATCTTAGCCTTGGAAAATAGAGCTACTGCCCACCCACAGGTGGCAATCACAGTGTCCCCCATCTGCCCTTCCCTGGGCTTCCTCCCACCTCAAAAGCGGGCAGGGTGTGTGTGTGTGTGTGTGTGTGTGTGTGTGTGTGTGTGTGTGTGTGTGTGGTTAATGCCAGGCTACAGCTGCAGCTCCCTGTGGACTCTGCAAAGGGCCTGGCCCACACTGCTAACACGACAATGGCACCTATTGAGGTCCTGGGCTGCTGGTACAACACCTGTGCCCCAGAGCTTTCGATTTTCTCTGTAGAGAAATGGATGGCAGAGCTTCCTATCCTGGCACAGCACTCCACATGTGAGACAGCCTGCCCAGGGTAGATCAAGGCCACCCTGTGTGACAAGAGGAAACACAGGGTAGAGGAGGAGCTCAAAGTCACACCAAGCCCTGGCCAGGACCCTGGTCAGCCCACCAGGCTCAGGCTAGGACAAGGAGCCTCAGCTGATCGTGTGGAGGGGAGGACCCCACTCGGGAGCTTGGGCAGTGTGTGCAGGAAGAGGCCACAGACCTCCACGGGGACGGCTCTCAACTCCACCAGTTCACCACTGCTGCTGTGGCTTTCTTTACCTGGGCTCCACCCACCAACAGCCAGTCAGCCTGGGGCCTAGGCAGTAGCACTCAGCAAAGTCTCACACCCGCATCAGCCCGGTGCCGATGGGCCTGAGGAACACAACCCAAGAGCCCTCTCCGGCACCCTCGAGGCTTTCTGGCTTTTTAAAGCTAAGACCCAGGCTGTCTGGATGCAGAGCATGGCTGGAGGCTGGCTGCCAGTGACAAAAGCCAAACACCGCGGTCAGTCACACTATTCCATACAGGCCCGAGGGACCGCAACATCCCCACCCTAGGCAATGCCAGGAGAGACGGGAGAGGTGCCCAGAACAGACACACCTGACTGGCATCCACCACATATCTGCCCTGGCCCACAGGGAACTCTGGGTCTCACCCAACCTCAGCACTGCTTGGAGGGCTGTGTCTGGACGGGATGGGGACTTCAGTCCGTTCCCAGGGGCTCCTTCACCAAGGCTGAAGGTCAGGAAGACTTCCTGTGAAGACCCCCACACCCCTGCCTAGCACACTTCCAGGGACCATTGTTCCCTGAACAATGCTCCTGCTCTTTACAAGTCTGGCAAGACGACTGGCCGGAAAGCCCAGTAGGGTCCTCTCCCATCAGCCCGTGAGGCTGAAGCCTGGGAAACCCAGAGGCTCAATGCCCACACAGCAGGCCTAGGCCCCAGAAACAGAGATCCAGGCCAGGACACAGGTCATGACAGACGCTGGGCAAGTGAGGCCAGGACCCCCGGCTTCAGAAGGGGCATCTCTCACCTTTTATGCCCTGTGTACACAGGCATGCCAATGCCCAGGTGCCCAAAGCCCTGCCTGAGTGAAGCCCCTGCCTTCCCGGTGTCTACCCCTCCTAAATACTACGGCTCCAGCTATGGGGCATCTGCAGCTAGGAAAGAGATCTAACCCCCTCCGACATGCGGCAGGACCCCCTACGGTGAGTCGCACCAATACAATCTTGCAGACTGGGAACCTGGGTAAGACAAGAGGGCCACATTGAACCCGCCGTGCTCCAAGCCCCAGCCCCAGCCCCAAACTCTTCCAAGTTCCAGCTCTGCCTTGTCTGAGACGCGGCCTGAAGAAGGGTCACTTACCCGGAGGGGAGTCCCGGGCCCGCTGACCAACTTCCATGCCTGTCGTTTGAGCTCCACGAGCTTCGTATGGCAGTGGCGGCACCAGCCACCCCCACCAGCCGAGTGGCCCTGCTCTGCGCTGGCCCCGGCGCCCTCCGGAGCAGGGCGGCTGCTGCATGGGTCTTGCTCGAGCCCGGCGGGCAACCTTTTGCGCGGAGATACCTCAAGCGGCTGGGGCTCTCGAGCCGGGCCGCACTCAGCTACCTGCGTGGGGGGAGAAGGAACAGTAAACCCAAGCCTTTGGGCGGCGCCACTGCAGACTCCACGCGGCCGACTCCAAACCCAGGCGCTCACGCCCCTAAAGCCACGCTCTCGCAAAAGTTAAAGGCGCTGGATGCACCGCCAGAGTTCGGAGCCGAAGACACCCCAGCCGGGCGCCCGGGGGCCCCCCGCCGCGCTCCGCTCCAGATCCCACCCCTAGAGGGCGCCGCACGCCCCTCAAGCATCCTTGTTGTCCAGGGCTCTGAACCCGGTGCCCGCCGGTCCCTGCCGCCCGTTCCTTGCCCAGCCTGGAGTACCGTGGGCTGCACCGCACACAAGGAGGCGCCGCGGCCGACCATGGCCCGGACGCAGGAACGGAAGCGTTGGCTCTTGGGGCGCAGTGGCTACGTGATCCGCCCCGGGGGCACCCCCATGGTCCGGTCTGCTGCTCTGAAGTTGGTGGAGCAGACGAGTGGTAGAGAGTGCGCGGTGGCCGCGGCAGGCTTGCTCCGGGACAGGCTGGGCGGGGGCGGGGGCGGGCCAAGGCCCGTAGAGGGAGGGAAGGGGGCGGGACGCCAGAGCGCCGCCCCCACCCTGAGCAGAGCCAGGGGGGCGGGGGTCCTGCTCCTCCTTGCGGCCCCGCCCACTGCTAGGACCCCAACCTGTTAGGTGAGTGCTGACGGGGGAGGGGCGGTGGGGGCTGCTGAGACACTAGTAACGCACACGCATGCGCCTGTGTCCCTCCTGAACAACGATGGGGTCTGCGCGCCTCCTGGGAAGCACCCAACCCTCTCATCACTTTGCGAGCGGGAAAACTGAAGCTTTTGCCCAAGATCAGAGCAAGGAAGTGGGGGTGAAGACTGTGAAGTAACGGAAGGGGCTGAACCCCAGCCTACAGCTTCCCCAGCACCCCAGTGCACCCTTTGGCTCCAACTGTCTCGCGTGGGTGAGGGTCTGCGTCTCAAGAAATGCAGTGTGCGGCTAGGAGCTGTCTCCAAGTATCTTGGCTGCCGCGTGTGTGCCTGAAAGTGGATTGCACGCTGCGCCGCCTGGGAAGTGGGAGGAAGCCGTGCGGCTGGCCCTGGGGGTGTGCTGGACCTGTTGTCAGCAGGCCTGGCAGATGGGAAGTTAGCTCCGGAATTAATTGCCTGTTTGTCTCCGACCTGGAGGTCTCCCACGCTTCCCCAGCGACCAGTTGCTCTCGCCCAAGTCAGACCCCAAATGTCACTGCCATCTGAGGTCACTCGGGCTCAGGCCTCAGCTCCGGATCAGTCCAAAACCCCAGATAGGAGCTCAATGGAAGCCGCCGAGGGGCTTCCCATGACACAAGCGCCACCTGCCGGCCATCGTGCGCACAGGGTTCGAGGGAGCAGAGACACAGGACTCGCGTTTGAATGTAGGGCTTTCCCCTTTAGTCTGAGACCTAGGACAGCTGAGCCAGGATAAATCAAGGAAAGAAAGGACCCTGGCCAGACCTTCCTAGAGCAGTTAGACCTTCGCACAGTATAGGGTCTGTCAAGCGCCTCCTTTCCCTTTAACTCCTCTTCCCCACCCGCCCCCACCTGCTTATTTAGCCCGCCACTCCTATGCACTATTGGCCAAGAGTGGGATGAATGACCCGGTTTCCCAGGTCGCCGGTTACTTAAAAGAGTCTATAAACACGATGGGGAGTCATAAATAAGCTGGGAACGGGCTCCCCACTTTCTGCAACCCCCAAGCCTCCAGGACCTTTACTTCCTCTTCTCAGCTTTGCAAAGGAAGACAAGCAGGCGTCGGCCCACCCCGGGATCTGGGTAGCCTCGGGCGCCACCCTCCCCAAACCATCCCTGCAAGCCCTGCAAACAGCGTCACCCCGCCCCTCTACGGCATTGAGACAAACACCGCGACCTAGGAGGCTCACGCATCTATATCGATGCCCCACACACACACACACTCTCTCTCTCTCCCTATCTCCTCACGCGCACACCCAGAAGCATCACCCGGAACCCAGGCCCTGCGCTCGTGATGGGCCACACCCGCAACTTCACTTCCCTGCACCAGCGCGGCTCTTCGGGAAGCATACTCTACACTCGAGTTCCCAGAGGACAAAAACACAGCCCCGCAAGACGCCGGGATGCACCAAGCAACTGGAATCACCCCAGAAACTCAGATCACCCTCTCCCTGGCCTTTCCCTGCCCATCGCCGCAAGGTGAGAACCGGGATCTCTGCGCTACGCTCTTCTCCCTGGGCGACCGCTGCTCAAAGCTCGGGTCCCAGCGCAAGGAAGAATCAGGCAGCACCAACACGGGAAAGTGCAGCCTCCATGCGACACGCCGGACTCCGCCCGGGACCTGCCGCGTTTCTCAGTGCTGCGCGGCAAAGTCGCGGGACAGCGTCACCGCTGCCAGCCGGCCCCGCCAGCCCTCACCTTGCCTCGCCGCCGCAGGAGGTGACTGGTGAAACCCAGGATGATGTCCGAGTCCAGGCAGAGCGCCCCCATCTCCAGCAGGCTTGGAACCTTGCGGGGCGCGCCGCGGGGCGGCTCTGGGGACCCCGGCAGCGCCATGGAGGAGTGGACCGTGAGCAGCGGCCCCGAGCGTCTCCCGCTGCCGCCGCAGCCACCCCGCCCGCGCGCTCCCTGGCCGCGCGCCCGCCGTCGCCGAGCCCCGCACGGCGCAGGCCGCCCACCAAGCCCCTAGTCCTCGGCGGCCGGCGCCCCCCAGCCCTGCGCTTGCTCCGCGCCGCGCGCGAGCGCGCTCCAGCCCCGCCCGCCCGCCCGCCCGCGCCGACAGCGCCCCCTCAGCCCGGGCGGCGAGCCGGACCCGCGGACCCGAGTTGGGGAGTGGTGTGTAGCGGAGAACCGGGGACCAAGACCCCCATTTTCCCCAGGTCCGCACCCAACCGCCTTCCATGCCCCAAGACTCCAGGACTTTCTCAATTGGGCTCCGGCGCCGGGCGGGGGCACCACCACCAAGTTGGGCTCCTAGAAACCTCTGCAGATAAGGGGCATCGTTCCAGCTTCACACTGTCCTGTGCCGGCTTCAGAAAACACTCAGGCAGATGACCCCGTGCTCTCTGCGCTGCCCATGCTCCAAGGCACCCATGCCTGGGGCAAGTACTTAGGAACCCTCGCTCCCAACCCAGCAGCTTTGCTTGGACACAAATTCTGGCACTCCAAAGCCTTGGCCTGGGGGTGGAGGGTGGGATCAAGATATCTGGGCGGGGTGGAGGGGGGTAGAGAAATGTTGCCTAAGTAACCTAGATCCCCCCGGAAGGTCTTTACAGGTAGAGGGTATGGGGAACAAGAGGCACTGGAACCTGAAACGGCCTGGAAGGTCACCAGGCACAGGCTGCTGGCACACGCTGACCCTCCACACCCCACTCCTTCAGCAGGAGACCCTCCAGCTCCGGGTCCCTTGTTCCACTCACCCCACCCCGCATCCCCGCAGCTGGAGATTCTTAGTTTGACTCCTTTCTTCTTCTGACACACCAGTCTGAACACCTTGAGCATGCCGGCAATGACAGCCCTCAGGTGTCTTCAGACAGGAAAGTAACAAGAAAGCTATGAGCTCTTCTACCCAACAGGCACCCTCAGTCTGGGGCAGAGATCAGGGCAAGCCATAAAAGGAACGGAGACCCTCTTCTCAGCTCCATTTTGGGGGTTCAAACTAATAAGACATCAGGCTTTCTCCTTCCTCTTCCCCGGGCCAGGGGACTCAGGGAAACCCCTCCTGTCTTTCCCCCCCACCCCATCTCCTCCAAGCCCCTGAACCTTGGGAGGAGGCCATCCACCACCTCTGTGGATTGATTAAAGTCATTGTAAGGATTTTTAACATTTAATTTACCAGGTCGAGGCCTGGGCAGAGCTGTCCCCAGGGAAATCTAGGCCAAGGGAACTAAACAGAGAGAGAGAGGAAAAAACCTCCTGCAATTGAGTGGAGCTTCCACAGGATTAATTGGCAGAGCCCAGCTCCAATCAGGCCACAGACAAGACATTTCAGGAAGGCTGCAGTGGTCAAGTTCTGGCAATGAGCATGTGGGGCTCTGGGCTCCCGACCTGCTGGTGGTGCTCCCTTCCCTGGACAGAGCACTTCCTCCACCACCACCCACCACACCTTTAAAAGAAAGGGCACCTTGCAGCTGGCAAAGGTTAAGTTATACAGGCGTCTAGACCAGCTCCCAGAGTGGGTACTAGAAACTGGAGCCCAGGCAGGGCAGGCAACATGGCCAGCCCTAGCAGCTCATCTCCAAGGACAGTGATGAACCTCGGGCAGGAACAGATGGCTCTTGGAATGATGGTTTCGGTGCTGTACAGAGGCAGCACAGCAACCAACAGTGTGGCCTCTGCTCTATTCCCAGGGGGAGTGCGTGCCCATCGAGGGCTTCCCCAGACAGACAGAAGAAAGGGAGGCATTGCCTCTCGGACGGACGCCAGGGAGGGGCTTTTGCCTCACTTGAGGCTACTGCGTGAGGGTTTGGGGTTTTGCTTCATTTGTTTTTGAGGCAAGTTCACTGTGTAGTTCTGACTGCCCTGGAGCTCACCATGCAGACCGGGCTGGCCTTGAACTCAACGGAGATCTGCCTGCCTCTGCCTCCCAAGTGCTGGGGTTACAGGAGTGTGCCTCCATGCCCACATAACTTTATGGGTTGTTTTATCCCCAGTTTGAGTAGTTAAATAAAAATACTGGAAGAGATTGGGTGGTCCAGACCAGAAGAACAAAGAGCACTGGCAATCTTCCTGAGTACCTGAGTTCAATTTCCAGCACCTACGTGGTGGCTCACAACCCTCTGTAGTGGGTTCTGACAGCCTCTTCTGGTGTACATGAAGACAGAACACTCATATACATAAAATAAGTCTTTAAAAAAAAAAGATTGGGTGGTCCAGATGGCAGAACTGAGGGGTCTGAGTCTGAAATCCATGATCCCAGGACCCCATTTAGCACCAGCAGATTCTAAGCCTTCCAAGAGCAGTAGGACAAGGGGGAAGTCTTCCTGTTTCCCAGGATGCATGATCCCCTTCCTCACTCCCACAACATGGTAGCTCACTGGGCTCTCTGTTTCCCATCCTAAGACCATAGAAAGTTTGCTCTTACTGGGTGGAGGACAGCCCTGTTCACAGGGACATGACCTTAGTTAAGGGCTGCTACAATCACTGGGATAATAGGGATCTCCTTCAGGGGACATCCGAAAGCTGGAAAAGTGACATGCCTACGGATATGTGCCACCACACAACAATTTTCATTCCTTTATCCTGACCATGATGCTAGAAAAGGGTGTCTTTATGAGCCCAATTCACAAGAGGAAGCCCAGACTAAGCTGAGAAGCCTTTTGCTGGATGGCTGGAGTCTGGACCCTTAGTAAGGGCTCTCACTGTCTCCTGGCCCTCTTTGTCCCCCTGGCCTGGCTTCAGGAGAGCGGTGGGGAGGGGAAGGCAAACTCTAGCTGAGAGTGTCCTAAAAGGGGGGGATACAGAAACAGAAGTAGAGGGTGGTCAGCTCTACAGAGGCCAGGGTCTGTGGGAGGACACTGGACTGACTTGTCAGGGAGACCACCACGGTCAGACCACTGCTGTGGTGTGCATACTGGTCACTGGGCCAGTCCCTCCCTCCCCTTAATTATTCCACCCTTCTTCCGGGGGGCTCAGACCCAGCTCGGGGGATTGTAGCAGACTCATGGCTTCAGCACCCTGGCCAGCGCCCACCTCTGAGGCTGGGTACATAGAGAAGCTTCCTGGAGTTTACAATTAGAGTAATTCACCCCAACTCACCTTGACTCCTGGACATCCGACCATAGGGAGTCCCCTGCCTCAGCGCCTCCTATTTCCTGAGGCTCCACAACTACATACCAGGCTCCAAACTTCATGTCCTAGCTAAACACAAACCACTGTTCTCCCCCTCCCTGCCCCAGTGCCCTGGAGGCCTGCATCCATCTCACCCCCTTCTATCTGTGTTAGCACAGCCGGAGGGCATGGAGGAGTCGGGCAGGTCACACACACACCCTTCTCTGCTTTTCACGGTCCCCACCAAGGCCTGGCAGTGCTCTGACCCTGATCCTGGCTCAGATCCAGCCCTGTGGGCCTCCTCACTGCTGCCATACAGGAGGACCCACTCTGCGGCTGCAGCTGGGGGGGGTGGGCGTTCTTCCCGCAGAACAGCCCTGGGCTGTGTTTCTCCAGGTTGTCCTGGAATGCTGCCTTGCCAGGGAAACCTTCCTTGCCTAAAATTCCCATCCATGACAGCTCCTCCCAGCCTCCCTCTACGCCTCTATTTTCCTCCTTATCTTTTACCACAATTAAACTTTTCTCTTCCTATCATAAAGTCAGCTCAAACATCAAGAAGTCTCGTGCTTTTTCCCAAGGCCCAGAGTAGAGAATGTTGCATTTGCTGACAACGTTAAGGAATATCTGGACTCTGTACCACCCCAGACATGTCTGCAGCACAAAGCCCAGGGTAGAAATGCATGTGGTTCTAGATCCTTGTACTCTCCCATCCTGTCCCCTGCACTGATATAGGGGAGAGCCTAGATCCCCGTCCCCCCCCCCCAGCCATACCTGTTGGGATTGCAGGCCCTGGTAAAGATCCTAAGATTGTTCCCTGGAGCCCCTTCCAAACTTGCAATCCCCAGCCAGGCTGCAAAACTCTGCATCTCTCCTGCAACTCAACTCCCCCCTCATTCCCTTTTTGAGGCTTTAACTCTTGAGCCTTCCACACCCAAGCCCAGGCAGATGCCGAGCCTCCATCTGGCACTACACCCCTGTGCTCATGGCCAGCAGGTGGCGCCCTTGGCCATAATCCTTACGGTAGGAACTGAAGGGATCCCTTGATACATTGTCTCTCCTGTGTGGATAGGGAAACTGAGGGCCTAAGGGTAGACGTCGAAGATTCCTCTGGTTACCTGGCTGGCTGAAATCCTTCAAGACATGGATCCCGGGACTCATGCCTCCAACCCTGATGCTTCCCTGTGGCAGTGCACACCTGTAACAGACCTTGAGCATCCCAAGACTGACTTTTCCTGCCGAGGACCCAGGTTCAATTCCCTGCACCCACATGATGGCTCATAACTGTCTTCTGACTTTTGTGGATATGTATGTTGCAGACATGCAGGCAAAACATTCATATGCATAAAGTAAGTAAATCTTTAATTAAAAATATATAGCAGGCCAAAGAGATTTCCCCAAAAGTAAAGGAAGAGTAATTAGAAAAGAAGCAAGAGGAACTGGAGAGATGGCTCTGTGGTCTAGGGTGCCTTCCAGGGGACCTGAGTTTATTAAACCTAGAGTTCACCCACTGGGTAAACTAGCTGGCCAATGAGCTCCAAGGATCCCGTCTGTCTCCCAGCACTGGGATTGTGAATGCAGGCCATCACAGCTGACTTTTTGCAGGTGCTAAGAACCTGAGTCCAGGTGTTCATCCTTACACAGCAAGCATTTTACTATCTGAGCCACCTCCCCAGACCCCCACCTCCCTAGACCCCCACCTCCCTACCTCCCCAGATCCCCACCTCCCTAGACCTCCACCTCCCCAGACCCCCACGCCCCCACCTCCCCAGACCCCCACCTCCCCAGACCCCCACCTCCCCAGACCCCCACCTCCCCAGACCCCCCCACCTCCCCAGACCCCCACCTCCCCAGGCCCCGACCCCCACCTCCCCAGAACCCCCCCACCTCCCCAGACCCCCACCTCCCCAGACCCCCACCTCCCTAGACCTCCACCTCCCCAGACCCCACCTCCCCAGACCCCACCTCCCTAGACCTCCACCTCCCCAGACCCCCCCCACCTCCTCAGACCCTCACCTCCCCAGACCTCCACCTCCCCAGACCCCACCTCCCCAGACCCCACCTCCCCAGACCCCCACCTCCCCAGACCCCCTCTCCCCAGACCCCCTCTTCCCCTGCTCCCAGTCCAGCAGCCCCATCAATTTGACTTTTAAAATCATATGCTTGTGTAAATTCTTTTCTAAAAAAGTACTCATTCAACTTAAATATGCAGATGGAAGAGAAAGTATACTTCTGAGTCACTTGCAAAGACATCTCAGCGGAATTACAAAGAAAGGGAACACAGGACATCACCACATGGGGTTTACGATCCAAGTGGTTCAAAGGAAAGGCACTATATATGGATATAATAGAGGCAGAGAGAACAAATACTAAATAAGCCAGACTTTGCCAGCTATTGTGCCAGAGAGACCCAGGCCTGGGCAGCACAGGCCTGTGCACCGGAGCATCTGCCTAGGACACTGAGCATCTGTGAGGAGGGCGGGTGGTTGGGTGAATGTCTTCAGGGCTAAGGAAAGACTAGCAATCAGCAAGAGTGGAAGTTGTCTGGGAGCTTTCTCAGGACGGCACCAGCTCGGGCATCACCAGGCAGCCACAGCTAGAGGCCGTTTTTCTGCGTGTTACCCTTGTGCTGCCACAACAGCTAGGAAAACTGTGTGTGTGTGTCAAATGTACTCCTGGATCCTGGATCCTAAAGGTAGGAGGGAGTATGGCTTGTCCCTGAGCCAGCCAGCACATGAGAGCCTAGGAGAACCCAACACAGCACAAACCAATAGAACCCACTAGAGAGCAGCCCCAAGTGAGCACACTGGGTACATTTGCAAGCTTGG
The DNA here is from genome assembly GCA_030556225.1 of Cricetiscus sungorus. Lineage (NCBI taxonomy): Eukaryota > Metazoa > Chordata > Mammalia > Rodentia > Cricetidae > Cricetiscus > Cricetiscus sungorus. The sequence goes on from JANBXA010000588.1 coordinate 1,475,005, forward strand.
CATGCCCTGGAGAAGAGCTAAGTATCTTCAGAGAGGACAGCCCAAAGGCAGAAGTGGGTATCCGTGTTCTTGGGGTACCAAGGAGGATTCTCTGAGCAAAACAACAGCAGGAGCACAGTTTAGCTGTGAAGAAAGACAACTTCAACAGTGACAGAGTGGGTGACGCTGGCTGAGGAGCTCACCAGTGGCCACCGAAGGATGGAGGGTACGGTGGAGGCCTCACACCTACTCCAACGCCCTGCCTGAAGAGAGCTTACAGCCTCAGCTCCCAAAGGGAAACCGTAGAGGGAGTCACATTGTTCTGCATAGAGGGCCACGTGGTGTCAGAGCATAGCAAGTCTGTCTCCTAGTTCCTGGGGTTGAACCAAGCCTGCCACACATACTTCTGAGTACAGGACTCCAAGAAAGTTGCCCACACGGAGCAGACTCCAACACCCACGTTCACAAACTGTAGAGTGACCCAAATGACACTGTTGGGGAATGTAGGCGCAGAGGCTGGGCTAGGCTGGCTGGGCACACCGGAGGACGAGGGTGTGGGCGAGCCGTTTGTTCTGTCCCCAGTACCACAGGAGAGCAGGGGGAGGGGGATAAAAGAACAAAAGAATGGTGGCACGTGCTTGCGGTGGGATTTCACTCTCCCTTAGAAAGGAGAGTAATTAGCGCAGCGGAGTGGCTGTGCAGCTGGTACCTGTGCGTGAGTCCTGGCACTCAGGAGGAGCTCTGTGAGTTCAAGGCCAGCCTAATTTGCATGCTGAGTTCCAGGTAGCCAGGGCTACATAGTAAAACCCTGTCTCAAAAGAACAAAACAAGCCAGGCGGTGGTGGGGCACACCTTTAATCACAGCACGCAAGAGGCAGAGGCAGGCAGATCTTTGGTGAGTTCGAGGCCAGCCTGGTCTACAGAGTGAGTTCCAGGACAGCCAGGGCCGTTACACAGAGAAACCCTGTCTCAAAACACAAGACAAAACAAAAACAAACAAACAAACAACAACAACAAAACCAAAACCATGGCTGGTGGGATGACTCAATGAGTAAAGGCACTTGCTACCAAGACTAACAACGTGAGTTCAATTCCCAGAAACTACATGGAGGAGAGAAACAACTCTCGCAAGTTGTGCTCTGAAAACTACACTACACACACACACACACACACACACACACACACACACACACTATACATCCCTGGATGTACCCTGCTGCTGTGCCTCCCGAGTGCCAGGGTTAGAGATATGCACACCATGCCTGGCTCAATAGCTTACAATATAAAATTGTCACGTTTGTATTCTCTCTCTCTGTCTCTCCTCCCTCCCTCCCTCCCTCCCTCCCTCCCTCCCTCCCTCCCTCCCTCCCTCCCTTTCTCCCTCCCTCCCTCCCTTTCTCCCTCCCTCCTCTCTCTCTCTCTCTCTCTCTCTCTCTCTCTCTCTCTCTCTCTCTCTCTCTCTCTCCCTCCCTCCCTCCCTCCCTCCCTCTCTCTCTCTCTCTCTCTCTCTCTCTCTCTCTCTCTCTCTCTCTCTCTCTGTCTCTGTCTCTCTCTGTCTGTCTCTCTCTGTCTGTCTCTCTCTCTCTCTCTCTCTCTCTCTCTCTCTCTCTCTCTCTCTCTCTCTCTGTCTCTGTCTCTCAAGAAGCCCTGGCTTGGAATACTGAGGCCAGCGGTGTCATGGGTCCCTCTGGGGACAAGAGGCTCCGGGCATCTCCAAAGCCCAGCAGTGGATCTCCTGGAGCTGGAGCTGCCACCATGTGGGTGTTTGCAGTTAAGTCCAGATCGTCTGGAACAGGTGCCTTCCCTAACCTTCTCTAACCACTGAGCCTTCTCACTGTGTAGCCCTGGCTTTCCTGGAAGACACTATATAGACCAGGCTGGCCTCAAACTCAGGGAGACCAGCCTGCCTGTACCTCCTGAGTGCTGGGATTAAAGGCGTGTGCCACTCTGTTCAGCTATATTTTATTTTTTTGAGACATATTATGTAGCCCAGGCTAGACTTTATCACTAGGTACCAGTGGCTGGGTATAGTCCCAACTTGAGACTTGCACTGTTATGGTGGGTTAATTAGAGTGTTAGATGCACTTTTAAACTTACAATACTTTTAGTTTACCGTGGATTTATTGGGGCTGGGTCCAGTCACAGGTTGAGCATCTGTAGGTTAGTTGGTTGGGTTGGTTGCTGCATTTCCTAAGTCATTTATATTATGACTTCTACCTACTTGCTCTGAATAGGGAAGGGGTAGCTTTTCTGCCACCCCACTGAAGATTCCACTAGGCCCGCTTCAAGGGGCCCCCACCTCCTTCTTCACTCTGCATATAGTTCTCACAGCCCCAATTGGACAGCCCCAGAGCCACCCCTCCTGGACGGACAGAAGTGCTTCCAGCTTCCTTTTCTTTCTGATCATTCTCCACTGTAAGTCAGACTTCCAAGGGGCCCCGTGCACCCACCTACCCAGCCCAGGCTCCTTCGGTCACCTGTTCAGGAAGCCTTGGCTTGGAATACTGAGAGCATCTGTGTCATGAGCTCCTCTGGGGACAAAAGGCTCAGGATATCTCCAAAGCCCAGCAGTGCAGGGGCCTGCCCCCTCTTGCAATCCTCTCTCCCTGCTGAGGCCTGTTGCCCGATACTGGTTCTCAGCCTGGGGCATTTGTACAATCACCTGGGAACCGGCCATCCTGGTTCAGGAGCCTGGACCTCTGTTCTTCATTAGCCCTCCAGGTGAGTCAGCTGCCCAAGCCTGAGAACCCGGCTAGCATACTGGCTTAGCAGCTTCAATGGAGACCAGAATAACACCAGCTTCATAAACACAGGTGTGTGTCTCCCGTGGGAAAGCCAGCTGGTAGGGAAGGGGGTCTGAGTGGCTAGGGTGGAAGGTTCTGTGAGCCGGCCCAGGCTAGAACGGACAATCTTGCCAGTGTGCTCAGGACAGAGAGCATTGTAAGATCCTATGACCTTTAGTACTAACCCAGGAGGCACCAGGCAAACCTTTAAGAGTTGTTCATTCTCCAGGGGAGGATGTGCTGGGCCCCCACGATGTGGCCCAGAACTGTCTAAGTTCAACACAGGGGGCAGAGAAGGCAGCAGGCAAGGACACTAGGCCACCTGTGTCCACACCCACACTATGGTCTAGGGACAGGCTGGGATAGCACCAGGGACTCCAATGCATCCTGGGAGCTCTTGAGAAGCTGATGTAAGGGACAGGCACACCAGAAGCATACACATGGTCTCTGCAGAGGAGGAGCTGCCCAGGGCAATGCATCCTGGGAGCTCTTGAGAAGCTGATGTAAGGGACGGGCACACCAGAAGCATACACATGGTCTCTGCAGAGGAGGAGCTGCTTGTCCCCTAGAAGCCCAGGCACAGTGCTACCCGGGACCGTCCATGGGCAGGTGCCTGTCCACGAGCCCAACCGAGGATCCTTCCACCATGAAGCGATGCTTGCCCACAAAGCTGTCTCTGCTGCTGTGTGTCCTCAGGGTTCAGTTGCAGTCTTCCGTGGTCCCTCCAGCCATCCCCACTCCTAAGACGATGTGGGCATTCCAGGGCACAAGGGCGCTGACAAGGTGTCTTGCTTATGGGAGGTAGAACAGGGTTTGGACACACCCACACACAGAACCCGCCCTACCCAATCCTGTGTCTAGGGCAGGGAATAGGATAGGAGATGGGACATCTTTTTTTCCCAGTCCCTCAGCTCACCCTTTCCCGGAACCAGGTCCCCAAGACTAGCTTAGGTCTCCAGCCTTGAACAGGGTAGAAGCCAACTAAGATCTCCATAAAGGGGCAGGAAATAGCCTACAGCACTGGGATCCTGACCCCTGAAACCCAAGCCCTCTGCCCACTCAGGCTGGGAGCAGTGCCACTCAAACTCCTGGAAGACTGTCTGGCCCAGCAGCCTGGCTCATGACAGTGACAAGCAGTCACAGAGGTGCCTGCTCCCCAGCCAGGAGAAAGCTGGCAGAAAGCAGCCCCTCCTCCACAAGAGGCCTGGAGTTAGAAGGGAAAGGGCGGTCAGGAAGGAGCCTGGGAGAGGCCTCTCGCAGGCCTGGATAAAAAGCCTCAGGGACGCAGGGTGCTTTGGAACACGTTTATTTTATTTTTTTTTTTAATCAACCTGCAATATACATATTTAAACCAAGTTAAATGATTCAGAACTACAAGTCAGGGACACGCAACATGTCAACCCCTGCCTGAGTGACCAAGGGTGGCGCAGCTCCCACAGGGAGAACATGGCATAGAAAGAAATCCTCTGGGGAGGGGGGGCGGCAGCAGAGCACCCAGGAGGCCCTCTTGTTCCTAGGGGCGCCCTGGCTAACCCCACAAGCGAGCTCTCAAGCTGCCTGTTATCCACACCGGCACCTCCTGGGCAACACAAAATGCTGACCCAAGGCGAATGCTGGGGGGGACACAAGACCCCACTGCCTCCCTCCTCCGGGTACAACCCTCCAGTGACGTGCCTGGGGGGTGTTCACACCACACGCAAAGGAAGGGTACCCTCCAATGTGCAGGGGACACAGGGATGCATGCATCCAGCGGGAAAAGCTCCAACCAGCCTCAGACCCACCCTAGGCTGCTCTGGGCTCCACTATCACAGCCAAGGAGGCCAGAACCGGAGGGGGCTGTCGGCTCAGGGGTCTCCAGACAGCCCGTTCCTTCCCACACAGTGCCTTATGTCGGGCCCTGACCACCTGATGTGGACATGTCAAGCACACTTTGCTCAGGGCCACCTAAGGTCTCACTTAGACCTCTCCCCGGTACACCGCCATCTAACAGAGGTGTCTGAGACCCCAAAAGGTCACTCTGGCCCGACTCCACACTCTTCACCTTTCCTCTCCAGCCCATGGGTGGCCCTGGAGGTCCTCCATTCCTGCTGCTCGCACTCACGGGATCCCTGCCCCACCCTGGAGAGGGAAGGCTCCAGCAGAAGACTTCACTGCTCAGCAACAAGCTTGCTGAGGGCTTAGCAGCCTTAGCCGCAATCGCCGCTCCCAGGAAGCCCTGGAACAAGGAGTGTTCCTTGATCCCGAGGCCCCGAGGCCGGCCCCCGCCGGAGATTCGGGAGTTACGCAGACAAGGGTGGATCTGGAGAGAAGGAAGGAGAAGCCGGCGCGGGTGGACGCGGCACGTGTCAGCAGCGCGGGCGAAAGACCAGGCTACGGTGCGCGTGGGTCCAGGGCCGGTGTGCGTCCGAGGTCGTCGCTCCGCACCCCAGCCAGCCCGCGACACCGCACCGGTCTCAGCGGCCGGGCGCTGCCCCCTCCCTCCCCCAAGCAGACCTTGGCCGTCGTGGGCCGCCGTTGTCGTCGTCGCCGTGCGCGCCGGATCTAGTGGTCCTAAACATTTCACAATTGCGCTACAGAACTGTTGAACTGTTAAGAACCACTGGACCCGGCGCGCCTGCAGACAGAAGCTCCGCGTGGCCGGGAGGTCCGGGGCCACAGGTCCGCACCCTCCCACGACCTGGCCCGCGTGGCCCGGCTGCACTCCGTGCGGCGGCGGCCGGCGTGGCTGCGCCTTTTATGCCGCCCGGCCGCCCCGCTCGGCGCCGGAACGCGCCAGCCACGCTGGCCCGACCGGTTTTTCCAGGCCCGCGGGTCGCACGGCGGGTCGGCCCGAGGCCCCGGACCGGCTCCGCGTGCCCGCGCGGGGGTGGCCCTGACTCACCGGCCGCGCCCGGCGCCCGGCTTGGCGCACCTGGCCCGGGGTCGGTGCAGGGGCCGCACCCGGTGGAACCCTGAGCTCCGGGTTTGCAACGCCAGCCAAGGGGCCACGCCGGCAGGGCATGCAGCGAGCCTCGCGGGGGCGGGACAGGACACGCCCGCCCCGCGGACTCGCTTCAAAGCGAACTCCGTGGGAGGAGAAGGAGGGAACAAAGAGAAAGTGAAACTGGGTGGGGGGGCTGTGGTGAGTTTCTGCTTCCCAGACCTGGGCCTCTCCGGCAGTCGGAGGGGGCGGCGCGAGCCTAGTCTGGGTCCTTCCGCCAGCCGCCAGGGACCTTGTCCCCAGCCCGTGTGCTCTGCACCTGCAGGCGCCCTGCCTTCTTAGTCACCGAGCCCAGAAGGGTCCCATTCCGGAGCAGCCCGCTGTAGGGACAGTGTTATAGGAAATGGAGAGCTATTGGAGGTGGAGGTCCGATCCATTCCCTCATAACTTAGTCTGTGAGGACCAGCAGGAGGTTGTCATAATTTATTCATGACCAGCCTAGGGGACACCCGGGTCCTCCGGATGCCACAGACTGGGCCCAGTAAGGAGGCAGCCACTGGGAGTCCCTAGATTTGCAGTGATGCACTGTAATTTAACTGTTGCGTTCAGCCTGTAGGGTGAACAGTGGAGGTTTGGGGGGTTCATTTTGCGATTGGGAAAACAGCCTCAGCAGGCCGCAGTGACTAGGTCCACCGCCCTCGGCAGTCTGCCGGTAAGTCTGATTGAACGTGGAGTCAGAGGGACCTACGGCCTGGAGGACTAAGTGGAATGACTAAGGGGCACGCAAGAGTCACCTCACCGGGCACACTCACTTAGTCTGGAAGTTATCTCCTGTTCTCAGCGAGAAACCCCGGGATAGCAAGACGGGAAAAACAAAGAAGAACCCTTTACAAGCAACCTAGCCTGCGTGGGCTTCCGTGCCTCAACAAAGGTGGGCACTATGCCTCAGACGGGACTTTGGGGAGGCAGGTGACAGCTTCAGGTCCCTATGGCTCTCTTGCAACAGGAAAAGAGCCTTGCGAGAAGTCGCCTGTATATGATGAGAGGGTTGGGGGTGGCCTGGAGGGCTCTCAGCTGGGGAGTCTGATTATAAAACAGAAAATGCTGGGAAAACATAGAGGGTGTGATGAAAAGGAGATGTTCCCTAGAGATAACCCTGGCCTCAGAGGAGTTGAAGCCTCCCTAGAGGGAAATTACCAGTGTGAAAAGCAGAGCGTGCCGGGGGCAGGGCGCTGCCCTCCTCCCACTCACGAGGGCCTTAGAGCTCCACACCTTATCCACACAGGAGTCTTCTTAGGGCAGCCGGGGTCACCTTAGCCTGCAGCTGCCGACAGGAGACCCCAGTGCTCCTGAAGTGGCTCTGTCCCTTACATCTGCAAGATGGAAGGATGACCCAGTGCTCTTGTTAGGGGCCTGGAAGGAACATGTGAGGACCCCAAAGTGTTGAATCGTGCATGGATCACGCCCTCTGTGTAAGCAACTTATCCATGGCCCTCAGAGGAGTGTGCCCATGGATCTTCCTCCCATGGTTTCTGGATAGTCAGTGCCTGTCAGCCCAGGGTCTGTCTGATGTGAGGCTGAACGCCTTCATTGTTGACAGGCTCCTGAGGACCAGGTCTGGCTGGAGTCCCTGTAGGAGTCCCTGTCACCTACCCAGCTCCTGAAGCCCCCGACTCTCGTTGCCCCGTCTCTGCAGAATCTGTGTGGCCAACGTGGGGAAAAGCTCAGCCAGGTTTCCCATTTCCCCAGCTGGCAGGTCAGCACCTGCTGGGCGGGGGTGTCCAGCAGAATGGGGGAAGGGAATTGAGGCTTGCACAATCTACTGAGTGTGGTGTACCCTAAGCCACGGCTCTACCAGAGAGAAAAGTGAGGGCCTGTTATTTGTAGACTGAGCTCACATTCCATATCTTCCTCAGGCCTGTCTGACAGCCTCGCCGGCCTGCCATGAACCCTGGAGGTCTCGGCCCACAGGTGATATCAGGACTCCTGGGCTCCTGCTGCTCAAGCCCTCTCCATGAGCCCTCTCCACCCACTCATCAGGGATTCACCGGGTGTGGGGCAAAGGCTTCTGGGCCCTGTGTTCAGGTGGTGTTATCAGGTTGTGCAAGGTCTGAACACACCTGTCTGGGTGAGGAGCTGGGAGGCTGCCAGGGCAGCGTCTGCTGGGGCCTGGGAACCAGGCTGAGCAGCCTGAGGCGAGGGTAGGGGAGCCTCAGCCTGGCTCACCCAAATGCCAAGGGCAGCTCTCAGGGTCCCACTTGCCCACCACCCTCAGGGTGCACATTCTTCTCATGGGGGCCTGGGTGCTTCCCTGTCTAGGGGCCCAAAGGACAAGTGAGCATTCTCATGCAGGTACAAGGTAGAGGCGGGGGATCTGAGGCTCAGGGCAGCTCCTTGCTTCTGGCAAGGAAGGGTGAGGGCTGTATGTGTCAGAGTAGGTGGCTAATGTCTCATATCAGAGGAATTAGCCCGGGGTGGGTCCTGTCCTTGCTAGATGTTTAAAGTTTGGACTTCGGGCTGAGCAGAAATCCACTTCCCAAAGTAAGTCCCGCTGTGCCTTCGCCAAGACCTGTGTCAGGATGCCTGCTTGCCCACCCAGAGGCCTTGCCTTGCCCGTAGGATGCCCAGGTCACAGACAGGAGCTGGAAATGCCCCGTGCTTGGGGATACCTGCCAGAACGCCAAGGTTTCCTGTCACTCCCTCAGCCCCTGGCTGCCTGAAGAGGCAGTTAGTCTCACATGAGAAAAATCAGGAAGATGGGGCAGAAGTTGCCCAAGGGGATGGGATTGGGACGGGGCTTACTGAGGCCTTCCCCACATCACCCTATCCTGCCATGCCGGGCCAGCCTCACACGATTGCTTAAGTGGGCTGCTGTCTGCTGTGGTCGGCTGTCTGTCCCACAGCCCGGGGCCTACTCCCCACATGCCTACACAGTCAGAGTCTACACAGAGACCTATCCAGGCCGTGCAGCAGCTGCCCCTGCAACTTTATTGACATTCTCAACAGAGACCTCCAGATTTTGTCACCCCAACAGGCTAGGAAGCAGGTCAGCAGAAGCGGCTGGTATGTGCCTGAGGTCCCTCGTGCAGTAAGGAACGCCTCTCGCTGCGGCAGGATGGCAGGTTGAAAGCCAAGGAGGACTTCCTGGAGACAAGGCCTGCTGAGGGTGCATGGAGGACTATGTACAGAGGATGCGTCTGGAGGCAGAGCTCCTCATACTCGGCCCCAGGTATTCTGCGTATGGAGTCCAGCCGTTCCCAGCCAGTCTCAAAACTGCCAAATACCGCAGTGGGGATGGATGTCGGCCAGGGAGCCCAGTCTGTCCCCTCCACTTCTCAGGCTGTCTGCAGAGCAGGGATACCAGGTGCCAGGACCCAGCTGCAGACCAATGGGAGCTCACTGGGGGGACTTCACCCCGGCCCAAGACTTACTGGGCCTGGGGCTGGGCACTGAGCCCGTCCTTAAAGCTCTGTAACAGGGCCACCACACCAGCATTTCCAGCTGCTTCAGCCTGTAGGAGAGAGCTGTGGGACTGCCTGGACTCCAGCACCCAGAAGCCCCAAAGCCCCGCCCACTGGGACTGACACCCCACCCCACCCTGGGGACTGATAGGGCACACCCCATGGGTTGGGTTGATCCTGGGGAACTATATCCCTGTCCCTAGGAGGGATGGGCAGCTCCTGGTGCAGGCTCTGGGAGGAGCTGAGGGCCTTGAGGCCTCCAGGACAGGGTACAATGGTAGGGACTCACTACTTGCAAGGCACAGCGTCCTCCATAGTCCAGCTGACCGAGGTCGGCCCCTGCCTGCCACCACGCCCTCAGGCCTTCCATGTCTGCCCTGGATGCCAGCCTGGGGGTAGGGAGTGGGCAGAGGGAAGCTGTCAGAACCTGCTGGGCCCCTCAGCTGCCTATCTTCTGTATGTGCCCCTCCCAGTGCCCTGGGTACTCTTACAAAGATGGCCCTAGACAGCTGATCCAGCAGCACCCAACCCTGGGGCAGGAGTCCCAGCCGCAGGCGGCCAGGAGTCTGGTTTCACCTATAGAGTATGACTGTGACTCAGGTCAAGGGCATGAGCTCACACACACACACACACACACACACACACACACACACACCCTCACACACACACACACACCACACACACTCACACACCACTCACACACTCACACTCACACACATACACACTCTCACACACACACACTTACACTCACACACACACACTCACCACTCACACACACATACACACACTCTCACACACACACACTCACACACACACACCCTCAGACACACACACACACACTCACACACACACTCACACACATACACTCTCTCTCACACACACACACACTCACACACCCTCACACACACACTCACACACTCACTCTCACATACACTCACATACATACACACACTCTCTCACGCACACACATACACTCACACACATACACACCCTCAGACACACACACTCACACACTTACACACTCACACACATACACACACTCTCACACACACACACATACACTCACACTCACACACACTCTCCACACACACATCTGTGAGCATGTACATACCCACCCCTCACCAGTTTCATATTTCACAACACAGACTTGCTGACTTGTCTGGCTTGTCTCAAGACAGAAGGAAATACAGCCAACCAGTGGGTATCGAAGGGAATTCAGGAAGTGTAGGGTCCAAGGTAGCTGAGGACCCAGGAGGCTCAGGAACATGGTGGTCAGGGAAAACTACAGGGGTCACTTTATAGTGGAAGGTTTGGGTGGACAGCCTCTCCCTGGACAATGTCTTTACTCTCCCATGCTCTATATTCCACTCTGGAGAGCCAGGCCCCACTCGGGGAAGCTGGGGTAGAAGAGACCCAAGTGACCCCATGACTCCTTCCTGTCCAGGAAGCCACAGTCCGCTCTGGGGTGGATAATGCTGGGAGCCACTGCAGCCGCCCCATTTTCCTGCATTGGTTCCCCACACCTCAGCCCAGCCAGCACCTCAGTTTAGCCCAGCCCAGTAAGGCAGGAAGGAGTCCTTCAGGGTGGCTGGCTCTAGACCCAGCTGCCTGGATGCTGCCTCAGTTTCCCCATCTGTCACTGGAGCTGACAGGTCTGCCTGGGTGCAGTCCCGGATCTACCTACCCCAGGAGACCTTTCAATGCCAGCCAGGGCCAGCTTCCATCCTCTCGGGCCCTCCGACCCTCACCCCATCACCTCTGCGAGCCATCCCTGTCCCTCCATATCAGTAAACATCACTTTCCTCCTGGGATACTGCCGACCAGTGTAGGGGCTCAGACTGGGGCTGTCCCAGCAAGTTGGCCTGAAGTCTCATGACCATCGCCTGTGCCCTGGGCAGGATGGACGCGCCACTCACAGCACCCACCCCCCAGCTATCACCCACTGCCACAGCCCAGATTTGCTCATCTCTTCCCCTTATGCCAAGCAAGCCCACAACACAGGCATGCCCTCGCTGAGGGTTCGGTTGGGCACTCCTGTAACCGGGTTGGAAAGGGGAACTCTATCAGTCAGGCCACCTAGGTGTGGGCTGTCCCTCCTTAGCCCCACTTGGCTGACCTGACCCTCCCAGCAAGCCCTCTGTCCTCCTGGACCCTGAGACCGTCACCCATAGGTAGAGGCGCTCGTGCCATCACCTGCAGAGTTCTGTCCCGACGTCCTCCTGCTCCTGGGGAGACAGGCAAGCCCCAGCAGCCCGCAGCAGCCCAATGACACCCTGATGCCTGCATAAAACAGTGTCAGCTGTCAGTGTGGCCCACACCCTGCAGGCCTCATTCAGCCCTGGGGGGGGGTCAGGGTCAGGAAATGCCCACCCAGACACCCACAGCCTAGTTCCAGAAAGGGACTGTCCCCTGGTTCTTTGCCCACACTAGGACACCATCTCAAGGCCCATGGCTTCCATTCACCCAAGGCATTTCCACAGGATGTTGGGGGCCAGAGGCCATCCTAGTCACAAGGTGCTAACTGGCTAGCTGAACAGCTCTTATACAAAGTGCAAACCCAGGTGGTCTCCCTGCCCAGCTGGGGACAGTCCCCACTGTGTCACACACCTGTATCGCACACCCAAAGCGATCAGGATAGGCTCTGGGGAAACCAAGTGAGTTGTGACCCAATGCCACCCTTGGATACAGGGTGGGGATGAGTCATGGCAGACGGACATGAACAGTAGGGTCTGGCTGGGCCCTGAGCCATCAGGCAGAGCCAAACCTGGAGGGTGCTGCCCACTGGGGCAGGGGGTTCATTCAGTAGGGGCTGAGGTACAGAGCCTGCCAGACCTGTTCTGGAAAAAAGAGGCTCAGCCTCACACCCCCAGAGGAACCAGGAGTGGATTCTGCCATCTGATACCCTGAGCAGCTCGCAAACACCCTCCCCCAGGGTCTGCAGGCTGTGTGTTGCGTGTGTTGCAGTGCGAGAGCCAGGAAGGTCTGTCCCACTGCCTCGCCACGCCATGCCAAGCGCCTCCGTGTACTGGCAGCAGAGGTCACAGGAGGCACCCGGCCCTGATGCATACCCTCTGCACCGGAGGCTGCTCTCAGCTCCAGGACAGGGACACCGATGGGTCATACAGTGTGGCTTAGCCTTCCTGAATGAGACTGGAGTAGCTGTCAGGCATGAGGACACCTGAGGGCCCCATCTCTTTTCCCTCACAGGCTGTTGGGTAATGCCCAAACACCCAGCCTCTTAGCATTTCCAGGGCAGGGCTTGTCCTGCCTAGACTGTCAGGCAGAACCAACTGCAGAGGTCGGATGAGTGGGCAGCGTTACGAATCATGCAGGATCATCCTTCCATGTGGGGTGAGGGCCAGTCGGGGATCCTCCCACAGGACACCTGTGCCTGCCATAGCACCTCTGCTAGCTTTCCCTGACAGATCTTCATATACATGGACGTGTGGAGTCACCAGGAGCCCCTCATACTCTTGTCAGTGGTGTCTTCCTTTCCTAGAGGCTGCCAGCATCTTCGGAGGTCATCTCCTCCATGAAGCCCTTCCAGATTGCCCCACAGAAACAGGCCTCCCCTCACTGGCCCTGTTCATGCTCCGTGTGATCTTCGGTCACACCAAGCCAGCCCACATGCTACCGGCAATGCCCAGGCTCTTCATACCTGCCCGTCACGGCCAGCAGGAGCGGGCTACGGCCATCCTCATCACGGGCATGCACATCCACACCCTGCTGCAGTAGCATGGTGACCACTGCGGCGTGGCCCCTCCGTGCAGCCGCATGCAGTGGGGTTTGGCCACCACAGCCCTTCAGGGTTAGGTCTCTGTCCTAGGATGACATAAGGGTACCCAAACTCAAAAGGGGGAGGGGCTAGGCAAGGTCAGGTGGGCCACAGAGGATTGGGAGGGATGGGAGTGGGTGTGTAGATCCACCCACCACTTCCAGCGCGGCCCCGGCCCAGTGTGGCTCCGGAGAGTCTGCCAGGCCCTGGGGAGAGTGTTCTGCACATGTGAGCAGTGTCCCACCCTCAGTGGGGGACTCACCAGCTCCACAAAGGCCTGCAGAGTGTCTAGGTCACCAGCGTGAGCTGCAGCCAGGGCCAGGCTAGGCATCAGGACATCCTGCACGGCGTCAGCCTCCTAATGGGAAGGCAATGGCAGCATGGACCAATGCTATGTTCTCAGGCCCTGAGTATCCTCAGGGTGAAAACAGATGTGCCAGGGGTCCCCCGACCGTGTGAAGCCCAGGCGGTCTCACTAGAGGAGGAAAGTGTCCCCACGGGAGGCCTCTGGCAGAAGCCTCCATGCCCACCCACAAATCCACCTGTCCCCATGCCCTGGAAGCAAAGGCCAGGTCACCAGGCTATAGGTGCTTCCCTCCATCTGCTATCTATGAGGCTGACCCCTGACCCCTGACCCCTCCCGCCCTGGTCAGTTTCATTTTCTGTTCCCGCTGCTGACAGGGTGACAGTCTCAAATCATTCCCTGAGGGGTCATGGGGAATGGTGCAGCTTTCTACCCCCACAGCCCCCAAAGAGCCTGAGTGCACAGGGTTAACACTCCTGGGAGGGCTGCTGACCCAGCCCCACACCCAGTTCTCCATGCCCAGGGTTCTCCAAGGCCCCAGAAGGCCTGCAAAGTGTCACTTTGCCCAGGGCCCATGGCTGGCTTAATCACTCTTGTGATCAGCTTCTGACCAGCTGGGCCCTAGAGGGATTAGGAAGCTCACACAGCCAACCTAAGGACAACCTAAGGACAGGCCACCAGCCATAGCCAGCATGGAGCAATTAACCAGCTGGCTCATAAGATGGCTTTGCAGGGGCCACTTGCTGGGCTCCTGAGCCCTCAGCTGCCCCACTCTCCAAGGCCTGAATATTCAAATAGTGAGGGCAGAGGGAAGCTTAGAGATTAGACCACATCCCAAGGTGCAAGTGTGGGGCCTAGAACCCCTAGCTCAAAGTCTTGAAGAGACCCCAGCCAGCCCTGACTATTCAACACATGGGACAGAGAGCATCCGGCCTTGCTTGGGCTCACTCCAGTCCGAGGTCCAAGCCACAACGGACGTGCCCTGGCTACAGCAGCGCCCTGCTCTTATCTGCCCGCCACAGACTGGTACCTTCCCCAGCCCTGCCCTACGATCCCTCCAAATCTTCACCACCAACCCCACACCTTCTTCCCAGTTCTGTGCCAGAGTGACAGTGGCAGTAGGTGGGGGGTCCTGCCATCCAATGAGGGAGTTCAGGCCCTGCCACTCCCAAACACTGCAGCTAGTACCTGGCTGCCATTCAGATTGAGAAGCCATGCTAGCCTGCAGCCCAGTATGCCATCTTGCAGCAAGGACTGGTGCTCATCTGTCACGGGCAGCGTCATCTCCCCACGAAGATTCTTGGCCAGCAGCTAGAATAAGATAAGAGGCTGGTGGGTTTAGCCAGCACAGGAGCGGGGAGGGCCTGGGTTCCCAGGGCATGACATAGCACACATCCTTGCCTTCAGCAGGGAGACTGGTCTGCCACAGGGCTGACAGCCACCTCACTGTTCCACCCACACTAGGGCTTAGTGTGACCCACCGATGCCCAAAGAAGGCTAATGCTGCCTCCCTCCCTCCCTACAAGCTCAGGGTTTTCTAAGCCCTCAACCAGGGTCTGGCAGCGTATGGGCCCGGAGCCCTGTGGGTCTGAGTCCCACCTGGAAGGAGGAAGCAGTGTGTGTATGTGTGTGTGTGGGGGTGCTGACCAGGTACTCAGTCCCCAAGGATCCCCGGAGAAGACAAGGGTATGGTCAGGGCTGGTCCTGACTTTCTACTTCTAAAACGTACACACAAGTACTCCTCCCGGCCTTCCCAGGAGCCCTTGGGAGTCAGCAGGCACGGATATGCACATAGATGTGCTCTAAGTCCCTCTAATAGTCCCAAGGGTGCACACACCTTCTTCCTGTCATCCAGGCTCAGTCCTGGCTGGCCTAGCACATAGGACAGTTTGGCCAGGGCAGCCTCTGATGTCATGTCGAATCCTGAGACGATGCCAGCTCCTGCCATGGCCTGTGGGAGGGACAAACAGGCCAGAAAGGGAGGCCGGCTGGCTGAGGGACAGCCCCTGGCTAAGGGGAAGCAGAGTCCAGATGCACACACCATCACACTGCCTCCCTGGGCGCATTTCCTACCCCTACCATGCCAGATGCATAATCGGAAGTGACAGCCCCCTGGAGGCAATGGGTGCAGTTGACAATGACCAGGCCTTGTTCAGCTGCCTCCCGCAGCTCCTGAAGCAGGTCTGGCTTGGTGGGCCCATTCCCAGAGCCGAAGGTCTCCATGACCACACCTTTCAGCGGCTGCAGGAAGGTCCGGACCTGCGTCGGTGGGAGAGTGCTGTGGCAAGAGCAGCCGGGCTTGTCCTGGCTTCTCAACGGTCCCACCTCCCTCTCAGGTAGCCTGGGTCTCTTTGCCTGTGAGGAGAGCTGAACCTTGACCCCCCCCCCTTCCCTCCAAGTGCCAGCCTGGAGGAGCAAGGCCCTGCCCAGACTTCTTCAGGCTGGACAACTTCAAAGGACAGTTCTGTGTCCACCCAGCATCTTGTATAACAGGTAAGGGAGGCACCAGTCACCACAGGAACAATTGGTGACAAGAGGCTGAAGATAGGAAGCAAGGGAGGGCCAAAGCCGTGGCCAGAAGAGGCAGAGATCCGGCAGCGTGTGAGGAGGGAGCAGTGCAGACACAGGCCAGCCTGGGCTACGGACCAAGACCCTGTCTGAAAAGAGTCCCGGAGCCACTCAAGTGTCCACACAAGCAAGCCCACATCGGTTTAGGTGCCCAGCCTTGCACCTTCAAGCAGGCCAGACTTCTGCCGAGGCCAGCTGAGAAAGAAAGGTGCCCACATGGGTAAGCTGTCATGTTTTGCAGACCTTGGCCCGAGAAAGGCCTGAGCCTGGGCAGTGAATCCATAGACCCGGGAGCCCCAGGATGCACGAGTGAGCGCACGTGGAGCGCACGGTGCTCCACGGACAGCACCGCAAGGCAGCAGGCTTTCCTTACCAGGGAGGCAGGGATCCCAGGGTAAAGGCGCAGCAGGCCCACGCCACACTCCATGCTGCTGTGTACCACCAGACGGTCCTTCCCGCTGGCCTTCCGAACCAGCTCGCGGTTAACTGAGGACAGAGGAGTGTCACAGCTGCAGGTCACTGAGGCCCCAGTCTTTCATGCCCACCCTCTGCCCATCCTCCCTCAGGCTGCTGCCAGGCTCCACGCGAGACGTTGGCCTGGGAGGCCGTGTGAGGAGGACGGTCAATGGCCAAACAGTGGTAACATGGGCGGTGACAAGGGAGATGGGACCGAGGGCTGGCTGCCAGGTGAGGGAGAAGAAAAACTCACAGGCAAGCCAGACTACACTGCAAAACAGAGTTGCTCCGGGCTAAGGTCCAGCAGGCACTAAGGCTGGAGCAGAAGTCTGCCTGTCCCAGAGGAAGTCCAGGCCACATCCTCTGACAGAGTCTGGCCACTGCCCTCTCCCTGGACACTGGGACCCTCCTATGCCCACTACCTGCCAGGTAAACTGATTTATCTTCTTGACACCTTCAAAGAAAGCCTCCATCTAATTTACCCCAAATTCCAGGGGCCGAGCAGTGCCCACCATCCCTCCCACACCCAAGCTGGGTAGTGGCAGAATCCCAGGCCAGGGGAAGGAAGACAGCAGTAGGAATTTGGGGTCAGCATCCCTTAAACAGATCCATACAAGGAACCTTCCAGGACCTTGTCCACAGGGTCAAAGGGCACTGGGAGGTCAACTCCCAGACACTACCCTGGGCAGGACAGGCAAGAACAAGCTATCCCTTGCAGCTCACGAACCCTGCACACACAGAAGTCTCCAGCCAAAGAGATGGGATGTTCTCATCCCATCTTCATCCTGACTTCCCCAGACCAAATAGCATCAGGGTGTCCCCTAGCTCAGCCCAGGACACCTGAGTCCTGCAGAGGGGAATGGTCTCGCTTGAGGAGCTATGCACAGAAGCCAGGCACAGAGCCAGGGCCAGACCACAGGTCTGGGCACCTCCTCCAAGACTGTCCACACGCTGTCCTTCTGACCCCAGGGCAGTCACATGTGGTAACCAACTGGACAATAGTCTGGACACACACTGAAGGGTAAGGTATGAGGGAGGGAGGGGCAGGACAGGGAGCAGGCTCCTCAGTCTGCGATTGCCCACCCTACCGGCTACAGCATATATCAGCCGACACAATGGCAGAGTGAGCCGTCCTTTAATTTAGAGCTGTGCATCTCAGCTGGGCGGACAGATAAGGCTGGGGGTAGGGGTGGTTGCCACCAGAAGAGTTATGGCTGCCGAGGAGGGTTGCACACAGACAAAGGACCACCCCATGGACAGCCACCTCCTCATGAGACAGGAAGTCTCTCCTAGAATCTTCAAGTCCTCCCCGCAGGGACTCTGGGACATGAAGGGGAAGGTACTGGCTGCCACCTGGGCCCTGTAATAGCCCCTGCTGTGCTCTAGGCTGAGAGGCCTAACCTGGCAGTCAAGTCTGCCCTTAGCCTTAGGGTCCAAAGTGGCCCTGCTACTTCTGGGAGGCAGGGAGCTGCCAAGTACAGAGAAGGGCACTGAGTCGCACGCACGTGACTGTGTGTCAAAGGCACGGCATGAGACCCCAGGCTAGTGGGTAACAAAACCAGGGAGCATGTTTGCAGCAGGAGCGGCCGCTTCCTCAGCCCCTCTGCTCTGCTCTGCTGGGCTGGGCTGGGAGGGTGTCCTAGCAGAGGCAGACTGCAGGAAGGAGCGAGGACTAAGGACCGGGGCGGGGGGCTGGGAGAGGCATAGATATATACAGAAATGAGCAGGGCCAGCAAGACCTAGCTGCCCGGTGACGTGTCCCTGTGCCATTGCAGAGCAGACTGAGCAGTCTCCGTCTCATCTGTCACCGGGGATGGCCCCCTGCTCCCCTCACGTCCCAGAAGGTAAATGAGGAGCCTGTGGGAGGCCCATGTTGCATAGATCATCAGGGCTCTGTCCTGGAGACGGCTGGCAGGAGCCCTAGTACCCCTCCCCAGGGCCCCAGCAGCCACGCCCTGAGCAGAACCTCAGATTTCTCAACATGAGCTGTCAGAACCGGCTGGGCAGCCTGACAACAGCAAGGCGAGGTGCAGGTTCTCACACACCCACACACGCAGAATAGTACATTAGGATATTGGGCTGGCACTGGGGTGAGCCGCAGCTCTGGGGTAGGAAAGCTACTACTGGGCCGGGCCTGTAGCCCGGGTGTCCCAGCATGGCACAGGCTTTTAGATCCGGGGTGAAGGCCTCTCTGCCCACAGGAGATGCCCCAGTCCTGAGCCTGGGTAAGGAGTGGCTCGGGCTTGAAGAGCTGAGCTTACAGCACTGCCTTATTCACTGCTCCCCTCCCTGGGCCAGAACGGGCTAAGAGCCAGACCAACACAAGCGCCATTTAAAGCAGGCCCTTCCAACGAGGCTTCAACAGGTCCAGCCCCCAGACAGCAAGTGGACCTCTGCCACCCCAGAGCCCCTGGGGTACAGGCCCGGGGTTGTCCATGGCCAGGAAGGTGAGTGGCAGACAAGGGCATGCAGGTGGGAACCCAGGATGCGCTCAGCCCTGGAGTTCTGTGTGGGAGGAGGAAGAGGAGGCTCTTAGGACGCAGCCCTGCTCTCTCTGGAGGTTCTACTCCTCCTGAACCTGGGACAGTTTCTGATGCACAGGAAGAGGACCAGGAACAGACACCTGCAGGTCCCAGCAACACTGTGTCCCACCCACAGGACCCGCTGTGCCCAGGCAGAAGCAGAGTGTGGGTGAGAGCTGCCTCCGCCCTCCTAGAGAGCTGGGACACTGCCAATCAGCCTGTCAAACAAGAGAGCTGGCTCTAGACTAGCAGCCCAACCTTACTATGCACACGGAGCCCGGTCCTACTGGATGCGAGACTCAGAGACGGAAGGTTGGGGCCAGAGCCTCCCCAAGACAGGCCTTAGGCTAGAACTCCACACGCAGTAGGCCAGGAACCAGAGTTGGGCCTGCCTGCACCTGTTGCCAGTGGGCAGTAACGCACCTGCCCCAGGATCAAAGGCTGTTAAAGCCTCCTCTACACCTGGATAGCACAGGCCCGAAGGTTAGCAGCTGCCCTGAGCTCAGAGACAGAGGCCCTTCAGATATGTATCCAAGACGGAAAAGCTGGGGGCCACTAGAGTCAAGGCCTGACTTTTTCGTGGGCCACCCACACGTAGGGTAAGGAGTTGCTAGGCCCTTATGGAAGCTCCAAGACCAGGGCCCTCTGGGGCTGACCCCAAAGAGCTGTGTCATACCACAAAAAGTTGGTTCTGAGAAGGGCGGTTGTGTACATCAGGCCACAGGCTGTCACGTCACAGAGAGAGCTTCCCAGCTAGGGGCCACGCAGTGGGACAGAGCCCACAAGAGCTGGAGCCCCAGCTCCAAGCCTATGCTCACCATGGATGTTTCTCACCTCCACACAAACACTCAGGGCCCCGTTCCTTACTGTCAGCCAGCAGGCCCTGCTTTCAGGTCCTCTTACTTGTGACATCTGCACCCACGGTGGCCAGAGGGGGCAGGTTGGGGGAGCAGAAGGCTGCAAACCTCCGGGCATCCACCTTGGTTGTCCGGTTGCCCCGGAAGAGCTGATTCTGGAAGAACAGGCAGACCTGCGGAAGGGCGAGGCAGCAACTCAGAACTGGCTTCCCGACATCCTCCAGCCGTCCTCAACCCCGCCACAAACCCGGCAAACCGGTGAAGGCCCCAGTCCTCTGGTGCCCTGGGAGCCTGGGCACCGAACCCAGATGACTGCCTGAGCTCAGACCACGTAGGGGCCACCTTTGACCTGCCTGCTGTTCTTTCCTAATGCCTAACCCCAACACCACCAGTCTCCGGGACTGCTAAAGACAGTGGCTCCCAGCCTGCCCTGTGAGGCACAGACCTGTCTTTCCTCCCGTTCTGTCCCTATGAGGAGGGTCACAACAGCCTCCAAACCTGAGGAGGGCACGGTCCATTTTCACGGACTGCTGCATGTGTGTAACACAAGCGCAGAGAATCTACACCTCAGAACCTGGCTGCTGACGGGTGTCGGTGGGGGACAGCTCCAGCTTTTCACAGTTGTGTCATTTGTGAGGTGAGGGACAAAGGCTTTAAAGCCTGTTCCTGCCCCTGCTCTGTGGGGCCGTCCCAGTGTGCCACAGCCACAAGCTCTTTGGCATTCGCCATCCCACCCTCCACCGGGTCAGATACCTCAGGGATGATGTACTGGCCGGCCATGAGTAGGGCCCCCAGCAAGTTCTCACGGCCATCGCTCCACAGTGCGTGGATAGGTACCTGGGAGAGGCCAGAGGGACGCCTGAGGCTGGGAAGCCAGGGCGCACCCAGCTCCCCCACTCCAGGCAAACCCCTCAGGCCCAGGCAGGGAGAGGAGCTGAAGCAGGCATGGGCTGGGGAGGTGGGGGGAGGGGGGAGTAAGCCGACTCCCAAGGCTGGTAACCACCAGCACTCCTTCTGACAATGTCGACATGCACTGGGCACCTTGACATCTCCATCTGCCTCCCACAGAAGTGAAGCGACAAGTAGGCACCCAGGCCCAATTCTGGTCCCCGTCCACAGACTGCAAAGCCCAGCTCTCTCACTCAGTCAAGGGCTGCGAGCCAGGCAGGGGGCCCAGGGCAGCAGCTGGGTGGGCTGCAGTGGAGCGCCCTTCCTGAGGCACGCAGGACAGTCTGGCTTGTTCCTGACTGTGCAGGGAATGGCTGGGCCGTGCCCAAGAGGACACAAGTGGACAAGGCTGCTGTGGGGCCGCAGAGGCCAAGGACTTCAGGAGACTCTGGCCGGACAAGGGCCAGCCAGGAGCTGCCAGTGCAGACAGGGCCTCTGCAGGGAGGCTCTTCCTATGGTGCACTGGGCCTCGGTTTCCCCCAGGGAACATACGGGTCAGGGATGCTCTGTCGTGCACCTTCCCAGAGTAGGGCTACTGTACTGTGCAATTCTCTGGGAAATGGGAGACTGAGCCCCCACTCCTGCCGGGTGGAGCTTCCCCTGGGTTGTGCTCAAAGGGACCCGGGTGCTGGCTTCCTGTACAGTCTTGGCCTCCGCCCCACGGGGGACTCTGAAGGATTTGGGTAGGGTTGCTCAATGGTCACCCATTAGCTCGAGAAGTCCCAAGCCGTCTTTACTCAAATAGTCCTCCCCACAGCCTTCCACTGACCTTGGTTTGGGGAAGGGTGCACCGGGTTAGGGCAATCGGAGGGGATGTCATATGTGAGGGTGGCTAGGGACAGGATCAGAGAAGAGGAACAGGGTGGGGAGGAGGGAGTCTCCCCACCTACTGTTGCACGTGAGTCACCGGGCTGTCTCAGGTGCTGGCAGACTGGAGCCCACGACTGAGGAGGGGAGGAAAGGAAGCCCTGACTCTCAATGCGCCACACCTCCAGGAGCCTGTGGCCGGGCAGGGCCAGCCCTAAAGCGCTAGCTATCCTGATTGGCAGCACACGACAGGCATGGTGCTGGAAACAGTGGCCCGAGCAAGAAGCCCAGGCTGGCCGCTGTGACTGAGGGCTGAGAATCGTCGTTACCTGGGCGCCGGTGAGGATGACAGGTTTCTGCAGGTTTTCCAGCATGAAGGAAAGCACCGAGGCGGCAAAGGCCATGGTGTCTGTGCCATGGATGACCACAAAACCCTCGTACTGTGTGTAGTGTCTCTGTTGAGAGGGATGAGCTCAGGGTGGGCCTGGTCTCTCCACCACGGGCCTTCTGGGAACATGGCTACAGGCAGGCATCTCCTCACAGGCCATGAGGAAGAGAAAAGGTCTGGGATACTGGCAGAGGGCTCGGTGTGGGACTATTTCATCTCCCCCTGTAGGCCCTCTCTGGAAGGTCAGTCTCCAATTGGAGTCCCCTGTAGCCTTAAAGAATGAGGGGACGTGGGTCCCAGGGACTCTAGACACTGCTAGGAATAGCTCTGCAGACTTCCAGCTGGTGTCTCCCAGGAGCAAACTAGCCATGCTGGACACCTCTAGCCATTACTTCCTGGTGGCATGCTAGCCATAGTTGTGGCTGCCAAGACAATAGTTCTGAGGGCTAAGAAGCTACTGCAGGGACCTCTTGGCTCATTGAAAGACAGAGCTAGGAAGTCTCATGGAGCAGCGTGCCCTCTGCTGGCCATATGAGGCACAGCTGCATCGTGCCCCAGGGAGGAAGCACTAGGCAGTCCTGTCAGTGCCCAGGAGACCTTCATGAGCCTGAGATGTGGCCTGCCCCGCTTCATGACAAAGGAGCACCATCCGGGACCTAGCCTGGACACCCTGTCAGTCTCACGTGAGGAAGACTGCCCCGGGCCACCACAACCTAGTCTGGGGTGCCTACCAACGGCCTCATTTCTGATCCGGGAAGCTCAGAGTTGGTGGTAGGGCTGCTGTCTTCCAGGCAGCCAACTGGGGCTGGCCAGAGAATGCCAAGCCCAGATTGCCCTATTGAGGGGGGCGGGGCTTCTCAAGGGAGGTTAGTCAGAATAGCTATGGCTGGGCCTGCACCTGAGAGCTAGGTCTGGACTGGAGAAGAGAAAGGCTAAAGGGAGCAGCTCCGGGGTAAAGCAGCTGCCCTTGACGCTAGACTACCCGTACCAGGCACTGCAACGGAGACTCTGATGCTAAAGCCACCAGAGCCAACTCTACGGCTGGGATGTCGGGGGCAAGTAAGTCCCACAGAGCCAGTCAGCCCCCACATGTCCTACCACAATACTAGCTGGAGCAGGTCAACCCCTGTATGACAGAAAGGCCTCAGCCTGTACAGTGCGTGGACCAGGACGCCCCACTTTCCTGAGGCCGCCCTGCAGGTCTCAGGTGGACAGACAGACTCTAGCACAAGCCCAGTTACTCACCTGCTTCTGCAGGGAGGCTGTCCTGCCCTGCAGTCCCATGCACATCCACCCCTCCCCCACCTTACCCTTCCCATACCCCAGTTCCTTTACGCTCCGTGCCCTACTACACGAACCCCCCCCCACACACACACACCCCATAGTCCCACCTTCCAGTCCAATCCAGCCTTGTGGCCCCACCCACACTCCACAGCCCCACACTCCCACCCTCTACCTCTATGGTTTGGGCAATCTGAACCCACTCAGTGATGGTCATGTCACTGGAGTCGAAGAGTGGCTGGCATTCCAGCACGGTGTACAGGATCCTCTGGTCAGGGCCGGCGGGGCTGCAGGAGGCAGAACCTGTCTCCCACTCCGCCTTTCTCCTGACCCAAAGCCCCACTTCCACGGCCCTCTCCAGCGAGGGTGGGCGGGGCTATGGAGCAGGGGGCGGGGCGGGGGCTATGGTTGGGGCCCGGTAAGCACACCCCCCCTCCTGCCATGAGGAAGAGCCTTTGTGATGAGTGTGGGCGTGGACCTACTCTGCCTCATAGCAAGTCTCAGGTCATGTGTACAAGCGCAGCTTCACTTCCACCTGGGTTTCCCAGGGATGGAGACTGTGCATCTCCAAGACGTAGACAGGCTGGCCCTAAGCAATGCCATGCATTCCCTGCACCAGCTCAGACCAACTCAAGTACAGCAGTGTCTGCCTCGCTTGGCCATGAAGGGCTGGTGGCAGTGAGAATACACAAGACAGTCAAGCTGAAGAGGCGGCGGACATCCTGGTCAGCCCAGGCTCTCCTGATGGGTCTGGTACCTAGCCTGGGATATCCTCCTCACCAGGCTTGCTAGAGCTTCCTCTGCTCCTGCCCCTGCGGGCTCAGCTTAGTGGGGAGGAGAGGCAGAAAGGCAGACAGTGAGCAGAGTCCCAGGCACACCGCAATGCGCATGTCCACCTCCAGTACAAGGTGAAGGCCAATTCTAAAGCCAGGAACTCAAGAGGTGTCAGAGCTGCCGCGTGCAAATGGCTCACATGGAAGTCCCAGGACGCCAGAGGCTGAGCCGTCTGGCCCTGGCAGGGCTCATCCACCCTCTCAACCCAGGACATCTGCACATCATCCCTGCCCCGAAGCCCAAAGGAATGCACTCACGGTAGCACGAGCGTGTCCTCGGGCAGGTGGTGGGCCCGGGCGTAGTCTTCGTCGTGGAACATGTGCAATGTCCTCAGGACAGCAGCCAGGCCTCTCCCAGGTACCAGCACTGCAGGCAGAGTCCAGGTGCCGTGTGGGCTCCAGACCAGAACCATCATGAACTCCCACTCAGACACCCTTCCCTTCCCTTCCTCCTGGGCGTCAGGCTCCGGACTGGCGCAGGGGCCAGACACATCAGCTGGGCTGGACAAGACTCTTACAGATGTCACAGACTGGGAGGGTCAGGCCACAGCTGCCACTAAGACCCCTGGGAACTTAAGTAGCAGTGTCATCTGGAGGCTTTGTCATCCCTGCAGCAGACTCCTGATTTGAGTCCTAGTCTCAAACCTAGGTGGTCCCAGAAGCACTAAGCATCAGTCTACCCGGCCCTGCCTCTGCTTGCACCAAATAACGTTTGTACAGAGCACCATGAGGGGTCCACGGGGCCAGGTCCTCTCCAGGATTTAACTCAATGACTGCCACGGACACTCACAGTCCTACCCCCACCTGCCGGTATGGGCTGCTGGCACGGCCCACCTACCCCCTTTCTTATCCAGTGGTACTTCTGGTACCTAGGCCATAATGCCCTACCCACAAGCTCCCCGAGCAGCTCAAGTGCTCCTACAGGGTATGGAGGTGTATATCTCCAAGGCCCAGCTCAGGTCCCCCGTCCCTGTCCCCTAAACAGAAGAGCCAAACACAAAGGTGTCCCAACCCAGCCTGCAGCAGTAGCAATATCAGAAGCCTGGATCTCAGGGAGCACTGTGAGCCCTGCTCCTAGGCCATCCTAAAGGCCAGTACTGTCCAGCAGAACACAAGCCCCAGCTGTTGCTCTATGCCGCCCTCTGCTAGCTCTGTGACCCTGGCAGATTGGGTAACCTCCTAGGGCAGACGCTCTGCCAATTCCTGTGTGAGTTGGGCACGGCAGTGAAGACAAAAAGAGAAGCTGGGAGCCCTCAGGAGGAGGCAGTGGTGTGGCAGTCCTGGGTGCCACACGGTCACAGCCACAGCCTCTGCTGCCTGGACCTTTCCTGTTGCTCCATCACTATTGCCAAGACGCTGGCCCTTCACTGCCTGCTCATCATTTCCCAGCATTGCATGGGCGTGGCGTGCTACTGCCAGGGGCTCTGCAGCCAAGCCCTGGCTATGGGAGTCACTGCAGGCACAGGGACCTTTGTCCACCCGCCTCACCCAACTGTGGCCCTATGTCCCATCTTCAAAGCCAGGCCCCCTCTGCCTCGTCTCTGATCATATCTATACAGTCCCTTTGCCACAAGGCCCCATATTTAACAAGTGCCCATGTCAGTGAGTGACACTTCTGAGGACCCCGCGGTGGGGTGGGGCGGGGTGGGGGCGGAATTCTCTATAACTGGCCAGAGTCAGTGGGGAGAGGGTTTAGCAGGGTTTCTTCCCCACACCACACCATGCCCGAGTCACGCTGCCAGTGACTCACCCCAGAGTGTGAGGCTGGCACTGAGGAGCAGCAAGGCGAGGGCTCGGCCCTGCGGCATCCCCTTAAGCAGCTCACACACCTGCCGGCCTCAGAGGAGCATCAGCCCAATGCCGCCAGCCATGGCAAGCAAGCATCCAGCCCACCACTCGACCAGGGCCACCTTCCCCCAGTATACTCTTGCTACATGCGCCTCTTGCGGTAAGTATAAGGATAGAGCCACTTCAGCATGCCAGCCAGTCAGCCCCAGGCCCCCTGCCAGTCCCTCCTCCGATGGCAGCATCACTCCCATCTCCCCTACCCAGCTAGCCTGCAGCTCCAGCTGCTGCCTGCCAGCCTTTCACTGCTGCCGGCTAGATCTGGCTCTTGAGAGCATGGTCACCAGTAAAACCCAAATCACATAGGCATCCATCCATGCCTCCCAGATACAGGCCAGGAGCCCTGCAGACTTTGGAGCTGACAAAGCTGTTCCCCACTACTGCATGCCCCCTATCTATCTCCACCCCGCCCCCTGGCCTGGCACAGAGCCCCTAAAACTTCTTGGGTGTAGTTTGCTGGTGCTGTTATGGAAGTGTTTCATGGACAGCGTTCAGAAAACAGATGAACCCTGCATGTTTAGTTCAGCCCCTTGGGCCTCCAGAACCACCCCAGGTGTGACCGGGACCTCAGTCTGCCTGCACATTCGGGAGCCACCCAAGTCACCCAGCACCCAGTCCAGGGACCTGTGCATTTTGTCTTTTGTGACAAAGTTTTTGGAGGTATGAGTGTATGGAATATCCTGTGAGGGAGATGACGCGGCTTTTGCAGGTGGCTCTAAAGGTCTCCCGAGTGTCCTTGTAAGAACGGGTAGGCAGGGGAGGGATGCACAGAGGGAGGTCATCTGACAACGTGGCAGACAGAATAGAGGTGCCGTCACCACAGACAGGAGGAATGTGGTCACAAACCATGGACCATGGCAGCCACCAGAAGGTGGAGGAGCAGTAAGAGCTCTCCCTCAGGGCCCTGAGACTTTAAACTTTGTCTCCAGAAAGAAGGACGGACCCTGAGGCTTTCGATGCTGATTGGTTGGCAGCCTTGGGACACCAAGACCTCCAGTCTCCACCTGAGTTCCCCTGACAGCAGATGGCACCAGCATATCCATAGAAACCTGGCAGTTCACCTACAGGCAAGGTGAAATGGGCACGCAGTAAGGCTAGGGGTTGATGGACATGTCTGCAAGGCAAAGCTCTTCTGTCACGGGCAATGGCTCCTGGGGACAAGCGGCACACTGCAGTGAGGTAACGATGGGCTGGCTTGAGGGGGTACGGATTGAGGGCCCCACCTTGAGTGGCTCCTAGGAAGCATCAACCAGTGAAGAGAACGCTACACTCTCCTACACTTTTCTTTCTGCAGTGATATCACGTGACAAGGGCCTAGGAAACAGCCACAGAGGCCAGGAGCTGCCCAGTAAGAGCCTTTGCCTGCATTCCACAACCACGTCTTGATGAGAATTTGTTGTGATTTCTTTCAGTGTTCTAATACTGGCTTTCACCCCAACTCTGATTTTGTAAGCTCCACTCTTTTCCCATGGAGGGCACCCCCAAAGCATACAGCCCCAGGATGCTGAGCCCCACCCTCCCTGGGACCACCTCGCGGCCTGTGCAACTGTCACGCTGGGCATCATCACAAACTGTCACACTGGGCATCATCCCAACTGACGAGACTATGGCTGGGGCCACTTGCGAGCCCTAGACAAAGGCTCCACCTTGGCTACTCTGCAGAAGCTAGCCCCCCTGTAGAGGTAAAGAGGAATGGCTCCCAAGGGCGGCAGGCAAGAGGTACCCTAGCTAACACAGGAAGTGCCTGGGTGCCCAACGCACACCCGCGTCCAGGCTTGGGGTCATTGGACACAGGCTGTTGTTTGACTTGTGACATCGTCACAGAACCCTGAAAGGGTTGGTGAAGAGCTGAGCCATGCTGTCACCTCTGCCCTCTCCTACCCTGGCAGGACTTGTCGACACAGTGTTTGACACTGTTTACCAGCAGACACATGAGCTGTTCCAAAAGTGACAATCTAAACAGCTTCTCTGTAAAGGAAGCCACCCCTCCCACTCACCAAGGGCCAGGACCCACACAAGCAGGGCCAAGCTGGTTAATCATTCATGCCAGTGGGGCCATCGAGGGCAGGCAGGGCCTGCAGCCCACAGTTCAGCCACCTCCACAGCAGGGCAGGGCACAGAGAGGGTTGGGGCACGCCTGAGCCTCAGGATTTCAGGCTTAGGTTAATCCCCAACTTGCCATGCCTTGGGTTCTGACCCATTCCTGGAAACCTTTTCCCTCTAAAGAAAATCACGGTGCCAATTCACATGTGTGTATCTGAGGGACAGGCGGCTTCAGCCACACCTCACGCAGATCCGAGGCTCCAAGTCCCAGCACTGGCTACTCATTCGCGTGTGCAGATCCTGTCTGGGGTTCATCAAAGGCCAGACTCTTTTCTAGTTCTCCCTTGTCCCCAGGGGACTAAGCCCGGGGCTCCCTAAAATTCATCTGAAGAGGAAAAGGATCAGTGGCTGTAGGCTGTGGGGTCCGTGAAGGCTTGGGCTAGCTTTTCTGGAAGCTTATCTGGGGAGCAGAGCCCTCAGCTTCGGGCCAGAAGATGCCGTCATGGGAGCTGCCTGCACCTCTGCCAGGGCTCGAGAGGCTGCTGGCCCTCTGAGCTGCTTGGGCGGAATATCTGCCATCCCAAGGAAGGGCCTAGTGGTGCAGGGCAGGTGCCCGCCAGTCTCCATCTCTTCCCTGGGCTTGCAGACCCGAGGGCATGGAGCATGCCCTGAGGGTCTGGAAAATCTTTGTTCCTTTTTGGTTTTTGAGACAGGATTTCTCTGTATTGCTTTGGAGCCTGTCCTGGAACTAGATCTGTAGACCAGGCTGTCCTCGAACTCAGAGATCCACCTGCCCCTGCCTCCCGAGTGCTGGGATTAAAGGCGGCACCACCACTGCCTGGTGGGTCTAGAAAATCCCACTCATCTGAAAGCCCACACCCAGTACACCTGGGTTTGGGACATCAGTCTTTCACTCTCCAGGCCCATCATGCCCTTGCCGCCCCTTAGAGAACGCAGCACACGATGAGCACCCAGGGGGCTATGGGGCACACGGTCCCCACAGGTGGGACTGTGGTCAGAGTCCAGTTGTCCCTCAGTTGAGTTCAACAGTCAAGCCTAGAGGGCAAGTGAGAAGAGATAGGGCAAAGCCAAATGACAAAGGTGGGACAAGGCCACAGGGCATGGGGTCCAGTCCCTACTCTAAGAAGTTCTGAAGCTCCTCTCTGAGACATGCACTGCCCCCCACACACACACAGACACACAGACACACACAGACACACACACACACACACACACACACACAGACAGACACACACACACAGAGACAGACAGACACACACACAGACACACACACACACACACAGACACACACAGACACACACACACACACACACACACACACACACACACACTGCAGCTCCTCATCTCAGCCCAGCAGCCACTCCTCCCAGGAGCCTGTGCTCTAAAGGAGCCTGCTCACACAGCCCCCAACACACCGCAGCCGCGCACCGTGCCCACTGGCAGGAGCTGACCGTCTAGGGCTCAGCTCCTTAATGAGTGTCGTTACTTTGTCCATCGCTCCAGCAAAGGCCAAGCAAAATGGCCATGGTCCTACCTGCTATAGTACCAGGGTGTCCCAACCAGACGCAGCAGGCTGGGTCTGAGGACAATCTAACCACAGCCTGGATGGCTCTGCCCCTGGTGCCCACACTCCTGGGGCACAGTCCAGCTTGGCCCTCACCTTGGGAAAACTAAGAATCCTCTGCAGGGAGAGAGCAGGCAAGCGGCTTTGCCTGTGTCCCTCCCCTAAGAAAGCAAGCACACCCTAAGGGCTTTCTTTTACGGGCTACAGGGTGTGGAATGCTCCAGCATCCTTCCCATAGCCCTGGGCACAGAACAGAGCCATCTTCCCAGTTCCCTCCTCTGTCCTTGTGTCCCGTGGCTTCAGGACGCTTCAGGTCCGGAAGAGTTACCATGCCCCTCACCCCTTCCAGGTCTGGGGTTTCAGACTCCCAATCACCAGAGGAAGCGCCCCCCACCCACCGCAAGAGAGCCTTAGAGCTCCCAGCGGCCAGACCCTGTGACCATTCTGCCTAGCGCGCGGGTACGCTGACTCACCACCGCCCTCGCTCCTCATGCCGATGGTGCCGCCAGTGTAGATGGCCAGCAGCCGCCGCTCAGGTCCCGGAGCGCGAGCCATGGCTGGGACAGCGAACTCCTTAGTGGGGACTGCGCCAAAGGCAAAGCGGGACTGGGAAGCGGTGGGGCCTTCAGGGTGGGGCTTACTGGAGGCCTGGGGCTCTTCTGGTTGGTGTGGGCTGAAGATCCGAGGTAGGGGCTGGACCTCAGGGTGGAGGAGGAGTCGCCTTCAAAGTAGAGAGCGGGACACTTGTAGAGTGCAGGAAGGATGTCTGCTGAGGATGGGGCTGAACCCGTAGTGGGTGGGGCCTCATGAATGGGGCGGGCTTTCTGGGTTTGCCTCACCTAGTTCAGAGGGCAAGGACTTCCGGAATGCCCAGTTAGGGTCATTGTCCTACAACTCTGGGGTCCCAGCACCGCTGTGTGCTGTGTAGACCCTCTACACACACTCCCTGAATGTCTTAGGGCCAGGCTGAGCTAGCCAGTTTCAGAGGACACTGGCACTTGTGATCCAGAGGTACCAGGAGCACAGGGAACTACAACTGAGTTGTTGAAACCCTGATGAGGAGGGAGGCAGAGCAGACCCAGCCCTTCAGAGGGAACTGAGTGCTGTCCCCAGGAATGTCCCCTCCAGGCTGCCTTAGGCAGAGGTGAGGCTAATTCAAGATCCCAGTGACTGCTGCAGTGGTGGTGATGGCAGTGCATGCCTTTAAAGCAGGTCTTTTGTGAGTTCTAGGCCAGCCTGGTCTACAAGAGCAAGTTCTAGGACAGCTCGGGCTACACAGAGAAACCCTGTCTCAAAACAGCAAACAAACAAACCAATGGCAGCAGACTCAGAGCCGTGTGGTATCTCTCTGGGGTACATGACCTCTTCCTATGTCCTTGGTATTTCTAGGAATTTGGCCACCCAAACCTAACTCATGGTAGCACCCCGGAGACCGGACAGGCTGCTCTGTCACCCAGGATGTGCCCCACCCTGTTAGCACACTGGCTTTGTGGAGAAAGCCACGGCTGCTGATACCCCAGCTCAGAAGTTAAACCCACGAAGGGACCAGGTGACTCAGCTGTCACGGCAGTCACCACCCCGCAGTTCTGCTCTCATTCCTGTGTATCCACTTCCTGCTGAAGTACCCTGACTTGGTCAGATGCCTTTAAGTTCCCGTTCTGGGGACATAGCTCTTGTCCTTCTTGAATTTGCCCTCCTGTGACAGAACAGGATTAGATAAAATGCTCTAGAGGGGACCGTGACAGCTGTAAACAAGAGGACACGAAGATGGTAATGCTTCCACAGGTGGCCAAGGTCTGGGCAGAACACGGCAGAGGGCAAACATGCCAGGCAGCGACCATAGGCACCCAGGGCTAAGGCTGGAACAAGCATCGGCGGGTTTTTGTCAACCTGACACAAGCTGCCGTCCTCTGAGAAGGACTCTCAACTGAGAAAATGCTTCTGTGACACTGACCTGTTGGGATTTTTTTTTTTTTTTTTTTGATAGATTGATGTGGGAGGGCCCAGCCCACTGTGGGTGGTGCCACCCTTGGGCAGGTGGTCCTGGTACCATAAGAAAGCAGGCTGAGGAATCCACCAGGAGCAAGCCAGTAAGCAGCACCCTCCTCAGCTTCTGCTTTAGCTCCTGCCTCCAGGTCCTGCCTGGAGCTCCGGCCCTGACTTCCTTTGACCATGGACTAGGTTATGGAGCCGAATAAACCCTTTCCTCCCAAGTTACTTGTGGCCACGGTGTTTATCGCAGTAAAAGAAACCCTAACTAAGACACATGGTAAGTCCACACACTGTCCACACCAGTGAGGTAGGAGCCCTCAGAGTGTGCTCACTGGCTGAGGAGGGTACTGGGGACACGCTAGATCCTTAGCGAGATGGACCTCTGCTACTGTTTGGAGTCAGGTGCAAGGGTGAGTAAGAGGGTGGAGCTCTCGGGAAGTCACTGCAGGTAGGTTGGGGACGTTTGGGTTGAAAGGGATGTGAGCATCGAGTGTGTCAGAAGGTGCTGACGCTTGGAGTTAAGCACAGAATCCACACTGGCTCTTTTGTCAATCAGTTTTCCATACTGTGACAAAAGACTAAAGAAAATCAACCTATAAGGAAGGAAGATTAGCCAGATTAGCACTCGGCAAGCTGGGGAAGGAAGATTACAAACTCAAGCTAGACTACACAATGAGATCCTGTCTCAGCAAAGCCAGACTAGACTGGCTGTGGCGTTACGTGTGCACGCCTTTAATCTCAGCACTGCAGGCAGCGTGGGCGCAGAGGCAGGAGGATCTCTGGGAGTTCGAGGCCAGTCTGGTCTACATAGAGAATTCCAGGACAGCCAGGGCTACACAGAGAGTTTTGTCTCCAAAAAATAAAGAAGGAAAGAACAAAAGAAAAGAGAAAATTTTATGAAAGAAAACCACAGAAGGAAGGGTTATTTTGGCTCCTGGTGTGTAGGCTTTGGTCTCTGGTTGGTTAGGGAGCCCTCATTTTGGCCTGTGTCCAGCAGACCATCATGGTGTGACACCTGACAGAGCAGGTCTGGTCACCTTAGACAGCCTATGAGAAGAGTCAGACCAGGGGTCAGGACCCAAAGTCCCCGTCAAGGACATGCCCATAATGATTAAGCTCCTCCCACTTAGTCCTGCCCATTAAATATTCCCCAACCTCCCAACAGTTCCTGGGGCAAAAGCTCAGCCATCAGCACATGTGCTTCGGAGACACTGCGGGACCTAACACTGTAGCTCCCGCTCCCAGCTTCTGAGCTGGACAGCCTCCCGACAAGGTCGTTGCTGAGTTGAGAAAACCCAGGCAATTAATGACCCCGTGTTAGTTAACTCTCTGCCACTGTAAAATGATACCCACGGAAGTCACTGTAAGGGAGGACACGTTTGCATAGGCTCACGGTTTCCAAGGGTTCCGTCCGAGGTCAGTGGGCTGTTACTTTTAGGCTAAACAACACAAGAAGGAGCATTGTGGGCACAGAGCTGCTCAAATCCTGTTGGCACAAAAGCGGAGAGGCACAGGGGCACTGGGGTAGAGCAAAGGCATGTGTGGCTTTTTTGTTTTCTTGTACTGGTATGGAGCATGCTATGTAAATAATGAATAAGTACTTGATCATGGAGCCACACCCCTACAGCCACACCCCAGGGAACTTCTATAATAAAGCTCCCTCTTCCAAACCCATCCCTTGTGAACCCACAAATGGAGTCATTTTTTCCTCAAGGTTAGCACCCTCAGGATCTAGTCACCTCTCAAATGCTCCGCCTCTGAATACTTGTGCTAGAGACTAAGCCCGGGCCCTGCTCTGCCTGCTGCCTCCGTCCCTGCCCACTTTGGTTTTAAACCACCTTCTCCAGAACAGTCCTCAGGCTGCAGCCCTTGACCCAGCAGCAATAAATACCTTGTGGAAATAGCAGGAGCCCAGCAACCCACATGGTGACACACCCTCTGGATGCTGCCGACACAAACCAAGATGAGGAGCCGCTATTCTAGCCCAGGTAGGAGCCAGCGCACCATGGCTCACAGGGAAATCTGTCTTCCCTGCTTTGAATAGAAGACAGCTTTCCCAGGATGGCTGGGCCCACTGTGAGGAGCAAGCCGAGACCTGAGAGCATTGCGGCCGGCCTTCCCGCAGCCAAACGGTTGCAGAAAACCTGTCTCCACCTAGGTTCTTGTCCCTTCCCCACCCTTCTCCAAGAATGCAGTGGGAAGACAGACATTACAAATGGGAGATGCTTTCTAATCAGTGGGGATAAACTGTAAATGGGATAAAAACCAATTGCTACACTGGATTGAAATGAAACAGGGTTGAGTTCCTGGCAGCTACCGTATGCTAGCTGAGAGCCGGTTCAACTCCGGGAAGTACTGTAGTGCAAAGCTCTCTGAGGCCTTGGGATGCCAAGCAGGAGCTACCTATTGCAGAGCAGATCTGCAGCTCTGGGAAGTGTTACATCCAAATCTCTTCCAGAGCCAAGCAAGGAGCAGCCCTTGTAGAGTAAACCTGAAGGGCTGAGCAGTGTCACAGCTCTCCCTGACTTCAGGAGCAGCAGATCTCTGAAATGATGGCTGGTGGAAACTGCCACAAGACTGAATTCCTGAAGCATGGTATCTCAGAGGCCAAGGCAGGAAAAAGGAGAAACTTACAGGCTGAGCGAGCTGGATCCTGACTGACTAAATATGGGCACACAAGCAGAGCCCACCAACAGTCCTACAAGTTCACAGCCAGGCCTCTGCTGGTGCTTAGCTTGTAAGAATGTTTCATCCCTAGGGCCTGCAGGACCTGGCACCCCCACCCGCCAGGTCCCCTCCCGCCACTGCTCCTCTTTGCCCAGCCAGAAGTTCTTTGCTGGTTTTGAGGAAGCTTCTGTGCTGACAGTCATCAGCATTGGAGTTCAGAGCTGGGTCGGGAGGATCACAGGGGTCTCTTGCACCACTGCATGGCCTCACAGGGCAGGCCACTCTCCACAGGGTGTCTGTCATTCCACCTTAAGGCTAGGGGACCTCACAGCTGTGGTGAGCTGTACCACACAGATGAGGGACGACCCCACCAGATACAGAACACACAACATGCTAGTGTCCCTCCGTGGCCGTGGGTGTAGGGAAAACCTGGGAACAGGCCTCACTAGCACATGTACTGTCCTGCCAGCTGTGGCTGTCTCTCTTGCCTTCCACTGTGACAGCCTCTGTGGCGAGGACTGGGAATTCTGTGAGCCCCGTAGGAATGCTGCTCCAAGGACCCTTGAGTTGGTGCTGAAGCAGATGCTTGGCACCTGTTGGGCAGGCTAGGGAACAGAGGCCCGGACCATGTGGAACCTTGAACACAGGCAGGGGTGTGTGGCACAGGCTGACAGGGGAGTGGCAAGGCCACAGTACAAAAGAAGAGGTGGCAGCCTGGGGCCTGGGGGCCTGAGCATCCTCACTGAAGGTCTGGTGGGGAGGGGCTGCGGTGAAGCACAGGCATCCCCAGCTCTGCAGCACAGACCTCGGGATGGGCCACTCACCCAGAGGGAGAAGGCAAATGGGTGGGCTCAGGCCACTGACTCAGCTGGAGCCTGCTTCCCATGACAAGGGCATGGCACTCTGAGACAGCCACTGATCCAGGTGGGTCAGGCGTGGGCTCCAGCTTCCTCTGAAGGTCAGTGTGGTCTTCTGTGACTCGCTGTCTCTTCAACAATGAATAGTCCAGAGAAAGCAGCCCCCCAGCAGCAGAACCCAACAGTTCTGGGCGCCACAGGGGTGCCACAGCGCCCACACACCACTCAGCAAGGCAGAGCAGTCTCCAGCAGTAGTCTACAAAAGAAAAACAAACCCAGTCTCAGCCCCCACACAAATGCCAGCAGAAGGGCTTGCAAACCCAAGAGAAAATGCTGAAGTAACACAGTTTCCAGAAGGAAACAAAGACGGGCTTGTTTGTGGCCCGGTTGTCTTAGTGAGTCCACTCTAGGCACCGGCTACAAAATCCCAACTCAACAAAGCAACACCAGGCGTCTACTCACTGAAACCACCACCAAATCCATATAGTGAAATGTAGGCCAGCGGGCCGGCCTCAAATGTTAAAAAGGAAGAAAGAAAACACCTGACGCGTACACAAACACATTAAAAATCATCAGACAGAAGGCACGGAGGGGGTGGTGGGGGCTGGAGCTGCAGAGATGGCTCCGTGGCTGAGAACACTTGCTGCTCCTACAGAGGACCTGGGTCCAGCTCCCAGGAGCAACATCCGGTATTTCACAAACACCTGTAACTCCAGGTCCAAGGAATCCCATGCCCACTCTGGCCTCCATGAGTACTGGTTACATATGGTGCACACACATGCACTCAGGCACAAACATACAGATGATAAATAAACTAATTAATGAATTAGTGCCAGGCGGTGGTGGTGTCTTTAATCCCAGAACTCGGGAAGCTGAGGCAGGTGGGTCTCTGAGTTCAAGGCCAGCCTGGTCTATAGATGGAGTTCCAGGACAGGCGCCAAAGCTACAGAGAGAAACCCTGTCTCGAAACAAACAAACAAAGAATTAGCTTTATACAGAACAAATTTGAAAGTACATTAAAGATCTATCACAAGATTTAGACTAAAGAGGCTCCTAGGAGAGCATAGAAAGACAACAACATGACTTGGAGGTTATGTCCAACCTGGTCCTGTCACCAAAAACATCAGTTAAATGCAACCAGAGGAGAAAGGTGGCTGGCGGCGTGCAGGAAGGCCTATAGAGGGCCTGTCTTCGAAGAAGTGACCATCCAGGCACACGGGATCTAAACCACAGATAACGTCTCCAAACGTGACGCTCAGTGTCAGTGAGCTCATGAAGAAAGGCCCAATGCCATTAGTTGTTACCGAGATGCTAATTACAAACAGGGCTTGAGTTCCAGCCCCAGAGCCCACAGAACGATGGAGAACTGACTGGCCTCTGCATGCACACTGTGTCATGGAAAACCTCACCCGCCCCGCCCCACCCCATGGGCCCTATAAAACAACGCAAAGAAAACGAAG
This sequence comes from Cricetiscus sungorus, assembly GCA_030556225.1. Classification (NCBI taxonomy): domain Eukaryota; kingdom Metazoa; phylum Chordata; class Mammalia; order Rodentia; family Cricetidae; genus Cricetiscus; species Cricetiscus sungorus. Next base: position 1,511,336 of record JANBXA010000588.1, read on the forward strand.
CCTGGTGTGGGGGCTGGGACGGCCTGCACTGTTGGTGCAGCCACAAGGCAGGGGCCCCGTGGGAAGCTGCCTGGGTCGGTCCACAGCGGGACACACAGCCATGCAGCACCACTGCAAAGCACCACACATCCAGCCATGGACACGTGCTCCCGTGGCCTGGACACGGGAAAGGAAGGAGATCCTGTCATGAGACACGGGGATGAACTCCTAGAACAGAGTTAGGAGAAATAAGCCAGTCACGGAGACACCCAGATAAGCATCCGCAGTGGACAGTGCAGTCATGTGTGGCCTTTGGGAGGTGTTAGGAGTGCTCCACCCTCACACATAAATCAATGCATCACACAAGGCTTAACTGAGGGAGTCTGGTTCCTTTGCTCTTTTACCACACAAAGATACTGTATTCAAGGCACCATCTTGGATGCAGAGTACTGGTCCTCACAAAATACCAGGCCTTGAACCTTCCATTTCTGAAAATAAGTTTTTCTTCTTTATAAATTGTCCAGTCCCGGGTATTCTGTCACAGTAGCCCGAAAAGGCAGGGAATGGAACACTGGTGGCCAGGCTGGTTGTTAAATGGGTTCAGAGTTTCAGACAGTTGAAAAAGTTCTGGGACCAGAGCAACAGCTCAGTGGTGAGGAGGGCAGAGCTCTCGCAGCACTTACGTAAACGCCAGGCAGAGCTGCAGGAGCCTATGGCCTGGACAAAGATGGATCCCACAGCCACCCGGGACAACAGTGAGCTTCAAGTTCAGTGTCTCAGAAAAGAATATGGGATATAGCAGAGGAAGACGACCCATGCCCGTGTACAGACAATCACTCACTCACACACACACACACACACACACACACACACACACACACACGCATACACACACACACACTCACATACACACACACTCACACACACACTCACACACAACACACACTCACACACACTCACACACACTCACACACACACTCACACACACACACTCACACACACTCACACACACTCACACACACACTCACACACACACACACACACACACAAACACATGCAACACATGCAACAGTCCCATGTATGTGTACACTTGCTATTTAATAATTACAGTCAGGCCTGGGGATGACTTGGCCAACAGATTACTTGTAAACACAAGAACCTCAGATCAGTCCCCGGTCAATGAAAATAAGAGCCAAGGGCAGTGGTGAGGGCGTGCTTCTAATCCCAGTGCGGAGGAGCAGACAGGCCGTCCCGGGAGTCTGCTGGCCAGCCAACCCCCCAACTAGGCAAGTTCAAAGCAGTGAGAGGCCTTGTCTCAAGAATCCAGGTGAGCAACACCTGGGGAATGACACTGAGATTGTTCTCTGACCTCCACAACCACACAAGCACGCACGCATGCAATCGCACCCCCACACACACATGCATTCATGTGTACCTTTACACATGCATACCGCTATACACATAGACACACAGGCATGTGCACCTTCATACACAAACATACGCCTCACACACACACACACACACACACACACACACACACACGCACACACACAAACACACATGCATTCATGTGTACCTTTACATATGCATACCTCTATACACACAGACACACAGGCATGTGCACCTTCACACACACACATACGCCTGCATACACTCACACACACAAATAGTTACCATGGTAACTTTTATGTTGTGTGGTTTCCCACATACTTTTCATAAATAAGATTAGAAAAGGCAAAAAATGTCCACAAGACACATATCTGATAGGGACTGAACTGGGAATAAATGACTCCCATAACCCAGTAAAAACATAAATACTGGGTGTGGTGGGCCACACCTGCAATCCAGTCACTCAAGAAGCTGAGGCAGAATGGCCACAAGTTCTAGGATAGCCTGAGCTGCGTAGTGAGATCCTCTCTCAGACAGACAAACTCCAAATGTGGTATAGAACTTAACACAGCACAGAAAGAAAGAGGCAAGGAGCTGGGCATGGCAGTGCACAGCTGTTATCCCAAAACAGAAGACGGTTCAAGGCCAGCCTGACCTACAAAGCAAATCCCAGGCCAATCTCAGCCACTTTTTGAGACCACGTCTTAAGACAGGACAAAAGATCAGGAAGAGACGTAGGCAGTAACAACACCCACAGGCAGCCCTGAGGCACTGAGCCTCTCCACCCATGCTGACGCTCAGATCTCCTTAGACAGACTAGCTGAGGCCCTAAGGAAGGATTGGCTGCTGGGAACCAGGTCCACTGAATCTTCTGAGCAGCCTCCTGCTCGCAAAAAGAAAGACACGCAGCCAGCACAGCCCTGGAACACTGCCGACAGCTTTTGGTGACCTTAAACTACCTGTTCTCACGATCCAGTAACCCCGCAACTTCCAGACACTTATCCAGGAGAAACGAAAACGTGTCCACAGAGACTTACTTTAGCGGTGACAGAAAAAACGCAGGAGGAGGTGCAGCACACGTCTGAGGAAATGGATGGCAACGCTGCTGCCCTTTCGCAATGGGCAACAGAAGAACAAGCACTGCCTTGCACAATGACACGATAAACCAAAAAACACTGTTGAGGGAGAGCAGCTTGTCCCGGGGAACAGGGGCAGGATCCGCCTCAAGTGGGCTCCTATACGTTTACTCAAGCTCACCTCAGCGGAGCGGCCACACCAGGCCATCCAGGTTCTGAGGGCTGCAAACGTCTGTGGGACAGGAACACCTGCCACTTTGAGGAGGAGGTACAGTGGGCTCCATTCACAGTGTGGACTTGCAGGATCCCTGAGTGCCATTACACCCTGGACAGTGTAGTTGGGGAAACAATCTGTGGTGTAGTAAGTGTGCAAAGAAAGGAAGGGAGGGGGAGGGAATGAGGGAGGGGGGAGGGAAGGAGGGAAGCAGGAAGGGAGTGGACTAGGAAGAGAGGAAGAGAGGGAAGGAGGGAGGGAGGGAGGGAGGGAGGGAGGGAGGGAGGGAGGGAGAGAGGGAGAGAGGGAGGGAGGGAGGGAGGGAGGGAGGGAGGGAGGGAGGGAGGAAGAAGGAGGGAGGAAGAAGGAGGGAGGAAGGGTGGGTGGAAAGACGGGAAGGCAGGCAGGCTACTGTGGCAGTGAACAGACAGGATCCACGACCACAGATGAGACAAACCTTTGCACATCTGTGAAGGAGTTTCCAGCTAGGGTTAACCAAGGAAGGAGGCTCTGCCCTGAATGTGGGTGGCAGCACGTGGTCCTAGACAGAACCGAGACAGCAAGCTGGGCGCCGGTTCCCATCTCCTCTGCCTCCTGACCGTGGATGCCGTGCGGTCTCAAACTCCTTTACTGGGTGTTTTGCCACAACAGTGAGACAAGCAAACCCAGCACCAGTGCTGAAATTGTATCGATGTCAGTTCAATGGGAACTGACATTGTATCCATTGCCACACTGGCTTGAATTGTCAACTTGACACAACCTGGGAAGAGGGACTCAGTGAGGGCTGTCCCATTGGGTTGGGTTGTGGGTGTCCGGGACTGCCTTCATCAAGTGATGTGGGAAGCCCCAGCCCACCGTGGGTAGCAATGGTCTCCAGGCAGACAGAGTGGAGGAACCAGGTTGAGCACAGCAAGCGGGGTGTGTGTGTGTGTGTGTGTGTGTGTGTGTGTGTGTGTGTGTGTGTGTGTCTGCCCTCACTTCTTTCTGCTCACTCTGTGGAGGAAATGTGACTAGCTACTTGAAGTTCCTGCCTCGACTTCCCCACAATCCTAGACTGTGACCTGGAATCACAAACTGAGATCAACCCATTGCTCCTGCAAGTGGCCCCTTAACAGTAAATTTATCACAGCAACAGAAATGACACTAGGATATTAGCAAGCAACAATACCAAACAAACAAAAGTAGCCAGACACCCATGAGTTCTGCATAAACATGCTTCCAAGGCTAGAGGCAATGATCAGCAGTTAAAAGTACTGGCTGCTCTTCCAAAGGGTCCAGGTTCAATTCCCAGCACACACATGGCGGCTCACAGCCATCCAGCTTCCAGGGGACTCAGAGCCCTCTCCTGGCCTTTGAGGGCACCAACTGTGCATGTGGTGAACAGATACACATGCAGGCAAAACACACAACAAACAAATGCACACAAAACAAACCAACAAAAATCATGTTTCCATGGGGTCACAGGTCCGCCCCTACACTCAAGGCAAGTCATTGACAATTGGTGTCTGAGGGGCTGGCTGCCTGCAGTGCTGAGAGGCATGCACTAGGTGGCAGTGCTGATCCAACTCTGAGTGACAAGGAGTCCTCCAGACTCTTAACAGGCGCAGAAGCAGCTCATTGGGAAAGATTATTTCAGGGGCTGGGTGGTGGTGGCGCATGCATTTAATCCCAGCACTCGGGAGGCAGAGACAGAGGCAGGTGGATTTCTGTGAGTTAGAGTCCAGCCTGGTCTACAGAGCTAGTTCCAGGACAGGCTCCAAAGCAATACAGAGAAACCCTGTCTCCTGGGGGGGGGGGGGAGGAAAATATTATTTCACGGGAGAACATTGTCTACAAGATGGCATGCTGCTTCCTAATTGCAGGTTGTCGAGAGCCTTTTAAAGTTATTCAGGTTAACGTGGCATTTTCTTATGGGGCTCTAAACAATATCATAACAAATAGCATACCTAAAGGCAGGCATTGTCTCCTGCCTGTTCCTCCCTGTGGAGTGTGACTGCCTGGTCTCTGCAGTGAGAGTGGGCACACGTCCTGTCTGGCTTTGGTAGCCCACTCTTCTGAGGGAGATGCCTAGTTCGTGATTGCTCGCACAGACTCCACTGCCTGCCTGCCTCCCTCCCTCCCTGCCTCTCTCCCTCCCTGCCTCCCTCCCTTCCTGCCTCCCTCCCTCCCTCTCTCCCTCCCTTCCTCCCTCTCTCCCTCCCTCCCTGCCTGCCTGCCTCCCTGCCTGCCTGCCTCCCTGCCTGCCTGCCTGTCCTGCCCTTCTGCTCCTTAAAAGCAAAGATGTAGCACGGAAAACGGGGAGTCTTCTCTTTTGTTCTTGCTCATATTGACAGCCCCACCTGCCCCTCCTGTCTCCCCTGCCCCTGCTCTGAGTCCTGAGAGGCCACTTCCTCCTGTAAGTGGTCCCCACTCCCCTTTCGTGCCTTCCGTGTACACCCATGTTTTTAGAATTCCGGATTCTGCACACTAGAGAAAGCAGATGGCGTTGTCTTTCTGAGCCTGCTTGTTTCCCTTGGTACGATGATCTCCCCATTCTTCCACTTTCCCCGGGGGAGAGAACATCCCCCGTGTGTGCACTAACAGTCCCTTATCAGCTCACGCGGGCCTGCGCTGGGCTGACTCAGTATCGTGGCTTCGATGAAGGGTGTCAGATGAACACGGTGCAGACATCCACATTCTGCTACCTTGAAATCCCTGGGGTAAGAGGGAACTCAAGATAGTTGGGTTTGTTTGTTTGTTTGTTTACTACTTAATTTTATTTTTGAGACAGAGTCTTTCTATGTAGACCAGGCTGTCCTTGAATGCACAGAGAACCACCTGCCTTTGTCCCAAGCTTATAGGTGTGACTACTGTGCCTGGACCGAAATCTCAATGTCATTTAATATGCATATTACACACACACACACACACACACACACACACAGCCTATATGTAAGCTGTAAGGAGAAACAGCTATTATAGCATTTCTCCCTTTCTTTTTCCTCCCCCCAGGCCTTCGCATGTACCCTCTTCACTCTTTCAAATCTTTTCTTTGTTTCTACAAATATATACGTATATATGTGTAACATGAAAAATAAAAGACCCAGAGACCGATAATGAGATTCAAGCTTCAAGCTGAAGATCAGAAAAGTAAAGCAGCCGGTCACTGGCTCTCACTCTGCCTCAGACTGAAAGGCGACAGTGTGGCTGGAGAATCCTGAGACTTCAGAGTCCTCCCATCCTCAGCGTGGCTGGAGAATCCTGAGGCTTCAGAGTCCTCCCATCCTCAGCGTGGCTGGAGAATCCTGAGGCTTCAGAGTCCTCCCGTCCTCAGCGTGGCTGGAGAATCCTGAGGCTTCAGAGTCGTCCCATCCTCAGCGTGGCTGGAGAATGAATGCCTGACGCCATCCGCTGAAGACCCTGCTGCTGTCTTTTATGCTCCTCAGCTCAGGTGCTGGGGTTAAAGGCGTGTGATCCCAGGTGCTAAGGTCATCTTTGTGTGAGCTGTTTCTCTTTAGGGCTGGATCACTCTTGTGTAGATCTGGTGGCCCTGGCTCACAGAGACTCGTCTACCTCTTAATCCTGAGTCCTAGGATTAAAGGTGTGTGTCTGATATCTATAGCTTGAGGCTGACTTTGATTTCTGAATCCTCAGGCAAGCTTGAATAAACCATAAATAATATATCACATGTATGTCCATACGTATATAGGTATGTACATTTATAAGTATATATGTAGGTACGTATGTATATATGCATGTGTGTACATGTGAATGTAGGTATGTACTATGTACACACATACATATGTATGCATTACGTAAGTGTGTTGGTAGGTAGGTATGAATGTTTTCTTCAGTATGCAATCACAGCTTTTCCAGTTGCATGTTTCAGGGAGACCATGTGGTATGGGGTAACAATGTGCTCCTCCCTAAAGGAGGACAAAACAGACAGACATACTAACACGGGAGAGGGGAAGGTCACGGGTCTCAACCTAGAAGAAGGACTACAGGCAGCTCAGGAATGTTGAGAGCAGGAGAAACAGTTTTCCTAGGGATGGGCGCAGCAATGTTGTCTTAATATGCTCAGGATGTAGCATGTATCATATATTTATTGACTACTTGTACTCTCTCATTTGCCCAAAGGCTGGCCTCAAATTCGGGCTCCTCCTGCTGCAGCCTCCTGAATTCTGAAATCACGGGCATGTGCCTTCAGGCCCAGCTCCCTCTCTCTGGACAGCAGGGCTGGGCTGAGTCCACACTGATTTTGAGTTTCGGCATATCTGAGTAAACGGCCAGGAAACAGATGCTCCCGCCTGCACTTGTCTAGGTCTCTCTTTCTGCTGGTCCATGACCAACGCCCATGCAACCCACTGGATAAGCATCCTTTCCTCCATTTTCAGTACATACCATATCAAATAGGAGATATGTTTGGCTGCTTGTAACACAGACCAAAACCAGCAGAAGCCTTCCGGGCCACGCCACAGAAACTTACTGGCAAGGCAGACCCTAAGGGCACATCTGGAAACTTGGATTTCAGGAGACTTCCACCATTCTCCAACTGTGGAAGGCAGCTCACATCCATATAGACTTTAAGATAATTTTATCTAATTCTAAGAAAAACACCCACCCACTGGGATCCTAATCAGAGCCTCTCTGCATCTGCACGCTGATGGTTCGGTTTTCACTGACTCGTTGTTTTCAGTAAGAAAACACTGGGACAAACACGGTGGAGTGTGTGGGACGGGGAGTCTGGAAGTGGGGTTCCTTCCCGTGAGGCAGGCACTACCATGTGAGCACTCCCATAAGATTCCTGGTGGACACCGCGTGCTGTCGGCACTATTTGCTGATGGGCTTCTTCCAAGCACTAGTGATTTGGGGGCATTGAGACTGCGACACATTGGTACAGAGTGAGCGAGGGCCTTGGTTTTAATCAGACTGATGAGGGGCTTGTCCTTTTTCTGTTTGTGAATCTGGCTCTGATCTTCTCCCCATCAGCTGCTGTAACCCCACTCTTTGATACATCTCCCTCTGGCAACCGTTTTCTGACTCTTAAAGGGTATTTGGTGGATGGATATGTCGGTCTGGGCATTTTGTAGGTGTTAGTATAAGATGTTATTACATTCTGGCTAGCTGTAATTACACTCTGAGATCTATCTCTCTTTGATCCAAGAGGGCTCTAGAAGCCTAGAAGCATGTGTTTGTTTGGTTTTGTTTGTTTTTGTTTTTGTATTTACCTTCCAAACAGTTGAAAGAGGGAGGCTACATATTTATTGTGTGCATGTATAATTCTAATGGATTATGATGAAAATGTGGCTTCCAGTTTCTTCTTATTACAAATGTATCTCTTTGTAGCCAAGCATCATCACTTTATGTAAGTCTCTCACAAACGTAAGAAAAAATACTGTAGGCTGAGCTGTCCTGGATCCTCCTGCCCCCTGCCTCCCAAGTAGCTGGGATTACAGGCCTGCACCGCCAGGCCTGGCCATCATCTATTTTTATGATGCTCTCCTGGCAGTTCAAAGGCCTCCTCCTGTATAGCACGCATTCTCACCAAGGAGGAAAAACAGTATTCAGGGTTGGAATGTCCGGGGCCAGACATTCCGAGGAGGGTAGGGGTGTCATCATGTGCTCTCTGCCTCCCAACCTTCCCTCCCTTTGGCCCACAGCCCACTCACCCTGTTTGGCCCAGTACATGGCAGGCTGAGTCTCCACACACATTCCAGAATGCCTTCAGCCTGCCCCATCTCCACTCTCTTTTCCTACCTTGACACCCGCTGAGGCAGAGACAGGTCAAGGCTGGGAGGAAAGCTCTGCTGAGCTGTTGGCTCCTGTATGCACAGCCCCATGGACGTACTCAGGCTGTCTTGTCTCCCAGCTGAGCTTTGAGCCTCCCCAGGCTGAAGGCTCTTACTTGCTTTCCACAACCCGGTACCCTGAGTATCCCACTCCAAACAGAAAGTGATTTATTTCTGTACTTGCTAGTCATTGTGAACTGCTGTCATTCCAACCCCACAATCCATTTTTACATTAACAGGTGGTTCTCATGTCTGACATCTCCATAGCAACCAGCCCCTGGATGCTGTTGCCAGGGTGGCTTTCAGGGTCCAGGTCTGAGGAAGAGGCCCGCGCTGTCTCCACGGTAGTTGTACCATTTCCCTGCTCCTCACGTGAAGTGCTACACCTCAGTCGTTCCTAGACGCAGGCCTGCTGCCTCCTCTGTCCTGACAGACACCCCACACACACCAGTGATCCCTTCCTCAGCTTTACACATTCTACCCAAGCCAGGTCTGAATTTGGTGTCAGGAGCCTCATTCTTCCCAGGCCAACAAGGACATCCCTGTGTCAGGGAGCCCAGCACCAGCCAAGGATGAAAACATTCAACAGAGCTCCTCTCCAGCAATAAAAACGAGTGTCAAGTCAACGTGTTGCTTAATTCAGCGTAGACACATCCTGGAGCGTAGGAGAGGGTGCACACGTATCCATGGAGTGTGGACATCAGAAGCAGGGATGGGGTCAGGCTGTGAGGGAGGGGCCAGGACGGTGTGGTCCACTACGTAGACTGTACTGACCTTGTTCCTATTGCAGCAGAAGCGGTTCTGACCTGATGAGCAACTGCAGAGAGATCTGAGGCCAGAGGGCGAGCAAGGCAGGCATGGCCCTGGGAAACACCAGCTTCAAGGCACTCCAAAATGTCCGAGCTGCCATTGTAATGTGTAGGTAACTCAGGGTGTATGCACTGGATTGTGTGGAGAGATGAGTTTTTACAAACAAGCACTTTCTGAAACAGCCATGTAATTCTGATACGGTTCCAATCTGACATGCCTCGGTCATTCACTGCACATATGGTTGCTGCTTGTCGATCCCAAGAGCTATGACACCATCCGCTATTAATCTACCGATGGTTAGGAATTTGACATGACGGGGAAGTGATGGAAGCTTCAGGAGGTGAGGGCTGGCTGGAAGGAGCAGATGCCTGAAAGCACATCCTGAGGCTCTGCGTCGGCCCCAGCCGCCTCCCGGCCTCTCCTGACACAGGTCCTGCCGCCATGATGCCCTGCCCTTCTCCTGGATCCTCTGGTTTGTTGGTGAGCAGCCGTTCGTGGCATTCCCTTCGAACCCTTCCATAATCCTGTGAGTCTAATGCTAAAGTCTGCACTCAGATTTGTAGCTTTAACTATTTGTGTCTTCTGCTTTTTCAGACCAGCCAGCCAGGGATATCCGCCTTACTCCCTGTACAAAGTGGATGAACACCTCAATGTAAAAGCTTAAACTATAAAACTATCAGAAAGCCACTCAGTCACGTGCTTGTCAAGCAAAGTGTAAGGACCTGGGTTTGACCCCCAGAGCCCACATATAAAAGACGCATTATTGCTCTCCCTGCTTTTATCTAAGTTCCTTTGGTCATTTTTAGTTTACATGTTCTATTTTTAACTATGTGTATTGTGTGGGTATGTGTGCATGAGCGCATGTGCCTACCAAGGCCAGAAAGTGTCAGGGGTCCTGGGGCTGGGTCTGCAAGTGGTTGTGAGCCTGACATGGATGCTGAGAACCACAGGGAATTACCAAGTCCACTAAAGCGAACCTGTCAGGGCCAGCAGGAAATCTAAAGGCAAAGAAAACGTGGGGGAGGGGGATGCGTCGAGCCTGAAAGTGAAGCCGGCTACAACTTCTCTGTCCAGCACCGTTAATGAGTGACACCAGCGGACAAATGAAGGCGTCATGATTATCACACACTGAAGTAAGTAGTCATGGGCTGTCACAGGAAGACAGGCAGAGCTGGAGGTCACCATGCTAAGTGACAGATACCACATTCTCTCTCATATACCCAGTGCAAGTTTCTTAAGATGCAAAGATAGAAGGAGACCATTTCGGAAGAGGGTGAGGCCTGTGGGAGGGACAGGGGGACAGAGTAAGCAGTGCCCCTTACACACACACATGAGTGTCAAACATAAAGCTCACTATTTTGTACCTTTAGCTTGTTAATGAAAAATTTTAAGAGGAAGCTATACAGCCCAGCCAAAAAGAAGTAAAACTGTCTGTGTTTGCATACAATTTTTAGGTAGAAAATCCCAAAGAATCTTCCTCAAGAAGTGGGGGGTCTGGAACAAACTAGAAATTATAGCAGTCTGCAGACAAGGTTAAAACACGCCAACTGTTGCCTACATTCTGACACGGGGCCGTGGGATGGTCTTCCTTCCTTCTTTTGTTCTTTCCTTCCTTCTTCCTTCCCTCCCTCCTTCCCTCTTTCCTTTCCCTCCTCCCCCCTCCCTCCCTCCCTTCTTGTCTAGAACTTTTTTACCTGCTTGTAGACCAGGCTAGCCTCCAACACACAGAGATTGGCCTGCCTCTGCCTTGTGAGTGCTGGGATTAAAGGTGTGTGCTACTTTGCCTGGCCGGAACGATGGGAATTTAAAACACAATAAAAGTGTACCCACCCCCAGGACATATTTAGGTATGAATGTATCAAGTGTGCACATGATCTTTGTAAGGAAAATCAGAATGTCTAAGGGAAGCCAGGGAGCTGAAGGCACAGCCAGACACTTGCACTGGCTGGGCCCCTCCGGCCGAGTCTCTCCAGTCCCAGCAAGTCATGTCGTGGGCACTGGGGAAACAATTCCAAGGCTTCCTGTTTCGTCTTTCATTTACTTACTTGCACTGTTTATGTGTGCAGGTGCTGTGGTGCCCAGAGAGGGCATCGGACACTGGAAGCGGAGTCACAGGTGACCGCCAGCTGCCTGTGGGTGCTGGGATCGAGCTCAGATCTTCTACATGAGCAGGCCGTGCCCTTAACCGCCGAGCCGCCTCCAGCCCAATTCCAGAGCCCTCGTGGAGAATCAAAAGACCCAGAGCAGGGGGTGACTTTGAAGGTGGCCGAGCTGGGAGTAAGTGCCACCCGATCTCAAGACTAAAGTGACAAACACAGGCGAAAAGAACGGGGCTGACAGAACAGAAAGAGGGTCTAAAATGAATCCTACAGACAGCCAGCAGGGAAAACATGTTCACAGACAGCCAGCAGGGAAAACATGTTCACAGACAGCCAGCAGGGAAAACATGTTCCCTGGAACAAACGCATGGCAAATATACAAAGCTCAGCCTCGCCTTCCCAGCCCCAAGAAACGAAAAACAAACTGAACTTGGCATGGGTCATGGCCCTGGAAGGGAAGATGAAAACGGTGCATCCCCCAGATTAGAGAGGTCACTCTGCGGTTTTGACTCAGCCAAGAACTTCTCATATAGGACACAAAAGGGACAAGCCATAAAATGACAATAGCAAGCATCAGCAAGAGAAAACTAACACTTTATTAGAACACACTAATTACACACGTGTATTTCACACGGTGTATTTTGACCGCAGTCACCCCTTGCCTCTCTCACACCCCCTTACTCCATCCACCCCCTCACCAACCATTAACTTTGTAAAAACTTCAAAAAGGGGTATGGAAAGATATTTTTTCCAAAAACACCACTAAAAATACAAAGGCAAGTCATGCACACGCAACACACACACAACACACACACACATACAACACGCAACACACACATACAACACGCAACACACAACACACAACATGCACACACACAACACGCACACACACACATACAACACACACATACACACCACGCACACACACCTTGCAAAGAACTTGCACCCGGCATATCTAACAAACACATATAAGCCAATTCCTGTTCTAAAAACAGAAGGCTTGAAACTGATACTTGACAAGAAAAGATACCCAGAAACAAACAACAAAACACATTTAAAAGCTGTACAATGCCAGTCCACAGGGAAATGTTAACTGAACCACGGTGGCCCACTGCCACTCAGGGTTTTTATGAGGGACTGAAACTCCAAGACTTCTAGCGCCGACTGTTGTGGGGTTTGGAGCAATGCAAACCCTGTGCATTACAAGCAGAAATGAAAATGGCACTGCCACTTTGGAAAGCATCTAAGACATTTCAGTAAAAGTAAAACGCACACTTACCTCACGAGCCAGCAATCCTATCCAATGGTATTCACCCAAGAGGAATAAAACACAGCTCCACAAAGATTACTATGTACAAAGATTAGCAATTATTTGTAACTACTAACTAAAACCCAGAGCAGCTCAAATAGCCATGGAGCGTGTGGGCGCAATCACTTGGCAGGGACTTTAGCTGTGCCCAGAGTGAATAGGCACAGCAGGATGAATCCTGAAATCGCGCTGGATGCAAACATCCAGACACCGAGTCCAGGACTGGGGCGTGCAGACTTGCTTTGTAGCGGCGTTCTTGACGAGTGTGGCACTAATAGTTTTGGCTGTTGCAGCTGGAGAGGACTGTTACCCACACCGAGTGACAGACCCCAACGGTGCTGCCAAGCGCTGTGGAGCACAGCAAGGCCCTGTCTCATCTGTTTTTAGTTGCAGCCAACACAGTACTTCAAGCTGAGTAAGGGATGAAGAAAAGAGGTTTATTTGGGCGCACTGTCCTGGTCCAAGGTCAGACGGAGGAGCCCACCCGGTGATGGGCTTACTGATGGTTCTGGAGTTCAGGTTACCACGGTTACGCCAAGTGTGTACCCAGGTGTGTATGCACAAACATGCATCCTGGTCTCTTCTTACAAAGCCACAAACATTCAAAAGTGGGATTATGACCTAATCTAATCCTAATCACCTACCCACCAATGCCTGGCTAAAATGTAATATTTTAAAAGGGTTTCATTTATCACATGCAAATTTTGTCCAAATAACCTCAGTTTACATGGTGCTGGAGAGATGGCTCAGTGGTTAGGATCACCAGCCGCCCTTCCACAGCTAGAATTTAGTCAGTGCTCACACAGTGCTCGCAAGAGTAAAACAGTAACAGAAAGGTAGTTTACAAACACATCAGGGAGCCTGGCGGTGGTGGCCATGCCTTTAATCTCAGCACCCAGGAGGCAGAGGCAGAGGCAGAGGCAGAGGCAGAGGCAGAGGCAGAGGCAGAGGCAGAGGCAGAGGCAGAGGCAGAGGCAGAGGCAGAGGCAGAGGCAGAGGCAGAGGCAGAGGCAGAGGCAGAGGCAGAGGCAGAGGCAGAGGCAGAGGCAGAGGCAGGTTGATCGTTGATCTCTATGAGTTCCAGACCAGCCTGGTTTACAAAAGCTAGTTCCAGGACAGCCTCCAAAGCCACAGAGAAACCCTCTCTCAAAAAAAAAAAAAAAAAAAAAAAAAGTCGGGCAGAGTGGGTATGGTATGGTGAATGGTATGGTGGTATTCCTGCAGCCCCAGAACTCAGGCGGCTGAAGCAGAAGAATCTCTTGAGTCTACAAGTTGGAGGACAGAAGAGCACTAGAAATAAGCAAGAGATTTCTAGTAAACTCAAGCCGGGGCACACTCTTTGAGAAGAAAAAGGGTATGTAAGTCTAACTACATGAAAAAACAAAACAAACACATAAAAGAAACACAAAGTTTTAAAAAGGAACCCCTCACACTTGCAGACAGGTCTTAGGCAGCTGGGTGTCCCGGTTGTCAGTGGGAGTGCGTGTGAACCTCCAGGACCTCTGTGGGCTTGGCAGCCTCCAACAGGGGTCATTTCCTTATAATGGTGTAGGGTCCCAGATTCGCAAACAACCCAAGCAGGCACAAGAGTTCACGCAGAGCAAGATTTCGTTGAATTGGCGGCAACAACTGATTGGTCAGGGACAGCAGCATGGACTGTGTCCCCAACGCTCATTTCAGCAAGTATTTAAGGAGAAAATCCGAAGACATCCGTGCCAGTCACGGTTACATCTCCCACCAATCGGGACTTAGGGATTAGGAACATTCCCTGTGTGGTTCATCTTTGTCAACCAATACAGGGTGTGAGTTTTACAATGTAACCAGTCAGGTCTACTGGTTCCTTGTGGTTAGGAACAGCCATTATGTTTTAGGGAACCAAAGATGTTTAAGGGGGAAGTTGGTCACTACTGGAAAGTCCCCAGACCAACAAACAGGGTCTGGGAGCCTGAACTGTGTTTCACCTTACATTTAGAATGGAGTCTGAAAACAAGATGGGGTCCCTGACAATTCACACTTGAGTTCAGCGATTCCAGCTCCATGACAAATGGTATACAAAGTAACAAGGCTACAACACTCTCCACGTGGCACCATGTGACCGTGAGACACCGCCCAGCAATGATGTACTTATTTCTGTAGAGATGTGGAAGCATGGCATGCGCACACGTTAAGGCAGAGACCACGGTATGCAGTGAACCACACTTGACAATAAGCTCAGCTGTCTACTTGTGGCAATGTGATGAACTGAGTGATGAACTCCAGGGAGACTGGCATCCCCGGGGAGATGGGCCTCTGCACGCGCTGTGGGGGACTGTCTTGGTTTTGGTGGCTGACATGGGCAGGCCGCTCTTAGTTGTGTGTGGTTCATTCCCTGGGCAGGGGATCCTGGACTGTTTGTGGATAAAGAGAACAGCCACACGCATCCATCCTTTTCTGCTTCCTGATAGCAGCTGCACTGTGGACAGCGGCTCCAAGCCCCCGCCACTTTGATTTTCCAGCCACGAAGGACCATCCCTTGAATTGCGAACTAAAATAAACCTTTTCCCCTAAGTTGCTTTTGTCAAGGTTATTTTGCCATAGCAACAAAAACTAGGACCCTAACACATCACTACAAGCTGTGGGACTCCTACAACCAAAGCCAATTCTTGTGGTCCTAGAGGCCCAAAGTCCCCCTAAGGTGTCATAGAACCAGGCCTGTGACAGCCTCCAGCGTCCCCCACAGCTCATGCTCACCTCCATCTTCACGGGCCTCTTATAAGGACGCTTAGTCAATGGCTAAACCATAAACCCAGGATGACCTACAGGTCACACCAAACACAGCCTTCACCCAAACATCACACTTACAGAGCACATGGGATTTGGGGGGCACTGTTCGGCTCACTTCAGCAGTGTCACTCCTGCTGGGCCCCAGGATCTCCGCTGGGTGCTGTGCAATGATAAAGCCCTGTGCACCACGCACAGCAGCTGTATTCTCAACACTGGCCAAGCGTTCCTCTTTGAGCGCCCACTGCATTCCACCAGTGAAAGGACACCCACCCCCTGAACATCCAGATCCTAACTTGGCCACATCCCTCTGTTCTCCAGGCCATCTGCACATGACGCAGATGAGGGCTTTGGCTTGGTAACCCCAACGTCGCCTAATTCATCTGCTATGGGGCTGCACATAGCCGCGAGCTCCCACGGGACACAGAAACAGGATGCTCTCTGATCACCGCTCAACTCCAGGGTCCCCAAAACTGCCTGGGACACAGCAAGTGGCCAGTAAGTGTTTGCTGGAGGAATGTGCACACTGAAGCAGTGGCCACCTCTAAAGAACACCGGGTTAGAGACAAAGAAAGAAAGCCAAGCGTTCACCGGCTGCCACTTCTCATGGTTCTTATGTCATGTAAATGTACCATAAAGGTCAGTTACCTTAAAATATGGGAATACAGAATTTTACAAGTGAAACAAAGACAATTACCTTCTACATTAAAGTCATAACTTGTTTTTTTTTTTTTTTTTTTTTTACAGAAAATGAAATCGGTATTCACAAAATCAATGTCAATTGGGTAGGAGGAGCCATTTTTAGACTAAACGATTAACGTGCTGATGTCGGTGGGTGGGAAGGGGGAAGCGCGTGGAGCAGCGAAGCCACATCTACTGCCTAGCGAGGACCCAAAGGAAACCATGGTGTACAGAAAAACTCAAGATGGAGCAGGGGCGTTTGTTGCCTGTTGGTGTAGGTATTCACTCATTTCCTCAGCGTGGATAGGAACCAAGAAGCATTCCTGTCTGCTGTGTCCCGTGCTGCTGGCCTGGTGGCCAGTGTGCACACCACTCAGCGATCCACCCCAGGCAGCCAGCAGTGTGGCCTGTGGTCCCCCATCTTTCTCCCTTCAAGGCGGAACAAAGCTGGTCAGGGAGCAAAGGATTGTGCGTTGCTAGCTCAGGACTGCCACCTGCTGCCAACGGCTGGGAAACACAAGCCCGGATTCCTGTAGGACAGAGAACCAAACAGGCTGTCTGTTCAGTGTAATCCGCCTGGGAGATGGTGTGTGCCCGGTGGCTCTGATAACAAGTGGGGCCCATACTGAACTATCAGTGCTCTGGACACTCCCCCAGATACAGCATTTCTGACTCCGCAGATGCCAGAGCACGCAGGCCTCCTGCTGTCACCCACACACTCCTCCACCTCAGAGAAAGTGCCAGCAGCACACAGGAGTAACCCCGGCCTGATGCTCAGCGATTGGTCGCTGTGTAGCTCTGACTGTCCTAGAACCCACTCTGTAGCCCAGGCTGTCCTCGAACTCATGGACATTCACCTGCCTCTGCCTCCTGAGGGCTGGCTTTACAGGCATGTGCAACCACCACCTAGATTGGAAAAGAAATCACCTTAATGTCTGTTTTTTGTTCTAGTCAACTATTAACGGGCTCCACGGTGGCATGTCCCCATGCTGCACTAAATCCACCATTAACGGGCTCCATGGTGGCGTGTCCCCATGCTGTACCAAATCCAGCCAAGTTTGTTCTTGCTGTCCCACCCACCCTCCCCACTTCTGCCTGCTTTGAGTTTTTGTTTCTTTTTCACTTTCAGGCCTGTGCCCTCTCTCCAAGCCCCCGCACACGGGAATACATAATGCATGTCTTCGGTGGGTGTCTTCCGTGTCGGGCTTGTTTTGCTTAATGTAATGATGCCTTGCTCTGCCCACTTCCCGCGATGGCATATGATTTCAGTCTTATGACTAGACCTTTGCTGTGTGTGGGCACCATGTGTCCTTACATTCCCTGCTGACAGGTGGGTCCCTGGCTGATTCCTTATCTTGACTATTATGAATAGTGTCACAGTACAAGGCCAGCTCTGTGGTGTGGAGTGTGAGTTTCTCCCAGGGACATACCCAAGGGGTACTGCTGGGTCATTAGACAGTTCAACATTTAGTTTTTGTGAGGATCGTTCATCTGTTTTCATAGTAGCCTTACTATTTTGCATCCCGACAGTACACACGGTCCCTTTCCTCCACCATCGCTGAGATAACTCATCTGAATAGAGGTGGGGTCTCAATGTAGCTGTTTGGTTTTATGATTCTTTTGGGAGATAGGATTCCACTCTGTAGCCCAGACTAGCCTTGAACTTGTTGCAATCCTCCTGCCTCTAACGTGCCAAGCTTCCACGAATGACCCAGCATGCCTGTGAGAGTCTCACTGTGTAGACCTGGGAGCCCTCTTCTCTCGGTCTCCACATGCTGGGGTTACAGTGTCAAGTCCTAAAGTTTGAAAACGCCATCTCCACGCATTCTGGTGGCTAGACAAAAGCCAGCATTGCTTGGGAACTTACAAGGCTACTTCCTCTGTACCAAAAGGAGCCATTCCCCTTATCAAGGGCAGATGGGACCAATGCGTTCCCGCGGTGCCCGTGCTGGCTGTCAGGCTCCGGCAGTGCCACCCGAGAACTGCGTCCACACTGCCTAGCCCCCCAGCCCTTCTCAGCCAGGGGCTCCCTGCTGCCCTCTCAGCTCCTCCTTAGAACCCTGTCTGGCAATGCTCATCTCGTCTCCCTGTCTCTCATGACCAGGTCCAGTCTGCCGGCCATGATCACTCTACGACTTCCTCTCTCTCCCCTGGACTCTCCCAGATGCCTCTGCCTTTTCTCTTTCTCACACCCACACTAAAAACCTTCTACCAACCACACCACGGAGCAGCCACGGCGCCCGTTTCTTCCACACACAGCACATGCTGTGTGGTGCGGTCTCGGGGATGGTGAAAGATGGACATTTTATGTAGTGGTGGGTTATCTGCATTTCTTTTTCTCACTGGGCTCTTTGTGTATTCTGCATATTAACTGTCAGATAAATGGCTACTGCCGGTGCTCCACCCTGCTATGTCTCTCTCTGAAACCCGGTGCAGTTCCGTTAGTCTTGGGTGGGATCCTAGTCAGCGTCCACAACACTCTCTCAAAATTCCAGGTCTTCCTCTAACGTCTTTAACCCACTTGATTCATGCACAGGGTGAGCATTTTAATCTTTGTGTGTGAATAGTCAGTGTTCCCAGCCATGTTATTGAAAAGGCTCTCTTTTCTCCACTGGGTTTTTGTTGTTGGTTTTGGTTTGTTTGTTTGTTTTGGTATCTTTATCAAAACTTGAGTGACTAAAGAGAAGTGTGTTTCTGAGCCCTGTTTTCTTACATTGGTCTATGTGTCTGCTTTATGCCAATACGATGCTGTTTTATTAATTATGTCTCTGTAGTTTATTTTAAAACAGTACAATGGCACTGCTTCTGTTTTGCTTGGTTATTTTGGACCTTCTGTGCTTCCAAGTGAATTTTATGATATTTTTCTTAGATCTATAAATGCTTTTGGTGTACTTGTGGGAATTGCATCCAATCTGATTAATTTTTGGAAATACGTAAACAATTTTTATTTTATCAACCCATGAACATGGGAAATGGAACTCTTGTGCCTCTAGTTTTATTCAACATTTTATAATTTTCATTAAGATGAGGTTTGTCCCTAAGGTCTTTGTTTTTTCCCATCAGGCTGATGCCGGATCTGAAGAGCTGATGCTGCCTGTCCACTGCTGCTTTAATGAACTCATTAATGAACTCAATAGTCCTATGTGTCTTGGTGGATGGAGTCTTTCTGAAAAGATTCCACACATAGGAATAGTTTGACTCCCTTTACTGATCTGTTCTTTCCTTCAATTTTACAAAAGAAAAAGAAAAAAAATCTGAGGGTGCTGGTATTAGCTCTTCAAACTTGGTGTGAGATTCACCGGAGAACCCAGAGTTTGCTGCAGACTTCAGTACTGGTTTGTCACATCCTACACGGCATTCATGGTCCTGGGAACCCGGTGGGGCCACTTGTGAGTGAAGGGACAGCAGACCCAGGGCAGCTCAGGCAGGCTGTGCTTGCTCTGATGGAGGGAGGGACACGGGGGGGGGGTCAGCTAGTCTCAGTGGGCAGCCTCTGTAGAAAGCATTATCTGCCTGAAAAAATCCAGAGGAAGCTATGCTTAATAACCAAAGGCAGTTGAACCTGAGGAAGGAGTTGCCGTTTCTCGGGCTTCACCATTCCCATGGGTCTGTGGCACTGAGGTCCCTGACATGGTAGCGTCCATGCTAGCAACACATAGTCACACAATTTCATCCACTTCCGACACCACTCCAAACTCAGGGCTTGTTAGTGATCGGCTTAGGTTTTTATTAATACCCTCCTGGTTTAATTTTAATAAGTCATATGTGTCTAGAAATTTGTATTTCTTCTGTATTTTTCAGTTTTCTGGAAAGAATTTTTCAAAATGTTCCATAATGTTCATCTGGATTTCAGTGGTGCCTGCTGTGGTACCCTCTCTCTCATTTCAAATTTCACTTATCATCTCTCTTTTTAAAAGGATATGCATGCACTAGTGTTTTGCCTGTATGCATGTATGTGCACCACTTGCTTGTCTGGAGTTCACAGAGGCCAGAAGAGGGCATCAGCTCGTCTGGAACTGGAGTTATAGTTGTGAGCTACCACGGGGGCGTTGGAAACCAAACCATGATCCTTTGTAAGAGCAACCAGTACTAACTACTCGAGCAATCTCTCCAGTCCAGGATTTTTGATACCGTGTGTGCGTGCGTGTCTGTTTGCATGTCCACACCCTGGGGACTGAACTCAGACCATCAGACTCGGCAGCCAGAGCCTTTCTTTACACAGTGAGCTCCCCAGCTTCCCCAGATGTATTTTCTAAATGTAAGCATGCACAACTACAAACTTTCCCCCTCAGTGCTGATTTTCCTGTGCCCCATGGGTGCCCGGCACTCTCCAGCTTCCCCAGATGTATTTTCTAAATGTAAGCATGCACAACTACAAACTTTCCCCTCAGTGCTGATTTTCCTGTGCCCCATGGGTGTCCGGCATGTTATGTTTCCAATTTCATCTGATTCCAGTAACTTTTCAGCTCCATACTCAGTCTCTTCAATGACACTGGTCTTCAAAAGTGTACTATTCAATCTCCATGTATTTGTATAATTTTATAGGTTCTCTTTCTGCTTATTTCTAACTTAATCACAGTAGATCTGGCAAGATACGAGAAACTTTCGGATTTTCTTTTAATGTGTTTCTGAGGGGGGAATGTCCACAGGGAGATATCAGATGCCCCGGGGCTGGAGGCTACAGTAGAGTTACAGCTGTCTGGAGGCATCCAGAGTGGGCACTGGGAATCAAAGGAAGACCCTCTGCACCATCAGTGCATACTCAACCACTGAGTCATCTTTCCAGCCCCACACAGCAAGAAATGTCTTTTGTTGTTAAATGCTGGCTTTATATCGTTAGAAAAATATCCATGATCTGATGAAAAGAATGCATACTCTAAGCCTTGGATGGGACAGCCTGTAGATGTCTACAATGTAATCTTGACTCCACAGTTGGACAGTGTGGATGATGTATCTCTTAGTACACATGGGGCAATGAAGTCTCCTGTTGTTACTGTTGGGGGGCCATCTCTTCCTTTATGGCTAGTAGTTTGCTTCATTAAATCTGGTTCTCAGAGGTTCGATGCACATATATTTACACCTCCTATGCATCCTTGGTGGTGTTTATTATGTGACCTGCTTCTTCCTTCATATCTCCAGAATATGAGTGCTTGCTTTCAAATTCTATTTGCTTGGAATGTCATCTTATATCCTTTCACTTTCCATTTGTTTTCAACAGTGAGATTTCTTTTTAAAACCTTACTTGGCATGTGTGGCATGTGAGTGGGTTGGCATCTAACGTGCAGCACATGTGGTGGTCAGAGGACAACTTTCAGGCATCAGTTTTCTCCACCCTGGGTCCCAGGGATTAAAATTCAGGTCGGCAGGCTTACAAGGCAATCACCCCCCCCCAGCCTGCCCTGCCCCCATCTCACCCACCCGACAGTGAGGTTCCCATCCCTTCAGCTTCCCTGCATAGCTGAACACCAGCTTCCCTCACCTCCACGAGTAGCTCTGGGCAGTCGGGGGAGCTGATTTTGGCTTTTTGTTCTTAGGGAAGAACTTGCTAAGGTTGTCCTTGAACTCCCTCATGCCTTCTGCCTCAGCCCACGGGCTGTAATCATAGCATGAACCACCAAAGCTGATTCTGTCAACTTGTTTTTCTTCTGTGTCACAAAAAATGGTGACAGATGCTTTTAATGTACACTTGAAACCTCCAAGAGCTGTTTTTTTGTTTTGTTTTGTTTTTAAGATATCTGATCTCTTCACCAGCTTTATAAATTAAAATCTTTTCAGAATGAAATAAGTAACTGTGGTGTTTTGAATAAGAAGGTCCCCATAGGCTTAGTCACCAGGCAGTGGCACTATTTGAGAAGGATGAGAGGGTTAGGAGGTGTGTCTTTGTAGGGAGCATGTCACTGGGGGTGAGCTTGGAGGCTTTAAAAGCCCTTGTCAGACCCTGTCATTCTCTCTGCCTATAAATTAGGATGTATCGCTCAGCTACTTCTCCAGAACCACACCCCTCGCCACATCCTCTCCATGGCAATAATAACAATGCCCCTCGCCACATCCTCTCCATGGTAATAATAACAATGCCCCTCGCCACATCCTCTCCATGACAACAATAGACTCAGACAAGTCCCTGACTGATTGCTTTTTCTTGTAAGAGTTGCCATGGTCATGATGTCTCTTCACAGGAATAGAACACTAAGACCATAAAAATGTCCTCTGACCAAACACTATCAGAGATAGAAACAGTGTCGATTGCTTTTATTGTTTCATCAGATATGACAGTTGCCAGATCACATCTCCAATTTCCAAAACACAAACCAAGAGGCGAAACTTAACTACAGGTCCTAAATATACAAAACCAAAGTTATGACCAAAACCACATATTTTTATGAAAATCAGAAAATGCCACATGGTTTTTAAACACGCACGCGCACACACACACACACACGCGCACGCACACGCACACATTTGGGGGTGGGGGATTCGTGTGTGCCCCGTGGTAAGCCATCAGTCTGGCTCTCCTGCACCCCAGGCTGAGCCTGTGACGGGACAGGCTTACAAGCGTGCTCAGCATACTCTCCCGGGACTGGCTACTTGCATTTACCCTCAGACATTTAAAGCTGAATACAGCTTTTTCCAAAACAAAAATCTTCTTTCAGAACAACTTTTTCCAAAGTATTTAATACCATGGCCCCATTTCTAGAAAAGATTAGACTTTCCTATTTTCCCCACTAAAACAAGAGGCACCACTCTCCACTCTGATGGAGAAGCCCCCCGGGTGCGGAGGCAGGAACAGGGGGCAGCTGCAGGGGAGCCTCTAGCAGACCTCCTGCACTCCCACAGGGCACCTGGGCTGGCGCTAGCCAGTCACGGGCTGAGCACAACAGGCCTGTGAAGTTGGTACAGGGAAGTGTTCCTCCCTCGGCTGCCATCCTGGTCAGCCTGCTCCATGACCAGCTTTGGATCCACCTGGGAGGGCAGAGAAGAGGACCAAGTCAGGCTCTGAGTGAGACCTGTCTAAACACCAAATTCATAAAATCACATGCACACGGATGTGGACATGTAAGACAGAAAAGTGGTTTTTCCATTTTACAAAACTATTTCCAGATGCTTCTCTACTTTTATAATCCACACTACATATCTGGTCATCCATTTTAATAGGCATTGCGAGTTTTAGAATTTCATTTATTTGTGTGTGTGTGTGTGTGTGTGTGTGCACGCTCAAGTGTGCAGGCATGCATGCATGTGTGAGGTCAGAGGACATGTGACAGTTCTCTCCATCCGCCACATAGCCCGAAGGGGTCATCAAGCTAAACCATCTTGCTGGCCCTGATCAAACATTTTTAAAGTGATGTTCAGTAATACGGCACTAGGTAAGCCTTGCTGAGAAACCCCACACTCCGGCGAACTCATTTAAACACCACGCCTCTAAGGCACACCGACTGCTTCCCATTATTGCTCCAACTTAATGGACCCTACTTAGCAAGCTTGGGGCCGCATGCACAAGGCATGTACAAGTCTGCAGTGACAGCTGGTGAGTGACAGCAATGAAGAATCCACAGAGTGAAGCCACTCAGAGGGACGCGGAGAGGCAGAGTGTCAGTGGGGAAACCCTGCTGAGCTGATGACTTACAGAGGCATCCCTGCCTCTAGAGCTGAAGCTGAGAACTCCCCTCTGCTCCCTACCCTCAAACAACTCACTCAGCCTTCTAGGCCTTGCGGGGAAGAGATGCTGGGGAGATGAGGGGCCATACTCTGCTGCACAGCTGATGTGTGCCTGCTGTGATGCTGGCCTGCAGTGAGATAGGATGTGGGTCTCTGGGATGACCAGTGGTAGAGGGAGGGGACACTGGGTTAGCACCCTTTTAAAAGACACCAGAGAGCTCACTGGTGATGTTTATAGCATGGAGCACACAACAAGAAGGCTACTACTCTGCCTGGAGACTCTTGCTGGGCCCCACCCACGTCCAACCCGCTATCTTTCCCTCACTCCAGCAGCAGGCTGCTCCTCCAAGCCTCCAGCTCCCACACACCTGGTTCCACTCGTAGGGTTTTTCATGCCATTGAGGAGTAATCTTCTCTCGAGGCTTCAACCGACAGAACAAGCTACAATTTTAAAAAAGAAAACCAAAGGTTTTGCCACTGGCTAATTTTGCTTTGTTTTTTTGAGACTAGGTTTTGCTTTGTAGCGAAGGTTGGTCTCAGATTTACTACGTATTCCAGGCTGGTCTCAATCGTCTGACCCCTGCCTCAGTCTCCTGAGCTGGGATTAGAGGCATGCATCACCACCTCCAGCAATTTTTTTAAATCATTCATTATCATTAAAAATAGTAGGATGGCCAGGTGGTGATGGTGCACACCTTTAATCCCAGCACTCAGGAGGCAGAAGTGGGTGTGTTTGAAAGTCTACAAATATACCATAATTAGAACTATGACAGTATTTCAAAGTATCAAATTTTATATAGTTATAATAGTATTTTATTGTATAGTAAGTTTAAAAGTGAATAAATATAACACAACACACTTTAGGGAGATTATTATATTCAGACAAGGGCATGTGGCTCCATTCGGGAAAAGGAGAAAAGGGGCACCCACAGAGGCTCAGTGGGCAGGCGGACGCGAGAGATCAGTGCACAAGACTAAGTAGCCACGGCAGACAAACCACCACCATTGCAGCAAATTACACTGAGAGACTTAAAATGTGATGGCAATAAAACAGAAAACTTTAAGATCAGAGAAAAAGCAATAAAGTAACAAAACTTAAAACTATATAGAAAAAGCAATAAAGTAACTAAACTTAAAACTATATAAAAATAGAAATCCTATAGTATGTAAAATGAATGAAATAGCAATTCCCCAGACGTTATTTTTAAAACATCAAACATTATGTGAAAGACAGAATCCGAAGGACAGCGAGGAAAAGACAGCAGGAATGATCAGAGAGCAGAGCATTAGTTGTCTGAATGGCCACTGCTCGAAGACTGTGTGATCATGTGTACAAGCTAGTGGAACCCCACGTTAGGAACTTATGTGTCACATGTTCTAAGTGATTTAGAACATCCACACATCAAAACACACACGCACTCACACACATACACATACACACACACTCACACAGACACAGACACACACACACTCACACACACTCACACAGACACAGACACACACACACTCACACTCACACACACACAGATACACACACTCACACACAGACACACACACACTCACACAGACACACACACTCACACACACAGACACACACACACATACACACACACACACACACAGAGGCTGCATATTGTCTAGTGCACATTAGCACTATGTCACCATATAAAACTTACCCTAGAAGTTTCTGGCGTGCATTTTCCTGTAACTGCGAGATTCTTTCAGGGCCAAGATACTTGGATCCATTCGGCCCATCACATACCAGCTTGTTGATAGCAGCCCTGAGAATATTAATCTGTAAAGGAACAGTGAGAGATTATGTGGTTACACAGACCTGTATTCCATCCCACAGTAAATAGGTCACAGCATTTAAAGCTGTGTTCTGTGACTACCATCAGTCAACAGTTTACAGAAATAACACTGAAGAATGGACAGGTCCAGTGAGCCTACATCCAATCTCTGTTACTTTGTTACAGCTGAGACGCCAACTCTGGATGTTGAGATTAGATCCAGTCTCTTCCAGGTCCGAGGACCATAGTGAACTAATGTCTTCTCTGGTATGGGTGGCTTCCCAGCCTTCTCCTTTGCTTTACAAGATGTTGGCAAGTTGGAGGTTTTCTTTCTTTCTCTTTCTTGTTTTTTTGTTTGTTTTGTTTTGTTTTTTCTTCAAGACAGGGTTTCTCTGATTTGCTTTGGAGCCTGTCCTGGAACTCGCTCTGAAGACCAGGCCGGCCTCAAACTCACAGAGATCCTCCTGCCTCTGCCTCCCCAGTGCTGGGACTAAAAGCTGGCTAAGCTGGAGGTTTTCTGGTTAGGGATTCTGTAGCACCCTTCCTGATTTGAGCTTGTCACTGTTCAGAGGGGGGGCACTGTCTTCTCCTCACATTCCACGGGTCTGCTTGCACCATGGGATGTGGCCACGACATTTGGGCTGAGGACTCTGCAGGCCTTCTTCTTGGTTGTAAAATACCCCTCTCCCCACTCCTTGCTCACCTGGCCTCACCTGGCCTCAGGCCCAGAGGCCCCACCCCAACTCCTGATAACTTTATAAGAGCTTTTTCTCCCCCTCAGTTATGCAATCACTATTTAGTTCCTCTATTTAGACACGTGTGACATTTGCAACAGTGATGCCCACTGTCACTTCCCACGCATGTGCCTGTTCTGAGAGCCTGACACCTGTGTGGTGTGCATGTCATATATTGGCCCTTAGAGGTGGGAAAGTGTATAGCTGTGTCCTCTACCTCCATCTCTCTTCACTACAGGTTCCAGGACATTCATCCACTTCCCTGTCTCCTAGCAACCACGTATCTGCTTCCTGTTCAGACACCCCAAGTCATGTAAGTGCTTGTAAGACTCACTTACACTCTTGTATGAACCGCTCGCTCCTTTTTACTGTCAAACACTGTTCTGCTGTATTACCCCAGCTTGCCGATACTCCCCTGTTAGGTATGAAGCTGCTGACACGCGCACACAGGCTCTCTGGACACACATTTCCACATCTTTCAGCTGTCTTTTGAGTATGATAAAAATAAAAGTTTGTTTTTTTCCTGTTTTGTTTTCATAAGCACGTAGGAGGGAATAGCTCTCCAAGAGTCTGCCCACTGACCTCAACGATGTCCTCCACGGTGAAGCGCACGTCGAAGGCCAGCTCGATGTCATGCTCTGGCAGGGTGGCGGCCTCTGTGGTCGAGTTCCATCCCAAGCCACAAAGGACCCCAGTATAGCATTTCCCATCACGGCCCACCCTGAAAGGCATTGAGGAGTCAGGCTGAGCCACTGCTTCAAGGTTAGGTGTGTGACTAACAAAATCACCTGGCATCTTTCTAGCACAGTACCGTAACTAAACTACGTGATTCCTCAGTCTTTACACAGAAATGCAGACTAAATCTCACTATAAGGATGCTAAGTTGAATATTTATATTAATGCAATGGCAAGAATTTTACGTTATATGTATGGGTGTTTTGCCTGCCTGCACGCATGTATGTATGTATATTACATGCATGTCTGATACCCTCAGAAGGCAGAAGAGGGTGCTGGAGTCACACATGGTTGTGAGCCGCCATGCAGTTTCTCGGAATCAAACTGAAGATCTCTGGAATGGTCAGGGCCGTTAACCACTAAAAGCCATCTCTCCAGTCCTTAATGCTGGGTTTTTAATTATCTCTGAAGCAGATGAAATCATGAGAAATCTCCTTTATCAGCCTAATAAATGTAAGAGGAAATCCTGGGTGTAAGCAAGCTTGAGGGCTGAAAACTAGAATTAAGACTGTACATTGGGTTTTGAGCTATTTGCGTTGTAAAAACTGTCAGAAAAATGTCTCTTAGGTGTAGCAGGTGACTCTGAGTTACATCCCAGGGGCCCACATGGTGGAAGTTGAGAAACTCCCGCCAATGCTCCACCTGCAGCACACACACGCAAACACATATAAACGCAGTAAGATGGGCTGGAGAGACAGCTCAGCAGCTAACAGCATCACTGAGCTTGCACAGGACCTGATTTTAGCCCCTGCCACTCACACAGAGGCTCAAAACAATCCGTAGCCCCAATTCCTAGGGAATCTTACCTCTTCTTCTGACCTCATCTGGTCTACACACGTGAACATTCTTGCAGGCAAAAGTACTCATACACATAATATGAAATAAATCTAAAATGTGTTTCTTAAGTGCTATAAAAATTAAAATGTTTCCTTAAATTCTAAATTCTTCTACATTAATGTAATTTATTATTATTCCAGTTTATACAACCCCCTTTTAGAGCAGAGACAGTAAGAAACCATTATTTTTATGAGGCCATCATCACAGCACCTCACTCTGGTTGTTTGCATGCAGTAACACAGAAACTCATACAATTCAGCTTTTTTCTTTTTTTGAGACAGGGTCTTGCCCAGCAGGCCGGGCCAGCCTTGAACTCGCCTCTCAACTCTTACGCTTTGCAGGCCCGTGTCATCACACCTGGACCCTGCTTTGTTTATGTCTTAACAGGCAGCACAGTGTGGTTTCAGGCCTAAGCCTCCTCCAAAGACCTTTTAGTCTGCCGCCTGTAGTCCTGAGGGGAAGAGGTGAGGCCTAGAGCGAGAAATCCAGGTCTCTGAAAGCAAGTTCTTGTAGAGTTCTGGGACCCTGGCCTTCCTTTCTCTCTCCCTATCCTGTACCTTGGGTGGCTTTGTCCTGCCACACGTCCCACCCTAAGGCCCCGGTCACATGCATGTGGCTGAGCCTGTGATGCTATGAGCTGCATCCTCTAACATGCTTTTCTCGGGCATATTGTCAACTACCTTTCTCAGGAATGTTGTTGGAATGACTGTCCTGGGTAGTTTATGTCAATGTGACACGAGCTAGAGTAATCCGAAAGGAGAGAACCTCAATTGAGAAAATGCCTCCATGAGATCCAGCTGTGGGGCATTTTCTCAATTAGTGATCAATGGGGAGGGCCTGGGCCATTGTGGGTGGGGCCATCCCTGGGCTGGGGGTCCTGGGTTCTATAAGATGGCAGGCTGAGCAAGCCATGGGAAGCAAGTCAGTAAGCAGCTCCCTCTGTGGCCTCTGCATCAGCTCCTGCCTTCAGGGTCCTGCCCTGCTTTAGCTCCTGTCCTGACTTCCTTTGGTGATGAAGACTGATGTGGAAATGTAAGCCAAACCCCTTCCTCCCCAGGTTCTTTAGTCATGGTGTTTCATCACAGCAATTATAACCCTAACTAGGACAGTGACCGAAGAAAGTTACCACCACGGCGCCTCACTCCCTCCTGAGAATGACACTTCCTCATCATACAGGCCTCTGTACGGATTCTCCGAGGGAGGATGGATGTTGGATATTTGCACGAGTTACAAGCTATCGAGCAGTTCACCTCTTTACTTGCTAGTTCCCATGGGAAGAGAGGCTGTCAGGGTTCCTCGTTGGCAATGGCCATCAAAGGCCCGTGGGCACCAGGATGCCACTTTCATTTACTAGCCCAGGCTCCTAACTTCATGCCATATTTCTTTTGCCAAGTTTGAAGTTTGTTCCCTGTGATGCTGTCCGCACCTTTACAGTTTGAGCTGCTCTTTCAGTAAGTCAGAACACGAGAGCAGCTGTCCCTCTCCGCCCACCACACCCACATCCCGCCAGCCCATCTGTGTTTTCATTTTTCTTGCCGCTGTGATAGTTAGTGCTAGGGTTTATTCTGGTTCCGTCTCAGGCGTTCTAGTCCTCTGTGGTGGGAAGACAGGGTGGAGTGACAGGTGCTGGTTCACACTGCAGCAGGCAGGAGCTACAAGCTGGCCTGTCTTCCCAGGCCTGGCCCGGGTGGTCTTATCTCCACCATCCAGGTGGAGTCCCAAGGGCCCCACAGCCTCCCAGGACAGTGCCATCCGAGTCGATGGGTCACATCCCAGACTAAACCTCAACAGCATCCAAGCCAAAAACAGGTGAAGTGGAAAATGCATTGTCTACACTCAGCCTCCTGAATGCCACGCACACTGACCTGCTGGCCATGTCACTCAGGACCACCAGGCCATCACAGCAGCCTGGAGCTTACTGGCACCACAAACCAGAGAACCAAACAAAACTAGAACTTAACAAGTCAAACTCTCCTAAGTCAGGGGCCATGAATGACAGACAGCAAGGGAAATCACACTGATGCACAGAGAAATGGCACCAGCACAAGGTGGCTAGGAACCAGCTCCCTGTGGATGCTCATTCTGTTTCCCACATAGACTCTGGCTGTCACAAGCCTGTCCACACACAAAAATGGAGACCCACACCTACCTTAGCTCCATCACTGGTGCAAACAGCATGCTGAGGAGTGCTGGGAGGCCGGGGATGTGGGGCATCAGGGAGGTCTCTCTCAGGAGCATGGTGGACCCTGCCACACAGGACACAATCAGCATCAGGACCACATCACACACTGCCTAGGGTGTGACAGGCAGAGCCCGCTAGCCCCTCCTAATCCAGCTGGCTTATCTTCTGCTGAGTCTGGCCACTTGGGTCCCCTTCAAGGAACATATGTCCTGCCTTTGACTCTCACACATCCTACAGGTAGACTCCTGGACTCGCTTAGGCATTCATCCCCAAAGAGGGTAACTCATCTACATATTGTTTTCTTCATTCTCTTGTTAAGCTATCTCATCAGATTTTCCTACAGCCAAGAACTTTGTGGACAAGCATGGAGGACCAAGAATCATCTAATTCCCACATCCTTATACAAAACAAAAAGTAGTAATATTTCATTTCTTAAATTTGCATTCGCCTTTGCACTCAGAAAATAGCTTACTGAAGGTTGGAGACATGGCTCTGTGGTTGAGAGTGCTTACTGCTCTGGCAGAGCACTCAGATTTGCTTCCCAGCACCTACAAGATGGCTCACAACCATCTATAACTCCAGTTCTGGGGATCTGATACTGCTTCTGGCTTCCATGGGCTCCTGTACATGTGGTTCACATACACACACTCAGACACATGCAAACAAAATGAAATATTTTTCTTAAAGAAGAAAACAGATGAACAGTGTAATACGTAAGCCTAAATTCACCCACTAATTACAAGTTAAGCTGCTCCAAGTGTGGAAGTCAAGGGAAAGGAGAAAGCACACAGATAGCAGAAGTCATCTCGTTACCAGTCTCATTAACCGAGAGTGACGCCGCAACCAGCATCCTCTGGTGCAGGTCGGCAGGGCTGTCACTGATGACGACAGAGTTGATGCTCTCCTTCTCAATCCACACACATCTGGGAAGAAGCAGCAGAGCCCAGCTGTTGCCCCAGTGGCCAGGTGACGGAGCATGCCATCCTGTAAGGGAGCCTCAGAAAGATGGCAGATGCCACGGCCCACACACAAGCCCAGGGCCCCTCCTGTGCCAGATCTCAGCCTCCTTTCCCACCTCGCTTCTCAATCCTTGCTCTATCAGGCCCCATAGCCCTTGAAGCTACTGCCTGGCTTCTGGCTGAGTGGGCAGTGTGGCCCATCCATTTGTCCCACCACCCCACTTCCTCTGAGCAGAGATGCGCAGCGGTTCCGCCGAGACATCGTCAAGCTCCTGTCTGTCATCACTCTGAAAGAGTTCGAAGGTGTCCGCGCCTCTTCTCCCGCTTCAGGCTGCACTGGGAGCCAGCCTCACAGGCCTGCTCTTTCCAAGAATTCAGTGTATTGGTCACACACAGACTTCCCTCCTGGAGACAGGGCCCGAGCGCATGCACGGCTAATAGGACTAGTGCCGGTCCCCAGAGGAGCTCAGAGCAGCTGGCGTTTGCCCAGAATCTCCTTACAAAGCGCCCAGCGCTAAAGCCTCTCAGCTGTCTGTACACTTCTGAAATCACTTATAAAACTTGCCCACCTGTCACCAATCTGCAGCCCCTTCTCCCTCCACCCAATTCTGCAGCTGTACTTAAAGTTCTCACAAATACAAACTCTCACACTGGGGCCTAGGCACTGTCTCTATACCCTCTATCCCCCTACACCACACCACAGCAAATACCTTGTGGCCTTTGGAATTCAGAAGGCTCTGCAAAACCTCAAATATAGCCTTTAAAGTGTAGCCAGGACCCCTGACACTTCCGCATGTGCCGGCCCCTGTCCAGACGCCGTCACCCTGTGCACGATCTATCACTAGTGTGTGCCGGCCCCTGTCCAGACGCCGCCGCCCTGTGCACTATCATCACTAGTGTGTGCCGGCCCCTGTCCAGACGCCGCCGCCCTGTGCACTATCATCACTAGTGCTCTGTCACCGTCCCACCTATGGTTTTAGTGAAGATGACACCTGCATTTTGTTCGCCACTGTTTCCCAGGTCAACACTGCTTCCAGAAAACAGGCCACTTACAGTCCCTGCACAGACAGAATTCACCCCCTGATGAGTGACAGCTATAACCAGAATAGAGAAACTCAAAACTGTCCACTTAGAACTGTTTTCACTGCAGGAAAGAATGCCTCAGGTCTAACAGAGCAGGGATTCAGGGATGAGCTCAAAGTTCTTGCAACTTATATATAAAGGTGTTAGTTTCTGATGAGGTCTACAGATTAAAAAACAAAATATACATCATAGGAAAATTAATTTAGTCATACCTGAATTTGGATATTCTGGTCAGACTGTGACACTTCAACTCATAAGGGTTAAAAGGCCCATGGAGAACAGCCTGAATAAATAAAACATACGTTAGCAATACACAATATGACACTTAACATCAGGCAGGAGGATTGTAAGTTCAAGGCCCACTTGAGCTACAACACTATCTCAAAAGGAAGAAGAAAAAAGTAATTTTGCATTGGGGAAACAGGTTCAGAGGTAGAATACTCGACTAACACAAGTAAAGTCCTGGACTTGATCCGCAGTGCCACAAAGAGATAAAAAGAAGAGGGAGGATGAGGGGGAGGGGGGAGGGGAGGAAGAAGGGGAGGAGGAGGGCAGGTTGGAGATCTTTCTTCTTAGGAATACAGGCTCCACTGTAGAAGACCAGGGAAAGAGCAGCAGGATGGCTCAGCAGGTACCTGCTGCCAAGGCCCTGAGCTTGAGTCCCAGGCCACATGGAAGAAAGGACTGACTCATACACAAACAACAGTGACAACCATTAACAAGGTAAACAAACTAGGAAGAGCCGGCACTCAGGCACTGAGGCCAGATGACCATCAGTGCAAAGCAGCCTGGGACAGACATTAAGGAACCCTGCCTCAAAGGGTACAGGGCTGGGAGGTGTCCAGTGGGCAGACGCTTGCTGCCAAGCCTAAGGACCCGAGTCTCATCCCCACACGCCACATGGTGGAAAAGAAAAACCAACTCCCACACATTGTCTTCTGACTTCCACAGGTACACTATGGCAATGCATGGCCCCACACAGAGACAAAAATATGTAACTAGAAATGAACATAAAGAAACACAACAGGAAGAAGGAAAACCCATCTTAGCTACAGCAGTAACCCTTGGCAATTACACATAATGAATACGCTTTAAGAGCATATGTTCTATAGGTCCCACTAATCACCTTGCAGTTTGGAGCACCCAGCCGATTGGAAGCAAAGCTCTCCAACAGAATCCGGATGAGATGCTTCTCATCGTCTTTCATAGCAGAGGACATAGAAGCATCCGGCATGCTTTCCACCGACTTAGCAAAGAAACCCTTCAGGACTTCATAGCTTTGCTGAGCAAAACAAGAAATGTTTATTTTATTAAAGGCAAAAATTGAAGCAAAAGCATGAATTTCACATATATACATATGTATGTATGTATAATCTTATTCCAATTTGAATGTCATGAATACTTAGGGGAATAATTTTATCAAGTTCATTTTAAAATTCAAACAAAAATAAAGATTTTAACTACATTTCCAACATAACAGGATTTTAGAGGAACAACCATTTTTCAGAAAAGAGCTAATGCACATTAAAACAGCTACTTTATAAAAATGATTTATTTGTGGGCTAGAGAGATAGCTCAGTGGTTACGAGTATCTACCAGCTGTCCTTCCAGAGCACCTGGGTTCAATCCCAGCCCCCGCCACTGCAGTTCCCCCCGCCACTGCAGTCCCCCCACCCACCACTGCAGTCCCCCCGCCACTGCAGTCCCCCCCTCCGCCACTGCAGTCCCCCCGCCACTGCAGTCCCCCCACATCACACCCGCCACTGCAGTCCCCCCCCCCACAGGGGCTCTGTGGACACCAGGCACGTATGGTGTGCAGACACATACAGTGATTTTTTTAATCTTAAAGAGTGATTTATTTATTGTATACACTGGTCTACAAACAACAGAGCGTCTGCTAATGTTTATTAGAAAAATACCAGAATGTGAGAGAAGGGAGGGCACGGTCCCCTCCAGCCCAGGCTGGCCTCAAACCTGACTGTAACTGAGGGTGGCCTTGAAGTCTGGTCCTTCTGTCTCCCCCTCTTGAGAGCTGGGATTCAGGGCCCGTTTCAGTTTATGCATTCTTACTGTGCTCTATTTACAGGGTCACCTCCTTTCCTATGCTGATTTGCAGAAACAGGGAACTCTGCCTCTCACACGCATTATAGTACCCGACACTGAGTAAGCTCACACATGCTCTTCTGCATAAACACATGGACATAAACTCAAGACTTCCAATCTCAAGAAGCTCAGACAGGGTCTGCAGAGAGGATTCATGGTTGAAAGCAGGTACTGCTCTTGTAGACGTCTTGTGTTCCGTGCCCAATAACTACACAGTTTCAGCAACTGCCTGTGGCTCCAGCTTCAGGGGATATGGACCCCTTCCTGACTCTATGAACACCTGTCGTCGCATGCTAAGGCACACACAAAGATACGTAACTAAAAATAATAACTGCACATGCTTGTAGCTCCGGAACTGAGGAGGCAGAGGCACGCACATCTTTTTGAGGTTCAGGTCAGCCTGGCCCTGACCTACATAGTGAGTGGCAGGCTCGCCAGGGCTGTATGATAAGACTGTCAGAAATAGATATCCCTATTGACAGGTCACATAATACTATATGTTAGAGATCTAGAAATTCTGCCAAAAAACTTCTAGAAATGTTAAACAAATTCAACAATGTGGCGGGACGCAGAATCAACCAGCACAAATCAATAGGTTTTTTTTTATACACCAATAACAAACACACAGAGGTCATGGACTCCTACAGGTAATGGGTAATCAGTAGTTAATTAATCTTAAGGCCCACTCAACAGGAAGGAACTCATGCCTGGCACTGAGTCCTTCCACGTACCCATGGCCAGTGAGATCAGACCTTGGAGAAGAACCTCCCTCGGCCACTGCCGGTAGTGGATGTTTCAAGAACAGCCTGAGCAGTGTACGTGAAAGCTAACAGCTTCCGCAGCCTGAGGCCTCTCACCTACGACCTCCTTCCCAGACCCCTAACTCCTCTGCCGAGGCTCCTGCTTGGCACTGTGGCAGTTGCTGCTACTCCACCAGTGTGCACAGCGCCCCTGACTGCAACTGTTCCGGACAAATGTCTGCGTGTCTGTCCCTTTTTCATCCCCCTCACCAGCCCAGTCAGGTTTCCAGACCCAAATCACAAGGAACTTTATCAACCAGTATATCCCCTATACTCATTCTAAATACTGATTCCTAGGATAAATATGGCTTTCACACCTCATTTTCAAAGCACCTTTTACAACAGACGAGGTCATTTAGAAAGTCACAACTGGTAAATGCAAAAAACAACTCACAAAACCCACAGCCAAGGCTCAGGGGGCTTCGTGGGAGATAGGGTTGACAGTCTGAGAGCCAGAGGGCCAGGGAGTTTGCTTCAGGGTTGCTACTACTAGAAATGAGAGGGAAGCTACAACCATGACGCCTCAACAACA
Source organism: Cricetiscus sungorus (assembly GCA_030556225.1). NCBI lineage: Eukaryota > Metazoa > Chordata > Mammalia > Rodentia > Cricetidae > Cricetiscus > Cricetiscus sungorus. The sequence continues at coordinate 1,546,835 of JANBXA010000588.1, forward strand.
GGGCTGCCTGAGCAACGGCCACACCAACAGACACACTGACTTGGAAAGAGGGCACCTCAGGTCCCACCTCTGAATGAAGAGCGAGAGAAAGCCAAGCTCTTGAGGGGGGAAATTAGTCTTCCACGGGGATGAGCCCCTAAATGGTTATCTAATACTAAGTGGTCAGCCCTGAGAACACACACATACAAGCAACACTCAGTGGACTCAGCGGGTTATATCTGCATATTTATAAACATTTGCATATGTAACAATAACAAAAATAAAGACCATGAATTTGAAAGGGAATAAGGGGGAAGGGAGGAACTGGAAGGAGAAGGAAGGAAATGATGTAATTATATTTTAATTTTTAAAAATTTGTGAAAAAGCTTTAAAAGACGTTAAAAATTTGAAATGCTTAATATACATAAGATGCATATTAACTACTTGCATTATGGAAATAATTTTTCAAGTCCACTTAGAAGATAAAATTCAAATATAGAGTATTTTCAAATTAATTTTCACTTCTAAAAGAAAATACTTGATTATGAAGCTGCCAAAAATAGCATACATCCACCAAGAAATGAAGACATTTAAGATCATTGGTCTCAGCTTGTGGATATTGACCCCTTTAGGGTCCCATATCAGATATTTACATTATAATATACAACAGCAGCAAAATTACAGCTATCAAGTCGCAACAAGAATAGTTTTATGGTTGAGTCAGCACATGACAAACTGTATTCGAGGGTCACAGAGTTAGGAAGGCTGAGAACACACACATACATGCCCGGCTTCCCCGGCCTGCCCCGCCCCTGCCCTGCCTGCCCCGCCCCCGCCCCCGGCCTGCCCCGCCCCCGGCCTGCCCCGCCTCCCCAGCACTCAGCCTGGGCTCATACTTTTGACTCATAGGACTCCTCTGCTAGCTCAGCGTGGCCCTCCCTGATGAGCACATCTCTGATGTTGACGGCATCCTGGACACCCGAGTACTGGTACACATCCACATGCAGGACACTGTGCACGACTGAGAACACCTTCACCAGGAGTGGGCAGCCGCTCACCAGGGACGCAAAGCGCCCATTGGCCCCGCCACTCCAGTGCTCTCCACAGATGAGAGACTTCGCTGACGGTCGCATTTTGCAGATTTTGAATTCCAAAGCCTATGGGGCAGAGAGAAGAGCACACTCAAACAGTTTCATAAATGAACAAAACAGCAATGCTAAATTCCACTGCAATGTGACTTCGTGAATCAGCATTCCAAGAAAAGTCCTGAGATGTGTTCCCAGCTAAATACACATGGCTTCACTTGCTTATATTTTAATTAATTTATTTACTTATTTACTTTGGAGAGAGTCTCACTATGGCTGGCTTAGAACTCACATGTAGAGCAGGGCACCCTGAGCTCACAGAGATCACAGTGCTAGGATTAAAGGTTTGTGTCAGCACACCAGAGTGGTTTAATTTTTATCCACAGCATGCGAGACTGGATGTAGTAGCATCTACATCCAGCGCCAACAGAGCCCGAGCAAACAGTATCAGAAGATGTCTGCAATGGTTTGAGTAACAACGGCCCCCATAGGCTCCTATACTTGAATGCTCAGTCATCAGGGAGTAGCACTTTTTGAAAGGATTAGAAACACTTCTAATCGGGACTAGAGGGAAGGCTCAGTGGTTAAAAGCACTGACTTTTATCTTCCAGAGGACCTGGGTTCAATTCCCAGCACCTATGGCAAAACACCAACACACCTAAAATAAAAATGCGTAAATAAACTTTATAAAAATATCTCTAATCTCATGTGGCTTTGTTGGAAGAAGCTGCAGCCCACACTAGGCGTCTCTCTCAGCTTGAAGATGAGGAGATAGCTGAGAGCTACTACTCCAGCACCATGGCCTGCCTGCCACCATGCTCCCTACCTAGTGACGGTAACAGACCAAGCCTCTCAAACTGTAAGCCAGCCCCCAATTAAACGCTTTCTTTCATGAGTGGCCTTGGCCATGGTCTCACAGCAACAGAACAATGACTACGACGACAACACGGAATTAAGTTTTCTCTTGCTCAAAACCACAGCCTCCATACATCCTGGTTTCCTCCTGGACCAACAGTGGCAGCAATACTAGGACCACGTCACTTTTAAGATACCCAATATGGCTAGTGTAACCCAGTCCTGCTCTGCTACGGACTTGAGCTGCGAAAGCCAAGGTGACCTCTAGCCAGTTTCCTGCTGGTATCTAACACTCATCCCACAGGACTTCTCTGCCTTACCTGAAATGGGAGCTCCAGCAGCTGACAGGGGATCTCCCGCAGCAGGTCCAGGCCCACATGAGACCTGTTCCCATAGTCTACAAAGAACACCTGCAACACAAGAACGCGAACGCTCTGACTCCAGCACAGAGGGAACGCAAGAGGGAACGCGGCGGACAGACGGTACGTCTCCACACACAGAGGGAATGCTTTCCATTCCCATTCTAACAGTAATCACTCTGCATTTCTTCATTTTACTTTTGTTTTTTAAGATAGGGTATCTCTATGTATGTAGCCTTGGCTGCTTTGGAACACACTATGTAGGTCAGGCTGGCCTGCCTCTGCCTCCCAAGTGCTGGGATCAAAGGCGTGCCCCACCACGTCTGGCTGTCAATCACTTTATATTGCATTCCTACCTTTCTACTTTTTCTGTGTGTGTGCGTCACATGCATGCAGGGCCCATGAGGGCAGAGAGGTTTGGAGTTACAGATGGCTGTCAGCCGAGGTCTTTTCAAAGAGCACCCAGTGTTAGTGTTCAGGCATCTGCACTGGCCTGACCTTGGGGTCCTGACAGGACGCACCCTCAGCTGCAGCCACTAGGAGCACCACCTGTGCACATTCACTGTGTTCCCTTTTAAAGGGCCCCGCCCACCTCCCATCCTCCTCTTTTCTTCTCTCCCTCTCTCTCTCTCTCTGCCTCTCTTTCCTCTCTCCAGCTGCTCCAGTCCCTGGAGGCTCATCTCCCCTCTCTCCCTGTCTGCTTTCCCCCTTTTATGATCCCTTTCTGTCACATGACATCTTTCTGTCTTATGATGTTTTTTCTTTATTACAAATGGCTCTCAACCACTGAGCCATTGCTCTAGTCCCAAGATTTTCTATAAAGTTCTATGCTTATTTCCTTTCTTTTTCAGTGATCTGATAAACAGAAAAACATACCTCAGCAGAATTTCCAGAAACATAAAGGATTTGAGCTCTAAAGTAGCTTTCCTTGTTATAGTCAGTAAAAGGTGCCAGGCAGACCAAGTCTGGATGTGGGTGGACAGGCAGAGGGACCAGTTCCAGCCGGTTTATCTCAGCAGTCAGGTTTTTCAGAAGCTCTGCGTTCCTCTCGTCGATCCTGTACCCCCAGAAGTGCCCCACTTCTACCACCTGGAAGGGAAAAGCACGCACAGAAATGAAGACTAAAATGTCCACACGGCCCCTCAAACTCGCTTCTGTGTGTGTGCATGCGCCGCGGGCTTCTAACGGCCTCGATGATGGAAAGGAGCGGCTTCCTGTCAGCAACAGCTACCTGGACCACATGCGACCTCGGAGGTGGACTCAGCAGGTCCAAGTCCTGAAGGCTTTGGGAGGTCTGGATGTAGCCCAGAGAAGTCAATACCACGGGGCCTCTGGCGGCCCTGAGCCGCTGAGTCTGCTGAGTAAGAACAGATGAGAGCTCTAGCAGAGAAAAGGCAATCCTGCATTAAAGTCGGGGAACAGCTTCCCCACGGCTGTCTCCGGCCACGAGGGCCACAGTCTCCAGTTCCCACCTGCTCAGGTTCCAGATTTCTACACAGATTCCCAAAGAAGTGCAGCTGTGGATTCACTGGGAAGTTACATACTTACTCACTTCTGTTTGTGCAGGGGTTTGAACCCAGGAACTCTCTCTGAAGATCAGGCTAACCTCAAGTCCACAGCAGCCTGCCCCTGCCTCCTGAGCACTGGGATTAAAGGCGTGTGCCACCACATCTGGCTACTTTAACATTTTAAATACTTTGACATTCTAAAAATTAACCTTGATTCAAAAACAAATTCTTGCTTTCCATTTTGTCCACACCCGAATTTCACGAGCACGGTTGAGATAGTCAGTGCTCGGGCGCACACGTAAGGCCTTCTTCGTGGCAGTCTGTACAGTGTGGGAGTGGGAGGGGCTCTAGGGAACCCAGTGCTCCCTCACCTCAGTGACATCAACTGTCAGGAGGAGATCTGCAACTGTGCGGGGCCTGTCCACGGTGTTGAACGACACTTGCATGGGATCCACAGTCTGCTTCTGGAAGTCCACGTTCACCCTGCGTCACATCAGTTTGAAAGACAGAAAATAAATTAAGTGCTGTAAAAACTCTCACATTGAGTTTCCACGTGGCTGACTCCAGTGTTTGCAATGCTACAGTCTGGTTCTTCATCCCCAGGCCCTGCCTATGGGGGCGGGAGGGGGTGCTCCTGCCAGGTAGGACCGCTGAGAGGTAGGGTCCGGGCTCCTCAACGGGACCAACCATGGACTAAAAACTTCCAAAGCCACGCGCAAAAATAACTTTTCCTCTTGCAAGTTGATCATCTTACGTTCTTGTCACAGAAATGGAAAACTGACAAGATCAGAATATTAAGTCTGGAATTAAGTCTGGGGGCTTCCTGGGCTGTCCTGGAAGCAGTGCATACCTTACTATTTCCCACTCCCTCCAGGTTACACCCTAAAAGAAGAACATCTACTTTCAAGAATACAAATTCTAAATCTAGGGCCTGCAATCACTTTTACTTTTGCACTTCAAAAACTAACTAGAAATGAAGGGGCCAGGACGTAGCTCAGCTGGTAGAGTGTTTGCATGCCGTGACCCTGGAGCACACAGATGAGGAAGGGGTCGGGGTTGGGGTCGGGGGTGGGGGATGGCGGTGGCTTGGTGCTTAGGAGGGGGGTGGCTTGGTGCTTAGGAGGGGGTGGCTTGGTGCTTAGGGGGGTGGCTTGGTGCTTGGGGGGGTGGCTTGGTGCTTAGGGGGGTGGCTTGGTGCTTAGGGGGGTGGGTTGGTGCTTGGGGGGGTAGCTTGGTGCTTAGGGGGGGTTCTCCCCCAGGACTGCAGTGCTCTTCAGCGTCAGGCAGGCCCACCACTGCCTAGGACTCCAGTCTCCACAGGCACCCACACATAGACACATAAATATGCATAATTAAAAACAATAGGTGGGCCAGGAGCACGCCTTTGATCCCAGCACCTGGGAGGCAGAGGCAGGCAAATCTCTGAATTTGAGGCCAGCCTGGTCTATAGAGCGAGTTCAAGGACAGCCAGGACTACATAGAGAAACTATCTTGAAAAACAAAAAACATACAAATAAAAAGGCATAAATGTGTTTGTTTGTTTAAAGTGGAAGCAGGAAGAGCAGAAGTAGTTCAAGATCATCCTCAGCTACGGACGTTTTAGGCCAGCCTAGGCTACAGGAGACCTTGACTTTAAAAAGAGTATTATTCTAATATAAGATACATGATTAGCTAACAAGCTCTAGAAATATCACCTACTCTTAGAGCAGTAAGACAGTAAATGCTACAGGATGGGAAAACAAATTTAATAAATATAAAATTCCTCTTGAAACTTTTATCATAAACTAAAGGGAAAGAACAGTAGGAGAGAAATGGTCCGAGTTTCCCTTATTTGGATGAGCAGGCTGGCAATCACCTAGCATTAGGCAGGATTGTCAGTAGGGAAGACAGAGTTGAAGACTAAACCCACCCTGTTCCCAAATTATCAGAAACCAAACCCCCAGGCTGAGGACATGGCTCCATTGGTAAAGCACCTGAATCAAGGATGAGGACCTGGGTCCTCATGGATCCCCAAACCCATGTAAAAAGCCAGAGGGAATGCCTACGCCTATAACCACAGCATTGGCTGAGGCAGACAGGCAGCTCCATGAAGCCCAGTGGCCAGCCAGCCCAGCCAAATGGATGAGTTTCAACTCCAGTGAGTGGTGAAAAAAGACAGCTTACCACCCTCTGTCCTCCACACTGACACCAACCACAAAACCACACAGGCCAAACAAGCAGAAACCCAAAGCCCACACTCGTGTGGGCCTCGAGTGGCTAGATGCAGGCACCATCTCTCCTTCACCGACTGCTCCTAAGCATTCACGCTCCTGCATTCCAGAATTACAAAGACTACACAGACGAAGTGTGACACAGTGAAACCCAGCCCACACTCGTGTGGGGACATATGTGGAAACGGGTACAGGAGACACTCTGGAGTACCTGGTGTTCCTGAGTTTGGACACGGACCCGCCCTGCGCCTTCCCTTCGATCTCCTCTGCAGCGTGGACACTGAGCTCAAGGGGCACCTTTAACTGAGACATCTTCACGGCCAGGCTCACGGCAGGCAGGGTCTTGAATCTCTCTGTGGGATTCCGTGAAAACTCCACAAAGGCTCTGCTCCATAAATGGGAATCAGAACAGATTTATCAGACATCTAAGTAAAGAAGAATCATGTACTAACTTCTCTCAGGGTAAGGCAGAAATTCTCACTGAATACTACTCAAAATACTAATAACTCCTCATTTTAATGAACCAGCAGAAACATCAGTCGGTTTAAAGACAGATTATTTGCTGCGGGAAATGAGTCACAATGAGCAGTCCCTGCAGCCAGGGCTCACCCTTGTGCAGCACAATGCAGAGAGAGCATAGCTCACATGAAGTTTCAGCCCCAGCACACGAGCAGCTTCCTGCTTTAGGAGTGAAACATGGATGCAGAATACCACATGAATGTGAGTTTGACAAGACCATTTTAAATAACTGCTGTGAGTTAGCCAGTAATGTTGACAGACCATCCCTTCCCTGTCACTCACTCCCCAGCTGCCGCCTGAGCCTGCATGTCACAGCTTCTGCAGAGAGCAGCCTGCTATGTGGAGGAGGGACAGACACAGTTATTCCTCTGTGGTTCCTGATTTAGGCCTCTAACTGGTCCTGGCATAACCAAAAACAACACACTTGCTTTTCCCTGAAATACTGGTGTAACATTTCCATTATGAGGAATCCACAGACTCTGGGGTCAGTCAGCCCTCAGCTCTCAGAAAAGAAAAACAAACACACAAGCCTTTTTTAAATCAATTTAAAAACTTTAAAACACACACACACACACACCACTGTAATCTTATGCACATAGGCATTTCCTCTTGGAAACAAAAGCTCTTGGTGATTGTTTTAACTAAATGTTTGTTACTGACCTGCTAATAAAATAGGGCCAAATTAACTGAGTTTCTGCCCTCTTTGCCTTCCAAAGTCACTCACGACAAATAAATACGTTAAAGACGTACAGATAAAAACTCTGCCCTTGGAGGCGCCCCCATGGCTACAAAGGACTAGATCGATGATTCTCCACAGAGATCTGGGGATGGGGTGGGCACGCAGGAGAATCCGGACATGCCTGCTCCATGCCACATCTTGTTAAGAGAATCCTTCCTGCAACAGCACAGGCCACCAGCACAGTTCCCTTGGGACAGACAGCTGCAAAGAATGGTAATGCCACCGACTGCATGATAAACTAGGGTTCCCTGTGGGAGCCAGGCCGGCAGACTCCTAGGAAGCCCCACTGTGCACACATCCAGCCCTCAGAAGAGAGAGCACACACCTCAAACCGGAGCACTTCTGTGATCACAGCCCATTGCGGAAGTAGGCTACTTACTTAGCGCCATCAAACACGATGGACTTGACTTGGCCACACTGTCTGAACAGAGACTGCAGTTGCTTGTAGTAAAGAAATCCATAGGGAGGGATGTGCTTCAGCTGTAAGACAGCACAGCCCGCGTCAGAGCCATCGCCAAGGACTAACACCCCAACACCCAGGAGCAGCGCAGCTCAGCTCCTCACCGCTCTCATCTGCAAGCTCAGCCTACACAAGTATATTACACACCCGGCCTTTCTCTGTACCTAGCAACCTCATGACTTTAAATCAGGACTTTTCATTTAAAAAATAAATAAAACACAGGCTAGTTTTTCCCTTGTTGAAACAGTTTAAAGGTTGAATGCAGTAAAAGATTTTCCTTTTTGCTTTCATGTTGCTACTTTAAAGCCAGCACACTAATGCAGCTACATGAAGCATCACACTTCTGGTAAAGTGACAGGAAAGCCGTGACTGCTCCCTGAGGGAAGGTGGACTGCTCCCTCCTTCCTCGCAGCAGCAGGGCCAGGCTCCTACCCAGCAGTCACTGCATCTGCTTCAAGGCACTTCCAGCGCTCTGCCCTCTACAAGCTTCATGCTCACCCACGTTCTAAGCTCTGGGTCCACTGAGGTGTACATGCCAGTCCCTGATGACCAGCTGCGGGCGGAGCAGGAAGAGCTCAGTACAAGTCCCATGGATTGCTACATCACAAGGTTGGGATGATGGAAAAGCCTTCATCTTAAAGGATGATGTGACACTCAGAGAATAAACTCTGAGAGCTTCTCACAGAATGCTAAAGCAAAACGAGCTATGGTTTAGTTTGTGTGACGCATGGTCAGTCATGTGTCACATGACTAGCCTGGGGGGCACTGGTAGCTTGTCTGAAGTAGGGTCCTGTGGGGCCTTTGCACTGGACACAGCTGAGGGACAGACCCAGCAGGAGGAGGACCGCAGAAGAAGCTAATCAAAGAGCTTTCTCCGTAGAGAGCATGGTGTCCACACTGCCAGCCTCAAGTGGCCTTTTAAGTGGAAGTCTTTCCCCAAACATAATCTGTGCCTTTGCACCCTTCCCTCGTGCTGTGTTCTTCAAAGACCTGCACTTGGAATGTTCCAGAATCTGTGGCTCTGTCCTTATCAATCTTCAGGCTGTCCACAGTTGTAATAGTGAACAGACCCCAGAACTAAGGGAAGCAACACACTATAAGCCACAAGCTAATTTCACCTAGTGCTTTTCACTACCCTAATGCAAGCCAGGCGTCTAATGAAAGCCCAGGTCTAAAGTATGCATTTCAGTGGTCACATGTTACTGCTGCGTAAACAAATCCAGCAGTCAGCGCTCATGGCTCATCAGCAGATGCTCCAGCTCTGCCTCCCAGCTCATGCTAGTTACATGACATCCCTAGGTCAATACCTTCTAGTGCAGACTATGAGGGGCCTCACTCTGAACTTAACATTCTCTATGTAGTTCTGTTGGGCATCAGGGCAGGGGGCACTGCTACATAAGCCACAACAACCAGTAACATTCTACGTGTAAACCATTGTTGTTCATTAATGAGTGCTCTTACGGCCCTCACATCATTGAAACTAAGCCCAGCAGTCACATAGCACTTACTAGGCTGCAACAGTCAATACTCACACTATTCTCTCGAGACAGCTTCCCGTGTCACCTACCACAACTGTTGTCTTTGGGTCTTTGCCAGCCAGTTCCCTCACTGCCATCTCCTCATCTGGCTGTCCAAAAGTAAAGTAATTTGGATAAAAAGCACCTGCCAGTACAACCTGGAAAAGAAGCATGTGTTAAATTCTTCTTCCCTCCATGTCCTCATCTCACCCTAGAGCACTGGCACAACTTGTAGCACAGTGCACAGACACCGAACCTCTCACACATCCTGCTATTCCCATGCCAGACATGCTACCTCATCTTTTCTTCAGAATGGTGGGATTGCTTCTGAGTGAAGCAAACGAGACCTCACCAAGAGCGCTCTCGCCCTTTCTCTACCCTCTCACTCAACAATGCGCCAACGCCAAGCATTCTCCCAAGTGTGCTGAACACAAGCTGGCATCTCATGCTCACATCTGAAGGGCACTCTTCAGGAAGTCTGTCTGCATGAGGTATACACGGGGCATACCCACAGAAGGTTCTCCCTGGCTACATGGTAAAGTTACATCCACAGAAGAACTAGTGTTCCCACTATACCTGGTGTGCAGTGACCACCTCAACCCTTTTCGGATCCCTGTGGTGGTTTGAATGAGAATGACCTCTGAGGCGCACGCATTTGAATGGTGAACAGTTTGGGAAGGACTAGGGGGTGTGGCCTCACTGGAGGAGGTGTGTTGATGTGGGTGGGCTTTGAGGTTTCAAAAGGCCCACCCCACCCGTTCTCTCTGTCCCATACTGTGCCTACAGGCCTTCCTGCTTCCACACTTCCAACCATGATGGTCATGGACTCACCCTCTGAACTGTAAGCTCTCAATAAACCCTTTCTTCTATAAGGTGCCTTGGTCTTGATGTCTCTTCACAGCAGAGGACAATGACTAAGGCCAACCCTACTCTGAAGACCTATGACAGCAGCAGTGTTCACGTGCAAGGTATACATCTCCAGAATGTTCTTGGAAGCCTTTGCCCTACAGCTGCTCAGCTGCTTCATGATCTAAAGTTAAAGTGCCTTCTCAACCCAAGAGAGCTGCTCCACACAGAGATCTCTGGATCTTACAGCAAAGGCCCCACTGTTACAGCAGGGGCTTACTGGGGAAGCAGCAGCTTGGGCCACACCACCACCAGGAAGGGCATCAACAAGGGTGGGTTCCTTGCCATCCAAGGTTACACAGTAAGACCCTATCTCAGAAAGGGGGGGAGGGGGCCGAAAGGAAGCCCCGCACACCTGCAGGATGAAGCGTTGCTTGTACGGATGCTCTTGGTCCAAGACAGGATGGCGAGGATCCACAAACATGTTGAACTGTGAGATTCTATTCTTCAATTCTTCATATAATTCAGCCACCTGAAGTACACATTGAGATCCGCTGTGTCATAGCATAGCTGTTACTCAGAGCAGTAAAACAAACACACAGTGGCAGGGTCACACGCACATCTCCACTGGTCACACATCACAGCTACTACGTGTCCTCTGGGTCAGCACTAGTAAGGAATCACAGTGACAAAGGTGCAGCAGTGCAGCCAGAACACACAGCTGTGCCCGAGACCCTCCGCTCACGCATGTGATTCAATCTACATCACAAGCACAACCTGTCCTGTCGCACGCTTTCTTGGACTACCAGGCCCCAAAGCATGACGCTGAGATTACTGTCAATTATGAATGTTTGGCCTTGGCTGAGGCTTGTTTCTAGCTAAGGTTTTCTTGCCTTTTTTTTTTTTTTAAACTTACATTAACCCATTTCTATTAATCTATGTGCTGCCCCGAGGCTCCTTTACATCATCTACATATGGTCCACCTTGCTTTCCTACTCCTCTGTGTCTGTCTGTCTGGCCCCCAACTGGCTGGCTCCCTGTGGGTAACCCCAGAGCAAAGTTAGCATCTTAACATCCATCTTTCCTCCTAGTCTCTTAGATACTAGCATACTGTGACTGTTCTCTTGTTAAACATATGACACAGCCAACCCCGCAAGAGTCCCAGCTGCAGGCTCATCACTTAGCAACTCATCTCACAGCAGGACACCTGCACCCTGCTTGGAAGGACACTCTGCCTCCCTCACATCCTCCCTTTGGCCCATTCCCTCATTTCTCCAGTGCTTAAACCCCATTTATATTCAATAAACGAGACTTGATCAGAATACTGTCTTGTCTCCATCTCTCGAGTCTCTTGTCCCCCATTCTCCCTCATACCTCAAGGTCCCGGTCAACTGACCCCGTGGACTGGGGCAGCTCCCCTTTTCTCTCTGCCAGCCAGCCCCACCTATCCCTCCTCTGCCAAGCTTTGTATTAGACCAGTCAGGTGCCTTAGGCAGGCAAGGTGAAACAGCAGTACATCTTTAAACAGTTAATCAAATGCAACATAAGCAAATAGTTAAAAGCAGCATAAACAAACGCAATAAATCTTTACATGATTAAACAAATATTTTATTTCACCTTCCACCCTGAACATATTCTGCTTTTGTAACTGGACAAGGTGGCACGTACCTGTAATTCCAATTTAGAAAGATGAGGCAGGAGGGTCTCAAGTTGAAGACCAACCTTGACTACACCGTTCAAGGCTAGTGCGATTCATACTGTAAGACCTTGTCTCAAAAGCTTTTACTCACAGAAAGAGAAACAAGGTATGTTACAGAGTTCCCCTAAATGAAACAAAAATAAATATTCATCAAGTTAAAACCAAACCTTTCAAGCCAGGCATAGTGGTACATTCCCATATCTGGACATCTAGGAGGTAGAGGCAGGATGATCAGGAGGAGCTCAAGGACCAGCCTGAGCTACATACACAGTGAGTCTGAGGCCAGCCTGGGCTACATACACAGTGAGTCTGAGGCCAGCCTGGGCTACATACACAGTGAGTCTGAGGCCAGCCTGAGCTACATACACAGTGAGTCTGAGGCCAGCCTGAGCTACATACACAGTGAGTCTGAAGCCAGCCTGAGCTACATACACAGTGAGTCTGAGGCCAGCCTGAGCCATACAGTGAGTCTGAGGCCAGCCTGAGCTATATACACAGTGAGTCAAAGGCCAGCCTGGGCTACACAGTGAGTCTGAGCTACATACACAGTGAGTCAAAGGCCAGCCTGGGCTACATACACAGTGAGTCAAAGGCCAGCCTGAGCTACACAGTGAGTCTGAGGCCAGCCTGGGCTACACAGTGAGTCTGAGGCCAGCCTGGGCTACATACACAGTGAGTCAAAGGCCAGCCTGAGCTACACAGTGAGTCTGAGACCAGCCTGGGCTACACAGTGAGTCTGAGGCCAGCCTGGGCTACACAGTGAGTCTGAGGCCAGCCTGAGCTACATACACAGTGAGTCTGAGGCCAGCCTGAGCTACATACACAGTGAGTCTGAGGCCAGCCTGAGCTACATACACAGTGAGTCTGAGGCCAGCCTGAGCTACATACACAGTGAGTCTGAGGCCAGCCTGAGCTACACAGTGAGTCTGAGGCCAGCCTGGGCTACACAGTGAGTCTGAGGCCAGCCTGAGCTACATACACAGTGAGTCTGAGGCCAGCCTGAGCTACATACACAGTGAGTCTGAGGCCAGCCTGAGCTACATACACAGTGAGTCTGAGGCCAGCCTGAGCTACATACACAGTGAGTCTGAGGCCAGCCTGAGCTACACAGTGAGTCTGAGGCCAGCCTGGGCTACACAGTGAGTCTGAGGCCAGCCTGGGCTACACAGTGAGTCTGAGGCCAGCCTGAGCTACATACACAGTGAGTCTGAGGCCAGCCTGAGCTACATACACAGTGAGTCTGAGGCCAGCCTGAGCTACACAGTGAGTCTGAGGCCAGCCTGGGCTACACAGTGAGTCTGAGGCCAGCCTGGGCTACACAGTGAGTCTGAGGCCAGCCTGGGCTACACAGTGAATCTGAGGCCAGCCTGAGCTACATACACAGTGAGTCTGAGGCCAGCCTGAGCTACATACACAGTGAGTCTGAGGCCAGCCTGAGCTACATACACAGTGAGTCTGAGGCCAGCCTGAGCTACATGAGGTTCTCTGTGAGATAATCTTCTTGGACACCGTGAAGATGTATCTCGGTTTTACCTCATCTACCTAACGTGCCTTGTGGGTGGCTTAATAGTGAGCTGAACAGCCAATAGCTAGACAGGAGAGGATGGGCGGGACTTCCAGGGAGAGAGAGGAACTTGGGGAAAGAATCTGAGAGGTGGGGGTATCACCAGCCAGATGTGCAGGAAACTGAGTGTACACTACGGAGGAGAGGTAATGAGTAATACAGGTGAATATAAACGGGTTAATTTAAGTTTTAAGAGCTAATTGGGAACAACCTAAGGCTAAGCTTTTAAAATTAATAAAAAGTCTGTCATTATTCAGAAGCTGGCAGCCCACAGACAGCCAGCTACAGTTCTCTCTCAATAGTTTCTCATACAAATGTTTATTTTAAATACACACACATATAAAAATACACAACTTTAAATTGTGTCACCACAAAATTACCTCAATAAACTGTTAGAAGCAAAAACCATCCAAATAACAAAGAGGAAATAGCACGGTAAACTGAAAGAGGGCAGTAGACACATTAACATAGCATGCTTAATACATGCAAAACCTCAGCCAAGCCTCCATCCAGCCAGTGTGTGTGTGTGTGTGTGTGTGTGCGTGAGTGTGTGTGTGTGTGTGTGTGAGTGCTTGCACATGTCGGTTCCCCGCAAACACAGCGACTGACAGCCACCTAGAACTTCAGTTCCAGGGGATCCACCTGATGGGTACTGAAACTGGTACATTTACACAGTGAAATATCATTCGATGGAATATTATTCAGCTGCTAAGAACAATGAAATGCTCAGGTAAATGAACAGAGCTGGAAACAATCATCCAGAGCGAGGAAACTTTGACCCAGAAAGTCAAACTCTTTTTTTTTTTTTCCTTTTTAAAGATTTATTCATTATGTATACAGGGTTCTGGCCTGCATGTTTGCCGGCAAGCCAGAAGAGGGCACCAGATCTCACTAGAGACGGTTGTGAGCCACCATGTGGTTGCTGGGAATTGAACTCAGGACCTATGGAAGAACAGCCAGTGCCCTTAGCTGCTGAGCCTTCTCTCCAGCTCTGGCCTTGTAAGCTTTAGATATGCATGTGTCATCTAGAATATCCAGATGCTGCATAGCTCAGTAAGACCAGGGGAAGGAGGCGGTTGCCTCCAAGGAAAGGGAAATAGAATACAGGGTTAGAAGCAGATAAAGGGAAAACTAGGATGATTAAGTAAGAAGGGACAAGGAGGGCAGGGAAAAGGAGGGAACCAGGGGAGGGGTAACTAACATGGAAGACCATAGGGAAACCTTCTAGTTTAGAAGCTTTCTAAAATACATAAAAGGAATTTATACAGAGTTACCAGATAATATGGGAGACAACACCCCGACTAAACATCACGTCCTACCAAGTAAAATTCCCAGGACAAGGAATTGGAACTTTGAGTCATTGACCAAAGTGGATCCCCTCAAAACCATCACGGGCTGTTTTCTTAAATAATTTATTTAACTTTATTTTATATGTATTGGCGTGAAGGTATCAGATCCCCTGGAACTGAAGTTATCGACGGTTGTGAGCTGCCATGCAATGCTGGGAACTGAGCCCAGTGTTCTTAACTGCTGAGCCATCTTTCCAGCCTCGCCATCACAGGCTATTTCAGAGTCCACTGGTTACCCTTCACCACACTGAAGATATTTATGTCATCAAACATGGAGAGATAGTGACAGGAACTAACTAGATGTTTCACCCTTACTCGTGCTCATAACACGGGAAGGTACAACACATGCTACCAGAGGAGAAAACTGGCCATCAGTCACTCAGCCACCACCCTGTGACCTGCAACAGTGCAACAGTGACCCGCCTGCAAGATAAGCTAGTGCAGGAGTGGCTCACAGGCCATGGGGTAGCCCGTAACTTCTTGATTGCTTCAAGCCTTGCTTGATGAGATGGCACCACACCTAACTCTATTCACCAAGTCAAGAACCTGAGGCTACATGGGCCATAGGCCTAGGGGAAACCTACTATTATTCTTCTGCCAAATTAGTGGTTTCCAACCTGTGTGTCTCAGATCAAATATCAGGTATCCTGTATATCACATATTCATTAACGGTATCAAAATTACAGTAATGAAGTTGCAGTGAAATAATTTCATGGTTAGGAGACTGAGGCTCAGGGACAGAGAGTGCTAGGCTAGCCCAAGCTAACAGGGAAACTGGCAATGTAGGAAAAATCCCCCACAGCACCAGTGATGAATGCTTTTTGGTTCTTTGTTTTGTGTTGTTTTTAGTTCTTTTGTCTTTTTGAGACAGGGTTTCTTTGTGTAGCTATGGTTGTCCTGGAACTTACTCTGGAGACCACGTTGCCTTAAACCCAAGAAATCTGCCAGCCTTTGCCTCTCTAGTGCTGAGGTTAAAGGTATATGTCACCACCTCTGGCTATGATAAATGGTTGTATTCATGAATTCAATCAAGATAAAATAAATATACTTTCACCCCCCATCCACTCTTCTCAACTGGAAAGGGCTCCCATGGGGAGTCTACAAAGTCTGGCACATTGAGTTGGGGCAGGACTAAGCCCCTCTCACTATGTTAAGGCTAAGCATGGCATCCCACCATAGAAAATGGGCTCCAACAAACCATCTCATGTACCAGGGATAGGTCCTGGTCCTACTGCCAGTGGCCCTTCAGATGGTGCAAGTTTCACAGCTGTCTCCCACATATGCAAGGGCTAGTTTGGTCCCCTGGAGGCTCCTTAGCTGTCAGTCCAGAGTTTATGAGTTTCCAACAAGCTTGGTTCTGCTGTCTCTAGATTTTTCCATCATGATCTTAGGGATTATTTCTTAATAAAATAATTTGAAGTGGGAAGACCCACTTCTAATTCAGATGCTGCGCGCGCGCACACACACACACACACACACACACACACACACACACACAAACGCTTTTTGAGGTGGGAAGATCTACCTTTAGTGTGGACCATGCTGTTTCGCTCTTTGCCTGCTTGTTCCTGCTGGCAAGTTCATTCCTTCAATAGCATTAGAACCTACTTCTTCAGGATCCCAGTGTATACTGAAGACCAGCTAAGGCACCCATCCTTGTGGATTAAATAACTACTGGATTGTTGGACCTTTTGTTCATAGGCAGCCATTGTTGGATTAGCTGCACTACACTCTAGTAAAGCCCATAGATGGCAGGTAGGTAGGTACATAAGTACACCACATATACATACATAGAGATAAGTAGGTGGTTATAGAGCTAGCTATACATAGGTATGTAGAAGTGCACTAATACGAGCTGGGTGAGTGCATGCATTCTCACACATACCCACAAGCCTCAGGCCAGCCTCACTATAAATCTACTGCAAAATTTCTGGAGAAAACACTGGCAATCAGAACTTGGCAATATTAAAATATCTCCAAGGAGGTTTAAGATTTACTCCAAGAATACAAATTGGAATCCACAGCACAAAGCCCATAGCATGTTTACTTGTGTTAATCAGTTAATAATAGTTAGCACCAAAGTGCTAATCCTGATAAATATTATATGTGTGGCTATAAAGATTACATGTGTTCATCATAAAGTGACATCTGGGGAGGCTTTCTGGGGTGCCTTTACCCCAAGGCCTCCTGCCGCTAGTGGTGGGATATGCAGGGATTTACCCCCACCCTTCATGGCCAGGTCTTAAGTCAGTTTATGTGCATCACAGCATGTCCAGACTGCAGGGCTTACCTCTCTGATTCTCTTTATCTGAATGTAATTTAGCCGTCCCCAGTCAAGTTCATCCTTTAAACACATAAAACACAGTATCCAACATGAGGCCAGTAAGTCAGACAGGTTAGTTTGCTACTATCATGCATACATCTCATCTAGAGCCTCAACAAGGACTGAGCTTCTGCCATGCTCAACACTGCACTGCAGTGACCACGTGTGTGACCTCGGTGACTGTGTGCGGGACCGTGATGACCACATGCGGGACCGCGGTGATCACGTGTGGGACCATCCTCTATAAGGGCTTCCACCATCACACTGAAACCAAAAAACGACAAGACCCAAACTACAACCACTGCACAAGGATGCCTCCACATCAGTCTACCTGTCCTGAAAATCAAAGGCAGGGCTCTGGGGCAGAGCGCCTCTCTGCCAGCTGGACAGCCTCCTGTCCACAAGCAACGCAAGAGTAGCAGCCTACAGCAGGACCTGGCCACTAATGTCCTGGTCTGCCCCTCCCAGAGGACAGCACGTAGCAACTACCTTCAGTGACCTCAGGTCTTAGTGCCACCACAGTGCACAGGCAGTGACCAAGCTGAGACAGAGTTGCAGGGAATCTGATCATCGCCAGCCATCAGTGAAGCAACAAGGAGGAAATGTGACCAACCTTGGGATGTCGTAGCTCTCCTCGATGTCTGCAAGCCTGCCAGGCCTAAAACGACACGATTAGTTTCAAAATAACACTAGCGGGGTGAATTTAATTCCAATGTCAACACATGGTTGAACACAGAACACCTACAAGCTTACTATTTTATACGACTTTGGGAAGGTCCTGCAGCACCTGTTACTGAGCGGTGGCCGTCAGAAGCCCGTCCTTACCACTCCTCTCTCATAGCCACACACTGGGGGTTTGTGTGGCCACCTCCGCCTGCAGAGGGTGGGGCACTCACCTTGAATGCTTCCACAAGAGCCAGGCAGTCACTCTTACTGCTACCTGAGAAGTGCACTTTGTTCCTGCAAACAGATTAATGGCCACGTGTCATCTTGTGCCATTGGGAAGGTGGCCCCTTCACAGTCAGAAATGTTAAATTCCACCCGGGCAGTGGTGGCACACGCCTTTAGTCCCAAGCACTTGGGAGGCAGAGGCAGACTGATCTCTGTGAGTTTGAGACCAGCCTGGTCTACAAGAGCGAGTTGCAGGACAGGCTCCAAAAGCCACAAAGAAACCCTGTGTCAAGAGAAAAAAAAAAAAAGAAAGAAAGAAAGAAAAGAAAAAAGAAAGTTAAGTACCTATATCCGTCCAGATGCTGCCGAAAGGGCATTGTGAAAAAATTCTTCAAAGAAAGAGCTGCCGCTAGAGACAGAAAACAGAGGATGAAGACCAACCACAGTGCCAACACACAGCTCCCACCTGGCCCACACTCACCTATAATAAGACACTCATCCAGGCACCCAAATGCGTGTCCCAGCACAATGAGTTTACCCAGCTGCTGACTGACAGGGAGCTGTGCCAGCACTCTTCCTAAGAAGGTCAGCTCTCCATCATGGGGGTTCTCATCTTCTCTCTGCCCACTGACTGCCAGCGCTCCAACCTTATGAAACAAGTTAGTGCCATTAATGCGCACTGACATATCCCAACTCCCTTCCTCCTTAAGGCAGCCACGCAAGACAGCCAATGCACACCAGCTCCCGATGACTTAGGTTCCGGAGACAGCTAGGCTAACTGTAAAGGGCTCCAAAGTGCCCCTGAAACTCCCTCCCTCCCTCCCTCCGTGTGCTTAGGAAGCAGGCCGTGGCACTGGGGACACCTTCGCAAGTCCACCAGCCTCAAGCTTAATAAATGGGGCACACAGAGAAAAACAGGACCCAGTGCCACTTACCACAAGCACTCAATACTCTAACAAACCACTTCTGAGAGGAAAACATGATTATCCCTGGTCCCCAATGAACAGTGTGAGGAGTGGGACACAGCTGACTTCAGGGCCAGTGGGGGCACGCCACAGAGCAGAGCTCCAGTCAACAGTGACCCAAGGACAGCAAAGTGGGAAGAGAGCTTCAGGCAAGGGGTGGGAAGGAGGGCCAGGATGGGGCGAAAGAACAAAACTAGAGAAAGAAAAAAGACAGAATAAGGGTACCAATGACATTGCTGGATGTTTCTCGGGGCGGGGCCATAGATGGAGCGGAGGTGGGCTTCACAAACACCAACAAGGTAAGGCTAAAGAGCAGACCTGGAGCCAGGCAGTGGTGGCGCACACCTTTAATCCCAGCATCCAGGAGGCAGAGGCAGGCGGATCTCTGAGTTCGAGGCCAGCCTGGTCTACAGAGCTACACAGACACCTGGTACTAGAGTCACACGCTGACCATTTATAACAACTACTGCTTTAACAATTACGATATTTAGACTCCCCCACAAAGCAAAAGCCTTAGCTTTCCCATCACTATCATACCACAAGTCCCACCTCCTTTAGTAGAAGAATGGTTCGCTCGATGTCACTCAGACTAGGTGGAGACAGGGCAGTGGCCAACAGAGCTCTTGGCTCACCCATGTCAAGTAACTTCACTTTCAGTATTGTGCTTCCCAGTGGGCAACGCTGAAAGGAACAGAGTCTCAATTCAGAGATGATAAGGCAATTAAACGGTTAGCCTGTTCATGTGACTTGTGTTCCAAAGAGTCTAAGCAAAGGAGAGGAGGGGAGAGGACAACAGAGAATGTAAGGGAGGAAAGGCGGGGCCAGTGCCTGTACTCCCAGCACCTGGGACACAGAAGCAGGAGGACAGGGTTTGACAACAGTGAGACTGTGGACTCTGACTCAAAACAAAGGACAGCGTTGGGGAGGAGAGAGAAAAGCCGGCATGGCATAATAAAAAGCACATGCTTGTGACCCATCACTTAGGAAAACAGGCGAAAGGATGTTGAGTTTCGAACCAATCTTGGCTACACAGCAAGACTGTCTCAAAAAACGAGGGACAGGGAGAAGGCCACAAGCAAAAGAGAAAGAAGGGAGCAAAAAAGACAAAAGAGGGGTAAGAGGAGAGTAGAAAGAGGAAAGGGAAGAGGAAAGGCCATTCCATAATCACTTGCTGATATTCAACAGAAAATTATATCACAGGGCCAACAGACTCTAGGCAACATTTGTCTCATTAAGAATTAAGACTGGGGGTGGGCGGGCTGCAGAGGTCGCCTGGAGGTTAAGAGCCCCACCTGCTCTCCCAGGACCAGGATTTGGTTCCCAGCACTGATGTGGTGGGTTAGAACCATTTGAAATGCAGCTCCAGAGGACCCAGCACCCTGCTCTGACCTCTACAG
The DNA here is from genome assembly GCA_030556225.1 of Cricetiscus sungorus. Taxonomy (NCBI): domain Eukaryota; kingdom Metazoa; phylum Chordata; class Mammalia; order Rodentia; family Cricetidae; genus Cricetiscus; species Cricetiscus sungorus. Next base: position 1,567,100 of record JANBXA010000588.1, read on the forward strand.
ACCTGCATGCCCCACGGCACAAACACATCCAGAGGAAGCACCCGTGCACATAAAGATACATATTTGTATTTAAAAATAATCACAAAGAGGACTGGGACAGGGTTTCTATAACCTAATAACCATAGTTCAATTCCAACCTACACAGTGAAAGCCCAGCCTCCCACAGTTTTGCTGTAGCAAGTTCTTGCCATTCACAGAGACAGGTAAATCCCTGGGGCTCCCCAGCCAGCCACCCTAGCCCACTAAGAATATCAGTAATATAAGGCCCAGAACAGAACGCACAATGCTAAATAGACTCTAGAACTACATATACACACAAGACAAACACTAACATGAGTGAAATTCATTACCAACATCTCCGGAACAACATGGTCTGGAATTGAGCTGTCCCAGAAGTCCCTGTGGATCAGCCTGTAACAGTATCCTTTAGACACCCGTCCAGCACGGCCTGCAAGAGAGAGGCTCAGTCCCACTCAGCACTGATGACTCCAACATCAGTGTGAAGAGAAACGTAACACAGCCATCAATCCCTGACCAGAAAAACCATCTTCCACCACACTAGCCCAGTAAAAACAAAGTATTCTAATGTTAGCCCAAGTAAGATTGTCCTAAAAAGTTAGAATAAATGTTGCCTTAATGTTTTAAAATCTAGTCCAAGTTTCAAAAGAAAATAACTTGGTCAAAATGCAATAAAAACCAGAACACTCTGAATGGCACTTCTCCTGGAAGATTTAGCTAAACTAGTAAAATCAGAGCTCATCACAGAAAAGTCATGTAGGTGGTGACAGACGTGTCACTCACCTAGTGCAAATGATATTTGGAGGTGTCAGAGATTTGAGAAGCAGCCTCACCTGCCCAGGTTCTCACTGCTTCTGTGTGTCCATCTGTCCTACTATTTTCACAAGGCACCCTTCGACTTTATCGTATTAAGTGAGGTCTAAGCACGCAAAGAGCTCAGAGCCATGTTCATCCCAAGGAGATGACGACACACACTGCTACTTTTGTGTGTGGCAATTATTATTTGTGGGGTAAAAACAAATCTTAATAGGAAAAAACAGGTGGGTCATAAATAGATACACAAACAAAACAAACAAACAAATAAATAAATAAGCCAGGTGTGGTGGCAGCACTCAGAAACCAGTTCAAGGCCAGCCTGTTCTACATAGTGAATTCCATGCCAGCCAGTGCTACATAGTAAGACCCTGACTCAGAAATAAATTAAATAATAATATAGTTCTTTAAAAGGTAAGAGACGGAAACAGCATTCACTGAGGAGCAGACAGCAGCAAGCAAACATGGGGATGCTAGTTAACCTCATGAACGGTTACGGGATTGCAAATCAAAAGTCAAACAAGTCGGCAGGGCATCCAATGATGGCTAAAATGAAAACTTGGTGACGTCATCTGCCAGCAAGGATGTTGTAGGCAAGGGCTCATACATTGTGGCGGTTTATAAAGTGGTTGCTGTGGAAGCCTTTCTCACTGAGGAGCCTTCATTATCTCCTAGTTCTCTCTGGAAAAGGTGCTGGACAGAACACAGCAGTGGAGAAAGAGGGCTGAAGCCAGGTTTCTGGGTCAAATCTCAGCCCTACCTAAGACACGTGCAGTTGCTTACTTCCCCAAGTCTCAGAACACAGCACATTCCTCCCAAAGGCTGAGGAGAAAGAGAGCCACTTTTCTTATGCATATACGTGTTTAATTCTGAAGCAGTAACTTCCCGGAAGGAATTCTGTGGCTTCTGCCTACCTCCCTCAGGGGGTCTCTATAAAACCAAGCCATTTCTCAGGATGCACCACAGACGATGCAATCGCAGTGTCCCCCATCTGCCCTTCCCTGGGCTTCCTCCCACCACAAAAGCCGGCAGGGAGGGTGTGTGTGTGTGTGTGTGTGTGTGTGTGGTGTGTGTGTGTGTGTGTGTGACTCCCTAGGGAATGTGTGTGTGTGTGTGTGTGTGTGTGTGTGTGTGTGTGTGTGTGTGTGACTCCCTAGGGAAATGTGTGTGTGTGTGTGTGTGTGTGTGTGTGTGTGTGTGTGTGTGTGTGTGTGTGACTCCCTAGGGAAAAGACCCCAGAAACAGCAGGACTTAGCGGCAGTCAAAGGAATCTAGTAAGAATCGCCACAGTGATCCACTTGGCTTTCATATCTACTAAATACCAAGTTTCAGTCTGGAAATGGTAAGTGCTGAGATAAAACCCTGGAAGAGAAGAACGCGGAGGCAAAAGTGACTAAGATGAGACACTGATGCTTCATCTTAAAGCCAGTCCCAATAACGGAAGCACCTGGTGAGGGCACCGTGACAGTCTCAGTGTGACCCTGCCAAACACCTTACCTTTTCTCTGGTCGCAGCTGGTCTTCGAGGCCCAGCTCAGGCGCAGACTCTGATAGTTTGTATCCTCATCACAAACTAGAGTCCTGGTCAGACAAAAATCTATAACTGCCATTAGGAAAAAAAAGTATAAGCGCCATGCTGACACGGGACTACGGCAGCCCGCGTGATGACACGGGACTACAACAGCCCGCGTGATAACACGGGACTATGGCAGCCCTCGTGCTGACACGGGACTATGGCAGCCCACATGATAACATGGGACTATGGCAGCCCACATGCTGACACCGGACGATGACAGCCCACAGTGCCTAGTGACAAACAATGTGAATGGCAGCTGCTAGAATTAGCATGTTTGCAGAAACTTGTGGGAACGTGCTGACTTGAGGGATCACCGTCTCTACATGACAACAGGAAGTCTTTGGGTCTTTGTAAGGCTCATATTATCATAGAGACCCACCTGCATGTTCCCGAAAGATCAGACTTACTCCAAAATATAATTATACCAGGGGTAGGGGGGACAGGTTAATGTTCTGGATTGCCTGGATTCAAATCCTGGGTTCCTGTGTGTCTGTCTGCCTGTCTGTCTACTGGCAAGTGGAACAAACCACCAATATTCTTTGTGCTTCAAGATGTGTATCTATCAGGCCCAGGTAAAGGAATCCCTTCAGCTCCCCCTGCCCCAGCCAACCACAGACAGCACCCCCTGTCCTATGTACGGATGAAGCTGTCCTCTGGAGAAACAGAAGGCAGACTTCTGGTCTATCTCTCATGCAGTGTGCGTCCTCACTGCCACCGCCCTCCTCAGACTGTGCCACAAACAACTCTCACCACACCTGACTACTCCCCAGTCATCTCACACACAACTGTTGGTGACTTCAAGTCCAGCAAAAACAGTGCTCACTTTTCTCACCTCTCGGGTCCTGAAGTCTCAATTCCCTTGCTTTCCACGTTGGCATTGCCTTATTCAATTCCCTTGTTTTCCACGTTGGCATTGCCTTATTCAATTCCCTTGCTTTCCACGGTGGCATTGCCTTATTCAATTCCCTTGCTTTCCACGGTGGCATTGCGCTATTATCGTACCCTCTGACCTGTCAGGCCACAGTCCTTCCTCCATCCAACAGCACCAGAACACCTACCTTCTGTCTTCCACAAACACCTTTATCCTCACTGGAACTCCGGTCTGCAGACTCCTTCTGCTGTCTTAGCATCCTACCCTACCCCTTACCCTGGCTGCCTCTGCTCACACTACACACCATAACCCCTGTATGATCCCTCAGCAAACCTGTTCCTGTCTTCAGAATCAAATCAGAGCTGGGCTCCAGGTCTCCCACCCCCGCAGATCTTCCCTCCCTTACCTCTTACCTCTTCTCTGCCACTGCCCTTTCCTCTCATTTTCTCTTTTTGGTCTATACCGAGCGATGCAGGCAAATGCCTTGGAGTCTGACCTCACTTGTCCACCTCCCTCACAGAGCGGCCCTATGAGGCCCTGCATCTTTGACCCAGGGCTCATCTGCTTTCCTCTCACACTAGTCTAGAAGCCCTTGACCTCTGCTGTTTCATGACCAGGGTTAGATTTGACTTGTACGTCCTTTTCTAGCCACTCCTGCTAAATATCATGGCCCCTACCCAAAGTTCTCTTCCGCCCTTCCAGACCTTTCCTTCTTATGCTGACAAATTGTTGACTCACGTGTTATCTCGTTAATTCTCATCCCTGGTGCATCATGAAGACAGAGACTTGTGTCTATTTTTCTACAATTTCTGCTGCTGGCACAGACACAAACACCTATTTGTTTCCCTTCCCTTGGCGTACGCATTTCCCTTGTTGGTGCTCCCAAACTCTGTGCCTCATGTCTGAATCACATTTTTGCAGTTCACTTCTTCTTCAGTTTAAGCTTTCCTTCAAACATCACCCCCTCAAGGGAGCCCATGTCATCCTATGGTGCTTTGAATGTGATGGTGCCCCCATAAGTCTTGCATGCACGAACACTTGGTCCCCAGTTGGTGGCTGTCTGGGAAGGATTAGGAGGAGGTACAGATTTGTTTGTGGAGGTGTGTCACTGGGGGCAAACTTGAGGTTTCAAAAGTCTTCCATGTTCTGCAGTGTGTGCTCTCAAACTGTTTTCTGCTTGTTGTACAAGATATGTGCTCTTACTGCTGCTACACTGCCTGCTGCCTGCTGCCTCAGACTTACCATGATGAACCATTACCCTCTAGATCCATGAGCCCAAAGAAGCCCTCTCTTCCATGGTGTTTTACCACAGCAATATAAAAGTAACCAATATCATCCTGTGCTGGATAGTTTTATGTCAACTGGACACAAGCTAAAGTCATCTGAGACATGGGAACCTCAATTAAAAAAACACCATCAAAAGATCAGGTTGGTGGGTATTTTCTTAATTAGCAATTAATGGGGGAGGGCCCATCCCATTGTGGATGGAGCCATCCCTGGGCTGATGGTCCTGGGTTCTCAACAAGCCATAGGAAGCAAGCCAGTAAGCAGTACACCCACCCCTCCCCACCACCATGGCCTCTGCATCAGCTCCTCCATCCAGGTTCCTGCCCTGCTTGAGCTCCTGTCCTGACTTCCTCCAACAATGGACTACAATGTGTAAGTGTAAGACAACAAAACCCTTTCCTAAGTTGTTTTTGGACATGGTGTATTGTCACAGCAATAGTCACCCTAACTAAGATCTGCCCTATATAAAAGATATTTTCCTCCCAAAAGTGGAACCTTTTTCCATGTTTCTTTTCCTATATATCTGTCTCTACATGAAACTGTAATTCATCTGCTGTCTCCCAACGGACTGCAGTCAAAGTGCTAATACAGTCTTTTACTTGGTACTGCACCTGGGTACTGCATCCTCAAGCATGATTGACGAACAACAAACTCATGAACAAGTGTACAAACGCATACACACCAGACAATGGGGCGGTCTACAAACGCATACACACCAGACAATGGGGCGGTCCACCATAGCTCCCTTCTAAGTTGCCTTCAGAAAACAGTACCCATGTCCTCCCTAATACTTTCTACAACAGGATGCCACCACTAGGAAGCCCCAAAATCTGCTTCCTACAAGATCCCTTGAAACTCACTGGCATCTCTTAGAGGCAGCCCTACCTGAAGGAAAAGGTAAGCTCAGAGAAAACAGTGAGGAGCCAAGACTATGAGGGACAGGACCTTTGTGAGTCTTTCTCCGTCCCCCAAACATGGGGGGAAGGGAGGGCACGCCTGTGGCTCAGGAAAGCCCAGTGATGCCATCTTTACATGGGGGAGGGGGCAGACAAAGGCCTTACCGTATTTGACATCTGGAACTGTGACAGAACTTTCCGCAATGTTGGTGGACAGAATAATCTGTGGGGATCAAACAAAACAGGCTGACATTCTTCCTCTGTCCCGGACTGCCAGGGAAAGCTCTCCATCTTCAATATTACTGTAAATTAGGAACTCGCCACATTCATATTTTCATAGGTCACAACTATCAGACACATTCAACACAGGGGCGCTTTATGAAGACAGGTATAGCATAGCCAAAGATCTGCTCATGAACCTGTTATAGAAGCTTTAGCAGACAGCTGTGGAATTGCCAGAAGCCAAAAATCCAGAGCACATAGTCTCACCCTGAGCACCCCAGAGTAGCATTCGGGGGCTAGTTTGCCTAAAGATCCTAAACAACCTCAAGATTATCAGGGATTTCAGCCAAAAGTTTGAGGTCTCAGACTCTGGTCCTCTCAGGCAGCTGTGAGGAGCATGGTTTAAAAAAGAAAAAAACAAAAGAACTACCTCCAGAGGATTTAGACCACAGCTTCTGACAGTTTCCACTCCCAAGGCAACAAACAGTGCCCTGGATTCAGGAAATTAAATAAATGAAAATCTTAGTTTTGCCAGTATATAGCTATGGCCTCAGCACTTAGAAGGATGGTACACGGTGATCTCAAATTCAAGGCCAGCCTACACTGCATAGCAATACTCTGTCTCAAAAACAAACAAAAATGTCTTAGCTTTTTATAAAATTGAATTACAAAATAACATACAATGTGAAAGGGTATAGATTCTCACCAACACGGTCTGCCTGGGTGACTCCACAACAGTTTGGAACACGCTTGGGAAAGCGACTAAAGCAGCAGCCACTCTCCACCAACAATGGTTACGTCTCACGCCTCATCTTCCCAGCTCCTTACCTTTCTGTACCCAGGGACTGGGCTTAAAAACACGTTATTCTGTTCTTCTAAAGTCACACTGGAATGGAGTGGATAGACCTGCAACCTAAGAAACAATGCACTAAAATAAAGACCACATGACACACAGCAGACACAAGAACTTTCAGTGAGGAAGTGACAGTTATGTAAGGCATAAGCTACACAGTGCTCTGAAGGCAAACCCAGTCTCCTTACTTACACACACCTTTTGTGAATCATGTTTGTGAGAAGTTCGTGCATGTAATTTATCTCACCCAGACCTAGGGTGAGAAGGGGAAAGGCAAATGTGAACTTACTGCTGAAACATAACCTTTAAATTAAAATGACAACTTATTTTTAAGGCTCTTTACATCTTTATCCGTCACACAGAGATGCGTGTACTATGCCAGGCCTTGCAAGAGTACAGACAACAAAACAAAGATCCCTGCTCCCCAGGAGCTCATGTAGAAAAGCATCCTTCACCAGTGCTACAGAGGCTACTGGCTGGGTTCAACATGAAGAATAGCCAATAGCCAAGCAGCACAGGAGGACAGACAGACAGACAGAGGAGGCCCGAGATTTCCAGCAGGCTGCTCAGCACAGCCCTCAGTAAGAAGATCTGGTTGTTTGAGATCCACGCATGCATATGTGTTTTGATCAAATCTACTCCGCATTCCTGCTACTCTGATTCCTCCCTCCATTGCCCATTTAAAAAAAAAAAAAAAAAAAAAACCGCACCAGAGATCACATAGGCACTCCCTGTGTATGCACAGGCGGGACACTGTCTCACTGTCTACTGGGACACAGGCAGCCACATCCCTGAAGAAGATTGCTTGTCCCTCTTCCCAGCAGCAGCCAATTGCCAATAACGTGTTAGGCAGCAACGTGACTTCATCAGCCTCCCCCATCGGTGCCGGGATTTTGTCTGGCTCTTTCTTGTTCAGGTGATAGTGCATGTAGTCATAGCTACTGCAAGTTCAAGTCTGCCACAGCACTGTCACGTTCCAGCTTGTGTTTCTCTGCACACATCTACTCCCCCTGGCTCTTACAATCTTCTGCCCCCTCCTTCCATAATGAGCACTGAGCCCTGGGAAGAGGGGTGGAATACAGGTACCCCGTTTAGAGCTAGCTGAACACTCCATACTTTTATTCTCTGCACAATGATCAATTGTGGGTCTCGGTATTAAACCCTTTCATGAGTGTTGAGAGATGCACTAATCTATAGGTGCAAAGATAAGCACACACAGGACAGCTTCTTAGGTCCATTTAGCAGGATACTAGTGTTAGGGCTCTCCCTAAGGACCTGCGATATCGCCGGTCTCCAGCTTTGGTCCCAGTGAATAGTACCTGGCATGAGTTCCATCTTATGCAGAGTGCTTTTAATCCTCTGGAAAACAGTTGTTCGTTCTCTTAACTTCTGTGCCGCTACGGTACCAGTAGCTTATCCTGCCAGCTACATCGTCACTACAGCTCACAGAATCCACAGCTGAGTAAGACCGTTTATCATCTGTGTCACCGAGCAGCATGTGGAAGACATCCCAGCACTATTAAAGCTAACCAGAAGAGACGGCCCTTCCAGGACCAGAGGTTCAGGGATAAACCTCTATGGGTTTGACTTCTCAGGCCGTATGAGTCAAGTACATGGTATTTTCCACAACAGGGTCTCACCACCAAGTCCTGGAGGGTAACCCAGAGCAATAGCCTGTAATGTTCGGAGTCTATACAACTTCCATTGACCAACAACTCAAAAAGAAGTAACATATGCCTGGCAGTGAGCTTTTAATTTGGTAGCCTCTGTTATATGGAGGAGGCATTGACCTCCTGCTGTAGGGTAACTCCATTTAAACCCCTTCTACAGACATAAAGAAATCTTCTATGGTAGTAGGTTTCCATATGGCATTTCCAAAGGTCTTTGTGCTTGTTAGGCCACACCCACTTTCCTACCTGCCCTGCTACCCCCTACACTATTTAGTCCTTTCTATTCCCTTGCTCCCTTTTGCCCCTACAACCTGTCTACCCCTCCACTGTTGAAGTGTAAAGAACCTACCATGGTTCTTTTCATGATTCCCGACTTCTGAGTGATCTAACTCAAGCATATGTATCCAGGCAGACATGGTAGCACGCGCCTCTGGTCTCAGCACTCAGAAGGCAGAGGCAGGAGAAGCTCTAGGAGTTCAAGGTCAGTCTGTCTACAGAGTACGACCCTATCTCAAAAATAAACACACATATCTAAAAAGATGGCATCCGCATGAGAGGACTTACAGTGCTTGTCTTTCTGGCTGTGGTCAGCTCACAAAGACCGCTCATCTCCAGCGCTACCCATTTAATCTGGAGGTTTACTGATTTCAATGTCCTTTCAGCTGGGAAGTGTCACGCTGTGTTTATGACACGTTTCCACTTGCTGGCCCATCACTTGCTGGGTGTCTGGGTACTGTGGCTAGAGCAGCAATGAGCACAGATGAACAAACGGCTACCCATTTAATCTGGAGGTTTACTGATTTCAATGTCCTTTCAGCTGGGAAGTGTCACGCTGTGTTTATGACACGTTTCCACTTGCTGGCCCATCACTTGCTGGGTGTCTGGGTACTGTGGCTAGAGCAGCAATGAGCACAGATGAACAAACGTCTCTGTAGTCTGATATGGAGTCTTTTGGGTATATGCTCAGGGATACTATAGATCGATCATGCGACAGCTCCATTTCTCGGGGCTGGAGAGATGGTTCAGAGGTTTAGGGCATTGGCTGCTCTCAGAGGTCATGAATTAATTTCCCAGCAAGCAAATGGTGGCTCACAACCATCTATAATGCGTTCTGGTTCCCTCTTCTTGCCTGTACATGCAGGCAGAATAGTGTACACATAACAAATAAATCTTTAAAAAAATTTCTCAGCCATTGTCTTAGAGAATTGCTCTGCTTATTTCCTTCCCCCAGATTTTAAGCGGGTTGATTTTTTGTGAGAGTTTATTTTCTGAGTTCTTTATACATCCTACCCTTGGTCAAATGTATTTTTTCTTCCATCCTGTAAGCTGTGTCTTCATTTGAACAATGATGCCCATTTGCCATTGTCTGCCTTAATGCCTACAATACTGAGGTCCTGTTCAGAAAGTCCTCCCTGTGCCTGTGTGTGCATTCCCTGCCTTCTCTATGTGACTCAGGATATTATGCTGAAGTCCTTGATCCATTGGAATTGAGTTCTGTACAGAGTGTGAGATAAGATCTAGTTTCATTTGTCACATGTGATATCCAGTTTGACCACCACCATTTGGTGATGATGCTGTCTTCTCTCCAATGTGCATGTTTGGCTTCTTGTCAAAATCCAGGTGGCAGAAGGAGTTGGGCTCATAAGTGATTCCTCAGTATATCATTTTTATATGATGTTTTTATTAGTATGATTCTATAACATAACTGAACATCAGGAATGATGATTCCTATGGCAATGAGAGGTTTTGTTTGTTTTTGGTTTTTCAAGACAGCTTTTCTCTGTGTAGCCCTGGCTGTTCTAGAACTCACTCTGTAAATTAGGCTGGCCTCATACTCACAGAGATTCATCTACCTCTACCTCCTAAGTGCTGGGATTAAAGATGTGTGCCACCACACCTGGCTCTATGGCAATGTTTTTATTGTTAAGGATTATTTTTGCTAGCCTGGGTCTTTGTGTTTCCATATGAATTTCTTCAATTTCTATGAAATTTCACTGAAATTTTGGTAAGGATTGTACTAGATTGCTTTGCGTAAGGGTGGCCATTTTCACAATATTAATCCTACCAATCCTTGGGCAGGAGAGGTCTTTATATCATCTATTATGTTCTTCAGTTTCTTTCTTTGGTATCTTAAAATTTTCATTGAACAAGTGTTCCCTTATTAGATTTATCTCAAGGTAAAACGAAACGTTTTCAAGGACCTTACTAGCTCAATTTGACTCTTTAGCCCTTTGTACCAGAACTAAACAACTGCATCATGACATTAACTAGTAATAATTTATTTTAAAATGTATACATTCTTTCAATGTTTTCCTTGCCAGAGCAGTGACTACTTATGAGTGTTTGCTACATTGGTAATTTCTTTTCTTCCCTCACGTTTCCCAAATTTCCTCCAATGAGCATACAACATGCTTCCTATCAAAACATTCTTTAAGCCAGACATGGCAATTGAGAGGTAGAAGATAATCTCCAGTTCAAAGCTAGACTGGACTGCACAGCAAGTTCCAGACCAGCCAGGGCTACATTAAAAATCCTGTCTAAAAGAAAATAAAAAGGACTGTAGTGAACTCAGTGAGAGTTCTGTCTAACAAGAGCAGGCCTGGGTTTGAGCCCAAGCATAAAATTAGTAATAATACTTCAAAAGATTTGGCCCTTTTGAGTGGTTCACAAATGTCTCCTGACTTATAGCACCTGCTTATGCATTCGGCCTCTTTGAATTATCAATATTTTGGTCTTTTACAGGTTCAACTGTCTATCTCAAAAATTTATTTTAGATTCCAACTCCAGTAACTTAGAGTGAGTGACCTCATTTAGAAATGGTCATTTTGCAGAAAATGAGCTGCGATGGAGTCTGGTGGAGTAGTCTGAGGCCTCCGTCCAACAGCACTGTTAGCCTCATAAGGAGGAGGAAAAGAGACCATGCCACAGGCTACAGCAGAGACCAGGGTGGAACCATTCACCCACCTCAAGACAGAGCTCTAACCCTGGCGAGCACAGGGAGCTGGGGAGAGCCTGGTGTCTGAGTGGCAGTGTGTCTGCAAACAGCCTCTTATAGAACGCCTAACTCCCCCATAACAGTAGGGAAACACACCACTCTTGTTTAAAACCATCCAATATGCAATACCTTGTCAGAGCAGTCCTGAAAAACTAATATAGATCTGCTAAGAAAACAAGTCAATTAATGGAACACATAAACACATAGTATGCTAGACTTGGATTTATATTAGCATAGAACAAGAAGTCACACACTGGAAGGTAAAATATCACCTGTGAATATCTTTCTGGGGCAGTGTTGACCTCGTGTTAGGTATTACTGAGTAGCAACATAACTCTGCTGCTGTTTTTTTCCTTACATAGTATATATACATTAAAGTCATTTAATCAATATATAAAAGATGCAAACTATACACCTAATGGTTCTTCTGTTCATAAAATGTGTCTATTTAGTAAACAAAATGTGTCAAAAATTTGAAACTCACATGTTATATTCCAAAAGTCAGTTTCTCCTCATGCTTTTGTTTCCATCACTACTTGCACTAATAGTCATGTGTTCTGCATATCACCTTTCAATTACCAATACGTGAATCATTGCTATAATTTCACCAATTTCATAAGTGATTTTGATGAGGAACCATTAGACACAATGCATCTTTCCACAAGGGTCCAGTAGGAGCCCATTTTCTGAAGCACTGAAAAGAGGCTGTGAGATCACTGAGGAGGTCGCTGAGGACTCAGGCGCTTCAGGCTTTGCTCTCATTAGGACCACTGACTGATGACAACCGCTCACCACACGGAGGGATGCTCTGATCAAAGCCAACATCTTACCAGGAATTGTGATGCTGCTAGACAGCCTTAAAAGTCAGCCTTTGCTATCGCTATGCACTCTGCAGCAGCGCAAATGCTAGTGAGCCACAACTGTTCATGGTCTCCGTGTCTAAGAACAAGTAGGCATGACCACCATTTTTCACAGCATGTGCTGCCCAGAGTATTAAAATTCCAGTCACAAAAGTATGACAGTCACAAAAGTATGACATCCACACCTGGCAAAAACACCAGCACGCTGCTCCGCTCCGACACGAACTGGGCCCCCGACCGGGTCTTGCTCCTGTCAAATGTGAGGCGAACAGAACAAGTCTGAGTGGAGGCTAGAAGAGTTCCTGCTGCGTGAGACCCCATGCTACCAGCTTTGTTCATGAAAGCTCTCGCAGACCATGTCAGGTAATGTTCTTTAGTGCTCACAAACAGACAGAGAGGCCAGCCTGGCGATAAGCTAGGGCTCTTGGCTTCCACTGCATTTGCCTGTAAGATACTATATCTGTAAAAGTTTTCCTGGAACTTTAGACAGTATAATCCAGAACACCAAAATATAAACTTTAGAATAATTATAAGCAAGCTTTGTTTTTTTAATATTTATTATTTTTTCTTATTTTACATATTGATCCCAGTTCCCTCTCCCTCCCTCCCTTCCATGCCTCCCAATCCCCTATAAGCAAGCTTTATTAAAGCCCAGATTATTACTACAAAGTATGCTCATACATGCAGATCTCAGATAAGCACAGAATTTTCCTTTCTCCACAGACCTGTGGGCCCTCCCTGTAATTCCTCTATGCAGTCTAGGGACAGCACTAACAGACAGAAGGGCCTTACATTGCTCTGGAGCCTAGACCCCCTCACCCCAGTTAGAGAGACAGACAAGAAGTAAGGAGACAGACAGGCTCTACACTGCTCTGAAGCCCACTCCCAGTAGAGAGACAGAGAGGAAATAAGTAACTTAGATATAAGACTGTAAGAAACAAAACCAATACAGGATAAAGGGTTATAAGCTGGGGCTGGAGAGATGGTTCAGCTGTTAAAGTACCTCCACATACATGTATACACATGCTCCCCACAAACACACATGTGACACACACACACACATACACACACACACACAGGACTAATCATTCATTCATTTCCAGCTTTGATCATTGAAAATACCTACACATCCTGACAAATTGGTAGCAAAGTGTGAAGCCAGAGCCTGGTGTCCTTTTTAAAGGCAGACTTACAGGATTCACTGCAGGAGCCACACTCCCTGGGAGTACACGCTGGTCCCTGCTATGGGGAGGGTCAGAACTGGTGAGTGGCCAGAGACATCTCAAGCAAGAAGTCAAACAAGTGCCCCAGAGTGGGGCAGCCAAGCCCACAAGTGTCACAGTCACCCAATGTGGCTCCTACTCACTAGGAGCACACACAAACAAAGACAAAAAGACTAAAATTAACTTTAAACTTTGACAAAAACCCATCAATCTTCTAAAAATAAGACGACAAGCCTCAAAATGAGAAAATATTTACTATTTATCACACATAACAAACACAAACTCAGCATACACACACACGCACGCACGCACGCACGCACGCGCACACACACACAAATCATCCATCATGACTATGTAGGCTTTATGAACTCAGAAATGCAGGGTTGGTTCAACACATGAAAATCCACTAATGTAATCCATTAATGTAATTAATGTAATGTAAACAAAAAACTCATCTCATTAGATGCTGAAAAAGACTTCGACAAAATCCAACATCCCTTCATGATAAGGGTCTTTGAGAGAGCACAGACATGGTCAACAAGACAAAATGACTCCCTACAGAATGGAAAAAGATCTTTACCAACCCCACATCTGACAGAGGGCTAATCTCCAAAACATACAAAGAACTCAAGAAAACTTGACATCAAAAGACCAAATAAACCAGTAAGAAATGGGGTACAGCTCTAAGCAGAGAACTCTCAACAGAGGAACCTCAAATGGCCAAAAGACACTTAAGGAAATGCTCAACACCGCTAGTCATTAGAGGAATGTGAATAAGAACCACTCTGAGATTCCATCTTACAACTGTCATAATGGCCAAGATCAAAAACACTGAGGACAGCTTATGCCGGAGGGGATGTGGAGTAAAGGGAGTACTCTTCCACTGCTAGTGGGAGTGCAGACTTGTACAGTCACTTTGGAAAACTGGGAATCAATCTACCTCAGGACACAACAACACCGCTCTTGGGCACATACCCAAAGGATGCTCACACCACAAGGACACTTGCCCAACTATGTTCACAGCAGCATCATTTGTAGTAGCCAGAACCTGCAAACAACCTCGATGCCCCTCAACTGAAGAATGGGTAAGGAAAATGTGGTACATTCACACAGTGGAATACTACTTAGCAGTACAAAACAATGACATTTTGAAATTTGCAGATGAATGAATGGATTTAGAAGAAGCCATCCTGAGTGAGGTAACCCAGACACAGAAAGATAAATATAGTATTTACATAATATTTACTCGCTCATAAGTGGATATTAGACATAAAGCAAAGGACGATCAGCCTAGAGGACACAACCCCAGAGAGCCTAGGTAACAGAGGACCCAAAGAGAGACACACACAGATCTGCCTAGGAAGGGGGTGAAAGGCAAGCTCTCCTGAGTAAATTGGGAATGTGAGGGGTAGGGGGATGCTTGCAAGGAAAGAGCAGAGGAGGAAAAGAAAAATGGCCAAAAGACAAACATTAGAGCCCAGAGAATCCTCTGGAAGAGGGAGATGAAGGATTGTAGGAGCCAGAGGGGTGAAGGGCACCACAAGGACACCCATAGGGGCTCACAGAGACAGAACCAACAACCAAGATGCCTGCACGGGACTGACCTAGGCCCAATGCATATACATAACAGCTACGTAGCTTGGTCCTCGTGTGGGGCTCCTAACAGTGGAAGCAGGGGTGTCTCTGACCCTGTTACCTGCTTTTGGGGCCCTTTCCTCCTACTGGATTGCCTCATGCAGCCTTAAGAGGAAAGGGGGTGCCTACTCTTACTGCAACTTGGTATGCCATGGCTGCTTGATGTCCATGGGAGGCCGCCCCTTCCTTTCTGAGGGAAACAGAGCTCAGCCACTTGGTGGTGGTTATGCAACATGGTGTAGCTACACTGAAAATAGGTTAATGTTACCTTACAAACAATCGTGATCTTGTCATAGAAGCCAGCAATTGTGCTCCTTGTAATTTACCCGGATGAATCGGATGTCTGCGTCTACATAACCCTGCGTGCAGGTGTTTTCATAGCAGCTATAGTCATAGTTTGAGACTTAGAGACAAGTCTCTAAGATGTAACTTAGTAAATAAATAACTGTAGTCAGTATCAACAATGGAATATTACTCAGCAATTAGAAAGTCAGGGTGGAGGAGATGGCTTAGTAGATAAAGTAAAAAAGGACCTGAATCCAGATCCCCTGTAGGGTTGGCAGCTTTGTCTACAATCCCAGCTCAGTGGGACAGGAGGGAAGATGGGGGAAAGCAGGCAAGTGGATCCTGGGGCCACGCTGACCAGACAATCTAGCTAAGCCTGGTAGACAGCAGCCCAGGAAGCCATTCCCATAATCCTCAGTCTCCTCTCCCCACACATGGGGAGTGCACGTGCATTCACCGTAAGCGCAAAGGGAATTCATTATAGTTACATAAATAACAGTTGGCTTACTGTTACACATGGTAGTGCACACCTTTAATCCCAGACTTTGGAGCCAAAGGCAGGTGGGTATCTGAGTTCAAGGCCAATCTGGTCACCATAGTGAGTTTCAGTACAGCCAGGGCTACACAAACAGATGCTGCCACAAACAACAACAATTAGCCTACCAAGCCATGAAATGATAAGCAAAAATCGTAAATGCTTTTAAAATTATTTTCTCTGATTTTATTTAAATATTTATTCAGTGTGTGTGTGTGTGTGTGTGTGTGTGTGTGTGTGCATGCCTGGGTGTATGTATTGCACCATTTGTGTTCAATAGTTGCAGGTAATTGTGTGTGCTTGGAACTGAACCTGGGTCCTCTGCAAGGACAGTAAGCACTCTTAGTCACTGAGAGCTTCTTCAGTCCCTTAAATGTTTCTAAGTAAAAAAGTCAATGAAAAAAGGCTACAAACCATGTAAGTTCAACTGTCTGATGTTCTGAAAAGGCAAAACTATAAAGAGATCAGTGGGCCCAGGAAATGGGGGGGGAATAATGGGTAGGGGTGCACAGAGGGGGCCACACAGAGGGGGCCCTGGGTGCTGGACTGTTGTGTGTGACACTGTAATGAGAGATGCCTGGCATCACACTGCTATCAAAACCCAGAGACTGGGCCGCACGAGAACTGAGCCTATGCAAGCAGGACCCGGTGGCGGTTTGGTGTGTTCAATGTGACAGACATACACCTCTGGGCGGGGCTCAGGTACTAGGCCAGGCCGTGCCTGTGCGGAGGGAGGCAGCCTGTGGGAGCTCCCTGTATGCTCAATTTCATTGTGCACATGAAAACATCTATGGAAAGGAAGAAAGATCTAAGTTCACTATAACTTTATTTTGGCTTTTGGTTTTTTGTTTGTTTGTATTGTGAGATGGGAGTCCTCTGTGTCCTTGTGGAACAATCTTAGGGAATATAGAACAAAGAATAGATCATGGCAAATACAGTAAGGGCTCAGAAAGAAGCCCAGAGGATGCTAATGCCTCTAGACGAAGGCTGCTGGGCAGCCTTCCAATACCAGTGTTGAGACTCAGTGAGCCCACTCAATTGCAAGCAAAGGAAATACAAAAAATCCACACCCACTCCCAGCTCTGAGGCTATGGATCATCAAAGACAAAGAATGTATCTGAAGGTTAGCCATGGTGAAAAGATATGCTTCCCTACTGGGGACAACAAGACAAACAGAAGCTTTATCACTCTAGCAACACATGCCAGTAGATTATATAAAATTAGTATCAAATTTTGGAAAAAATACTAAAAAAAAAAGCTTTTTGTTAATTCTTATCTCAATGTTACTGTGTATATAAAACTAGAAAAATAAAATATAAGGAGCATTTAATAACTTTTAATTGCATACGAGTATTCATACGCTGGAAATCCAAAATCTGAAATGCTCCAAAGTCTGATATTTGACCTTGAGCTTTAAAACATTTTTAGTTTAGAGTGTCTGGGGTCAGCCACTGAAGTCTGAAAACAATTCTGGCTCCAAGCTTTCTGCTAAAAGTCTAGCCTGCACCTAAAAGCACTATACACACATCAAGAATGAGAGCCAGGGCATGTGCTATTCACAGCAAAGACATGAGACTTTTTAATTTATGCATTTGTGTGTACATGTACATGTGTTAGTATATGTGTATTTATGCATTTGTGCATATGTGTACGTGTGTTGGTATATGTGCATTTATGCATTTGTGTATATGTGTACATGTGTGTTGGTATATGTACATTTATGCATGTGTATTGGTATATGTGCATTTATGCATTTGTGCATATGTGTACATGTGTGTTGGTATATGTGCATTTATGCATGTGTGTTGGTATATGTGCATTTATGCATTTGTGCATATGTGTACATGTGTGTTGGTATATGTGCATTTACGTATTATGCATATGTGTACATGCGTGCTGGTATATGTGCATGCAGAAGTAGAGAAGAGAGAGAAAGGGAAGGGAAAGAGGAAGAGGGGAGGAAAGAAGGGAATCAGAAAGGGAGAGAGGGGTTTGGAGGGGTGAGACAGAAAGTGTCAGTGTCAACTCTGAGTGTCACCCTCAAGAACCCTGTCCACCTGCTTTGGGACAGGCTCTCTCCCTGGCCTGAATCAGGCTGACCACTGAGACCCACCCAGTCCTGTCTCCTCCACCCCCAGCTGGAACTACAGGCACACATCCCCATGCCTGTTGTGTTTGCGTCCCTGTAGGTTCTGGGACTCAGGTCCTCATGCTTACACCATGTGCCTGACCAACCGAGCTGTCTCCCCAGCTCAAGGGTTTCATCTGTTGACTTAGATTCTTTCAAAGGATGAAACTGAAATAAAGTAATGTTTAACCCAGAAAAAAGCTAAGAGCATTTACCAACAAAGCCTTTGAAGGCTGGAACCTGGGAAGAACGAAAGCGAGACAGGAAGCCCAGATTGACAAACAGGGGTTAATTCTGGGTACCCTAAGGCCTACAGAAAAAAGTCACCCCAGCAGAGCTAGCTTGGGTTACTAGGGAGGGAGAATATTCATTACCATTCCTTGTTTCTAAAATAATAAGTGCTATTTATGTGGTGCAATAAAATTACAACCACAGAGCTTCAATAATACAGTATTTTTTAAATTACAGGCCCAAACAGCACTTAGAACCTAAACTGTCCTCAAAGGAAAAAGTCTCAAATTTTTTTTTTTTTTTTTGCTTTTTAAACAAAAGCTAAAAGAATGATTGCCTGCATTGCCTGCTGGGTGTCAGGAAATACCTCAGGAACAAAGAAAACAGAGGCAGAGGAAGCCATGTGAGTCCTGTGTCTGGAAAAGTCGTCATCCCACTTTCTGGCTCCAATGCTAGCTTAAAAAGAAAAGTCCTACAGCTGCGCTCAGCACGGCTTTGACTCTAGTCAGCAGAGTCTGCACCGTGGCCAGAGACTGCTGACAGCTGAAAAGGCTCCTACCGCTGGGCGTCAACACCCAAAACCCAAGCGCCCGAGAGCAGGACGGCCACAATCCTGTTGTTGTGAGGCAACACTGTGTCAAAGCAAGCCCTTACCTCACTACTGTAAAAACGTGCATGGCGAATGTACAGAAAGTGTAGCTGGAGTCCTTACCTCACTACTGTAAAAACGTGCATGGCGAATGTACAGAAAGTGTAGCTGGAGCCGTTACCTCACTACTGTAAAAACGTGCATGGCGAATGTACAGAAAGTGTAGCTGGAGCCCTTACCTCACTACTGTAAAAACGTGCATGGCGAATGTACAGAAAGTGTAGCTGGAGCCGTTACCTCACTACTGTAAAAACGTGCATGGCGAATGTACAGAAAGTGTAGCTGGAGCCCTTACCTCACTACTGTAAAAACGTGCATGGCGAATGTACAGAAAGTGTAGCTGGAGCCCTTACCTCACTACTGTAAAAACGTGCATGGCGAATGTACAGAAAGTGTAGCTGGAGCCCTTACCTCACTACTGTAAAAATGTGCATGGCGAATGTGCAGAAAGTGTAGCTGGAGGGGCTCTTACCCACTCTCTCGCATGTCCAGGTCATCAAACATCTGAATGAGAGAAACAGCAACTTCATAGACATCCTTTGTTATCACTGGCTCCTCCAGACGGTAGGGGGGAAGCTGGAAAGAATAAAAAGTAAAATAGAATATCTACATAGAGCTGCAGGGAAAATGCTGGTTTAGATGTGTGCTCACCTCTTTAGCCATCACTCTAAAAACACCCTAAGTATAATAATAACAATATTGACAACAATAATAATGCCAACTATAGTCAATCTTGAAGGCTTGTGATGGCAAGTGAGCCATGGCAAGGGTGCCACGGCAAGGGTGCCAAGGCAGGGTGGCCTGGGATATGGTGCCATGGCAAGGGTGCCACGGCAAGGGTGCCATGGCAAGGGTGCCACGGCAAGGGTGCCACGGCAGGGTGGCCTGGGATATGGAGATGTACGGTGTTAAAAGTCCGTGGCAGCACAGGTGGGATCAGACATTGCAAGCAGAGACTGTGTTTAAGGCACAGGTGAGGCCCACGATGACTGCATCAAAGGCCTGGGGAATGGGAGTTGTTTCCTATCCCAAAATCAGCGCCTTCCGGGCATCAAATCCCCGCCTCTCAGAGCCCGGGCATCACAACATCTACACACGGGAACTACCACACCTGCCGCCCAGTGTGCCCTAAGGGTAATACTACGTGACATGGCAGCTGTCTGAACATCAAAGCAAAATGGAGCCTAATGGCATAGAGTTGCCCCTGGGATCCTCTGCAAAACAGTAGGCTCCTACCTCACGCAACCACCATTGGCCAGGCTGAAAGAACTGTCTGTGCACAGAGATCTCCAATTTCCCACACAACTGCTATAACACAGCTTTCACAGCATCTGCTTTATATCCTTTGTTTTCCACCAAGAGCACGGAACATTGCTTAATAACTGGATCAACTACTGTGTACAAGCGCTCCTGAGTTGTGATGGACACACCGGAAGGAGTCTTCAGGTGGTCAGGGTTAGTCATAGATAGAAACAGTGCAGCTAATGTCCAAGAAACCATTTCCCAGTATTACTACAATTCCAGTGTTGATTATGAAAAGCTTTCCTTCATTTAAGAATGGAGCACATCTAATACATTCATCGCTGACACACCTTAATTTTCTACCCTAACGGTGACCAATATTCCAACGCAACTATTTGAAACAGAAATAGGGAAAAGGTACATGTTCCACAAACCCCAACAGTGACACCAAACCCACCGAGAAGTCTGCCATTGACAAGCTATGTAGAAAAAACATGTGACTGAGTCACTAGCAACGCCACTGAGTTCTAAATCCCAAACCCTCTAAACTGTTGTTCTTGTTGCTGGTATTTTAAGACTGGCCTTCAACTTGCTATGTATCCTAGGCTGGCTTTGAACTCATGACACTTCTGCCACTATCTCCAGAGGAACAGGACTGCAGGCATGTGCCACTGCACCTGGCCTCATGGATATTATTAATTAAATGTTTCTGTTTATTTTACACCCCAACTACAGTTTCCTCTCCGCCCTCTCACCCCACCCCACCTCCCCTCTGCTCCCCGGGCCTCCCCTCTGCTGCCCCATCCACTCCTCCCTGTTGGTTCAGAAAGGAGCAGGCCTCCAATAGGAGTCAACAAAGCATGGCACGTCAAGTACAAGGCAGGACCAAGCTCCTCTCTGTACATCAAGGCATGCATGTACATGTTCATGTGTGCTCCGTCATGTGAAGGCCAAAGGACAACTGCAAATGTCACTCCTCAGTCACCACCCATCTCTTTTTAAAAATGTTTATTTACTATGTATACACTGTTCTGCCTGCATGTATCCCTGCAGCCAGAAGAGGGCACCAGATCTCACTACAGATGGTTGTGAGCCACCATGGGGTTGCTGGGAATTGAACTCAGAACTTCTGGAAGAGCAGCCAGTGCTGTTAAACACTGACCATCTCTCCAGCCCCCACCATCTCATCCGCCTGGTTTTGACATGGGTTTTTTCACTGGCCTGGAGCTTACTAAGAAGACTAAATGGACTGGCCAAGAATCCCTGTCCACCCACCTGTCTCACCTCGCCTCTCAGAAGGGTGGGAAAGGAAGTGGTTCATACCTGCTTCTACCTTATATTTGGACTTCTCCGACCTCTAACGTACCACGCATGTGAAAGCAACTCTACATCAGCCTCTAAAGAACGTGTGCCCAGTCTTCACTGTCACAGTGCAAAACCAGGTTCAACCCCACTCACCTCATACCAGGAATGCACGTTTAAGCAGAATTCTATCTCAAGTAAATGTGCCCATCCTCAAGTGAATTTATAATTTTATAATGACTAAAGTCTGATGCTTTATTTTTCAACATCAATGAGGTATGAAACCAGTCGTCATCATTTTCATGAGGATGTGGCGTGACTACTTACTGTACCTCCCGCTGATAGCAAAAGTCCAGTAGTTTACTCCCTTTACTTTCCTCCACCCCTTTCTCCCATGTACCAGCTCTGACAGGTTCTAAAAAGGGCCCAGCAGTCCTTCTAGAATTAGCAATGGAATTCCCAGTCAGAAACCAAAGTCCATTCCCTGAAAAAGCAGCAATGCATCCCAACATACCCCACTATGATAAATGTGCCCCAAATCATTAAGGTAATACTCTTCAATAGTGTGGGGCTTGCCTTCCACTTCAAAAACATATGCAGGATTCATCTTGTTCTGGACGGGGACAGCAAAGTAGTCTGCAAACTCCTTGCAGTTGATGGTGGCAGACATGAGGATCACCTGCAGTGAAGAGAGTCCCATCCATGATCAACACAAGCCACCTCAGAAGCCCAGACCCGCCCTCTCAACCTCCCCACTCAGAAACTACTGAGTTTTAAATAGAGTATCTTCATGCTCAAGACTTCACTATTACTTTAAAAGGATTTTCTCCAATGAGAACTGCCCCATCCCTGGAATCCACGGTGAAGTTGTCCTCTGACTGCCACATACATGCCCCACATACGTCACACTTCATATACAAAAATAAATGAAACTTCTAAATATTAAAATGGGAAATTGTACACTCCCAACAAAGGTGGACTGTGACCACTTAATTAGAACGAAAGCCTTCATAATAAACCAACTTTAAGAAAAGAATTTCGGCATAGTGTGATGCAGGACAGTAAGAGAAAAACAAAAGGAGGTCTAGAACACTCGGGCTGCAGCTGAAGGGTAGGAATCCACAACAAAGGCTGTGCCCCAGGCCCAGGAGCCAGCTGGTCCAGAGCCACATGGCAGGAGCTGGAGACCAGCTGCAGCAATGGTGTCCTCAGTGGAAAGCAGCACCCACAGCACACCCAATGCGCCCTGGAAAAGTGGCAGCAGTCCCAAGAGTCTGCTGGTCCTTGGTCTCCAGGGTCCTCTGGCTGGTGGAAACGACCTGCTCAATCTAATAATGAGAGTTCCTAAGTGTCAATCTCACCAGATGTCACACGGCCAGCACCCTGTCTCCTTTGACATTAGACACAAATCAGAAACCACAGTGACCAGAATTCATTTTGAAAAACTATATCTGAGACAGAGGGTGGCCTAGGAAGCCACTTAAGGTAAGAGTCATCATCCCCCAGGGACACTCAGGCACAGTGGTGATGCCTAGACATCGATAAAACATCAGGCCAGCCAACTGCAGGGCTCTTCGGACAGGCGCAACATGTAAACCAGAGATAAATGCTCCAGGCAGCCCAGTGTCTCCTACCCAGCACACCTGGTCCAGGGCGCCAGTGCCAGAGGACAACAGGCATGTGCAGAGGGAGCCAGGGACAGGGACAGGGCTTTCTACCACGTGCTGCTGCCCTTGCCTTTCCAAATCTGACAACAGAACTCTTATTAAAAGAGAAACAATGACTTCCTGAGGATTTTTAAAAATTCACAAAGCCATCTAACACCCAACTTCAAATTACCTGACCCAACTATACATAAGATTCTGTGTTTAGGAAACACGGTTCTTCAAATACCTTTCTTGTTTGTGTTGTTGTTGTTTTTGTGGTCCTGGGATTAAACCCAGACCTTCTGCAGACTAGGCAGCACACCACTGCAGAGTCAAATCCTCAGGCCTCAACTACTTTTAAATAAATTATGAAACTAACAACAGACTTATTGGGGAGATGCAAGTTCCTTCCACCATTTCTGAAATGTGGTATAATTTTTTAATATACTGCCACTTTTAACTCTCACTGAGAACAAAAATCATTTAATCAAATCATTTTCCTGGTGTAACACAAATCCCAACATGTAGCACAAATAATATAAACCCAGAAACAGATATTGGTGTTCAAGCTAAAAATCAGAAAAGCAAAACAGCCAACTACTAGCTCTTACCTCTACCTCAGACTGGGAGGATCCTGTCGCCATGAATCCTCAGTGGGGCTGGAAACTGAATTTCCTTCCTGTCCTTTACATGGCTGGAAACTAATTGCCAGCTTTGACTCCTGTCGTATATGCCTCTCTAGTGCTGGGATTAAACGTGTGGGATCCCAAGTGCTGAGATCGCCTTTGTGAGAGCTTTGTTTCTCTTTTTAGACTGATTCACTTTCATGTGGCCCTGGGTGGCCTTGAACTTATAGAGATCCACCTGCCTGTCTCTTGAGTGCTGGGATGGAAGGTGTGGGCCACCACTGCCTGGCCTCTATTGTTGTGGGTAGCTTTGCATTCTGATCTCCAGGCAAGTTTCATTAGATCATAAGCACCCCAGCCTGGTTTGAACAAAAACAGGTCTTAAAATGGCATCAGAACTTCATTATCTCATTTGTTGAGTGCTCATCAACACTCTTTCAGATTCCTAACTGAAAAGTGTGGGTTACTCACTCCACAATCACCAGACCAACAAGACAGCCTGTCACATCAGCTGTGGTCACTCAGAGCAACCCAGTGAGTGTGAGAAGTAAGAATACATGAAAGCCACATTTCATAATTTCAAAACAATCATCACCAGGTGTGGTGGGCATGCCTTTAATCCCCGCACTTGGGAGGCAGAGGCAGGCGGAGCTCTGTGAGTTCGAGGCCAGCCTGGTCTACAGCGTGCCTCTAGTTAGCATGGATGGATTATGAATGGTCTGTGATTAGATTTGCTTAGATTACAAGATTGTCCTAAATTTTTACTGTTTTAGCCAAATTGACATCTTACACTTTATTCTTCTTTAAAAAAAAAAAATGACATTTACCATTCCTCCACAACTTCTACCTCTGAAGAGCAGTGGGTGCCTATCCTGCCCTCAAAGTGCACCATCTTCCATGTAAATCAGGGACCATCGGGCCACTCAGACCATCACAGCGTCGCTTCCCCAGCCCACAGCAGGCTAACACCCAGCCCTCCACTACAGTCTGCCACTAGACCATTTTCTGAAGGCCTGGGAAAGTGTTAAAATTCACTGCAACATAATTACCAGAAGCTTCTACACTGTGACCCCAGCAGATGCCCCGGGCCTCCTTCATGGCAGGATCTGGAGTGTGACATCAGACAACAGATCCCAAGAGACTGACTGTCTTAGCTAGGGCTTCCATTGCTGTGATAAAACTCCAGGACCAGAGCAGCTGGGGGGAGAGGGGTGAGACTCCTGCTCACAGATCGTGATCACAGTCTCTCACTGAGGGGAGGCAGAGACTGGGGGGGAGGTGCCGATTGCTGGCTTGCTCCAGGTTTTACTGGCGGCCTGCTTCTTATATCATTCAAAACCCTCGCTCAGGGATGGCGCCTGCCACAGTGGGTGGGGCATTGCCACATAAATCACCACCTACAGGACAATCTTATAAAAGCATTTCTCAGTTAAGAGTCACTTTGAAAGATATATCTAGATTTGTATCATAATGTCAAGAACCAACCAGCATAGGACCAAATTGTTAAAACTGGAGAAGCAAAATGAAATCTAAAATTTACCTTCACAAAACGTGAATTTGTTCTCAGGAGCTTACGGACGACCAGCAGCAGGAAATCCATCTCCTCTGTTCGCTCGTGCACCTACAGAATAACGAGGACATTGGAAGGCACATGTCAGGGCGGGGAGATGGCTTGGGGTTAAAGAATGTGCTTCGAAAGCATGAGAATCAGAGCTGAGATCCCCAGAACCCATGTGAATACTAGGTAAACACAGTGAGTCTATAGCCCCAGATTCAGAAGGTATGGACAGGACAGGACAGGACAGGACAGGACAGGACAGGACAGGACAGGACAGCACAGGACAGCACAGGACAGCACAGGACAGCACAGGACAGCACAGGACAGCACAGGACAGCACAGGACAGCACAGGACAGCACAGGACAGCACAGGACAGCACAGGACAGCACAGGACAGCACAGGACAGCACAGGACAGCACAGGACAGCACAGGACAGCACAGGACAGCACAGGACAGCACAGGACAGCACAGGACAGCACAGGACAGCACAGGACAGCACAGGACAGCACAGGACAGCACAGGACAGGACAGCACAGGACAGCACAGGACAGCACAGGACAGCACAGGACAGCACAGGACAGCACAGCACAGGACAGCACAGGACAGCACAGGACAGCACAGGAGCAGAGGACAGCACAGGACAGGACAGGACAGCACAGGACAGCACAGGACAGCACAGGACAGCACAGCAGAGGACAGCACAGGAGCAGAGGACAGCACAGGACAGCACAGGACAGGACAGCACAGGACAGGACAGCACAGCACAGGACAATCCTCAGAGGAAGCTGCTACTCAGAGAGGCAAGCTCAGGTTTGACTGGAAGACCCTGTCTCAATGAACAGGTAGAGAGTGATCAAGCATGATCCACTTATCAACCTTGAGCTTCCATATGAATGAGCGTGCGTATGCACATGCAAACACACATGCCAACACGCACACATACATGTACATATGCACACCACACGCATGAAAATGGGATAGACAAAGAAGGTGCGTCACTTCATGGGAGAGGGGAGATAAGGCTGTGAGACTTTTAGCTGAAGCAGGTTGCCTTCCAGCGGACTCACTCCTGTCCTGCCTACGAGGAAGCAAACAACATCTGCCTCACAAGCCAAAGGCTGCCACACGGGTCACTGTCACCTTCAATATCTCTCTTTGGGACCCACTGGCACTAGGGTAGAGAAATGTTGAGCCCCAAAACCCTGTCCACTTAACAGCACCACTGCCTGCCCTGTCCCTGTTGATCCCTCTCTGCCATGACTTGTTACTCTAACAAGTGTGGGGGTGAGTATGGACCAGTCTAACGCTGGCTCGGGAGCAGCAAGTCATGGCCCATGATAAAAAGAGCTGAAGCTCACAGGACAGAGGAGAGGTTGGCCCTGGAAAAGACCGGCTGGTCGGAAGATGGTAAATGTAACAAGCCAGGTCAGAGTCTAGGGCAGGCAGGGAGAAGGCCAACACGACCACAACGGAACACACGTGGGGAAGCAGCCGCCTCCCAGTCCTACTCAGATGGAGGCCCAGACTTAGGCACACAGGGACCCGTCCATCCCATCCTGCCCCAAGGAAAGCAGCAGAGACAAGGGGCCTTTTTCCAAAAGAAGCCAATTAGGACAGGGTATGAGCACACATGAGGACGGTAAGGTTATATCCAGACATCTCCCCGCAAGTGCACAAAAGTGGCCACTACATCTCAAGGATAGACAAGGCTTCATCCCATAGCAATCCCTCTTGGCCCTGCTGTCTTGAGCCTCACTTCCTACCGAGCAGAAATCCAGGAGGCAAATGGCACAAGGCAAAAGGCAAAAGCTAGACACAGTCTGCTGTTCAAGGACAATGGCTGAAATCCTTACATCACGCCGTAAAGCATCACGAGGAAGATATTTCTCCCTATCACCAACTCCAGGACGCCCCAACACGAGCCTCACCTTCCTTACTTAGAAAAATCAAGGCTATCGCCAATGAAGGGCTCCCAAGGTGGTTACTCAACCACGAGGCCCCACCCCTAGACTTAAGCGTAAGGACCTCAGCCAACCATGGTGAAAGAAAAGGTGAACATCAGTTAAACGTCCTGTCCTAATGAGGCAAGTCCAGAAAGTGCAGACAAAGGGAGATAATAATTAGGAAACTTAGACAAGCCTTTGTTGTGACAAAAGCCAGTAACCTCAAGCCTGGGGAAGCTGAGGCAGGAGCATCACGAATTCTAGGCTAGCCTGGGTTACAAAGTAACCTCAAAAACTGAACGATGATGATGATGATAGTAATAGCAATAACCGATAAATACGAATCTGTGGGTAAAAGGGCCAGCCTGGTGACCTGAGTTCGGTCTTCAGAACCCACAGTAGGAGAACCAAATCCAAAGCTGAGCATGTGGTCCAACAGAGCACACACATACATATACAGATTTTAAAGTTAGAAGAAAGAAAAAAGCTAAAGCAGGCACAAAAGTAGAGTTCACAATACTTTCTCATGACAGTTTTTTCAGAGTAGATTAATATGCCTTGCCTTTATTGAAGTGTTTCCTACAGTGCTAGGGGTAAACTCAGGGCCTCCCATCAACTAAGTAAGCACTCTGCCACTGAAACACACCCCCAGCCCAACTTTCGTAACTACTGTCGTCTTTGATTGATTAGACAGAAAGTCTGCCTCCATGTGTGGGCTGAGGACAGCTCTCTCCACCAGGACACGAGCCAGTACAACTGCTACACTCTGCTGAGACACAGGCCAAGGCAACTCAGACCACACAAAACCAGTACGGAAAATGTTCCAGTAAGATCTCATTCATAAAGCGCAGGTGCTGGGTCTCATCTGGGGTACCCCTGCCCACAGAGCTGTCTGACCTGGGGTACCCCTGCCCACAGAGCTGTCTGACCTGGGGTACACCTGCCCACAGAGCTGTCTGACCTGGGGTACCCCTGCCCACAGAGCTCTCTGACCTGGGTACACCTGCCCACAGAGCTCTCTGACCTGGGGTACACCTGCCCACGGAGCTCTCTGACCTGGGTACACCTGCCCACAGAGCTGTCTGACCTGGGGTACACCTGCCCACAGAGCTGTCTGACCTGGGGTACACCTGCCCACAGAGCTCTCTGACCTGGGGTACACCTGCCCACGGAGCTCTCTGACCTGGGGTACACCTGCCCACAGAGCTGTCTGACCTGGGGTACACCTGCCCACAGAGCTGTCTGACCTGGGGTACACCTGCCCACGGAGCTCTCTGACCTGGGGTACACCTGCCCATGGAGCTCTCTGACCTGGGGTACACCTGCCCACAGAGATCTCTGACCTGGGGTACACCTGCCCACAGAGCTCTCTGACCTGGGGTACACCTGCCCTCGGAGCTGTCTGACCTGGGGTACACCTGCCCACAGAGCTGTCTGACCTGGGGTACACCTGCCCACAGAGCTCTCTGACCTGGGGTACACCTGCCCTCGGAGCTGTCTGACCTGGGGTACACCTGCCCACAGAGCTGTCTGACCTGGGGTACACCTGCCCACAGAGCTCTCTGACCTGGGGTACACCTGCCCACGGAGCTCTCTGACCTGGGGTACACCTGCCCACGGAGCTCTCTGACCTGGGGTACACCTGCCCACAGAGCTGTCTGACCTGGGGTACACCTGCCCACAGAGCTCTCTGACCTGGGGTACACCTGCCCTCGGAGCTGTCTGACCTGGGGTACACCTGCCCACGGAGCTGTCTGACCTGGGGTACACCTACCCATGGAGCTCTCTGATCTGGGGTACCCCTGCCCAGAGCTCTACTCTAAAAGGCAATCCTTCTTCTGGGTCCTCAACATTCCACCTATATTTTCCAGAGACAAATAACAAAGATAAGCAGATGATTCACTCACAAAGGAAACAAGACCCTTGTTGCAAGGACACGGTGGCAGCCACACTGTGCTCGGGGACGAGGGCCCCAACAAGTAGCAGAGTGTACTAACCTCGTCAATGAAGACGTGCGTGAATTCCATCAAACTCTTGGCACTCACAATTTTCTGAAGCAGGACTCCAGTAGTCATGTAAATTAACCGAGTATCCTCTGTTGCTATTTTCTCTAGCCCTACCTGAATTAGAGGAAGGAGGGGGGGGAAGGAAAACACGGGCTTCAATGGCTCTCACTTCCCGACCCAAACAAGTTAGGTCCATGTCACCTAAGGGAGGGTAAAATCACTGCATTCACGAGACACTTAGGGCCCACATGACAGCCAGGCTCTCACACTGACCACTGACTCCATTCTTCTGTTTTAGGCAGGGTTGGCTTATCTGGTGCTGCTGCCTGGAGTATTTTCATGTTACAAGGCTTTACAGACTATATATAAAGGTCTACGTAAAACGATTAAATATTAAAAATTCCCCCTTCTCTCCTACTCAACTGGGGAAGATTAAAAATTATTTACTAATTTTACTGTCACTGTTTTTAATTATACCACAATTCTGCTCTTTGATTTCCAGTAGAAAATAGTTACACTCTGACATCACCTTACGTAGGATAAAAATGAACAAGAAGAGAAAGTTGGCTTTCTCTGTGTCTCACCTGATAGCCCACCAAGCCACCCAGAGTCCAGGAGCGCTCCTTACTGATCCACCTGGCAATGCTGCTGGCCCCTATCTTCCGAGGCTGCGTAACCACTATGTTGCAGAAGGCAGAGCGCTGAGTGTAGTGGTCCAGGATGTACTGTGGGAGCTGGGTGCTCTTACCACTACCCGTGGCACCGTGTATGATCACCACAGAATTGCTTTCTATCAAAGAGATAACCTACAAATAAGGGGGAAAAAACTTTCGCAATTGGCAGAGTAACAGCCACGTAAGGTACTGTCCACCCTCAGAAGGCTTCCAGGGCGCGTCACGTTTACACCTTGACATCACAAAAAGATCAAGAGGACTGAAAATGGTTACCGCCTTAAAATCAACCCTGCCGGCAGTAGCTGAGTGGTGGGTGAGCTGGCCAGTTATGAAACAAGGCCACACTCTGCACGCAGTGCACAGCTGCTGGCAGCCACACTCTGCACGCAGTCAAGGTAAGCAGTGCTCTTGCCCCTGGCGCACTCTCCCTTCCTTTTTGCCTTTCCTTCTTCTTTCTGTTTTGTTCTGGAGACAGGGTTTCTGTGTGTAGCCCTGGCCTGGCTGTCCTGGAACTCACTCTGTAGACCAGGCTGACCTCAAACTCAGATCCACCAGCCTCTGCCTCCCAGGTGCTGGGATTAGAGGTGTGCGCCACCACCAGCTCCATTTCTTCTCCAACAAAAAAAAAAAAAAAAAAAAAAAAAAGATTTCAAACTTGATCTCTATGGCTCTAAGTCTAAATGTCTATTATTTTAAAATTTTACAAAGAGACTGAATGTAATATTCTACTTTTTAAAAATCTGTTATTACACTCACATAGCTTTAAACTTTCAAATTCTTGGCATGATTTTCTTTTTCAATACAGGGTTTCACTGTGTAGCCCTGGCTGACCTGGAACTTACTATGTAGACCAGGCTGGCCTCGAACTCACAGATCCTCCTGACTCTGCCTCCCCAGTGCTGGTACTAAAGGTGTGCACACCACTGCTGGCTTCTTCATGTATGAGCAGTGTCATGAGATCCTAATCACCTTTCTCACAGTCAGTGATGGCCAGCAAGTGCAGAGTAGTTTCAATTTTAGAATCTAAAATTAATAAAGTATATCTACTCCATAAAGCATTATTCATCGAAATAAAAATGAAATTTGGAACATTTCCTATTTTATCTAAAACTTTTTTTTCACTAAAATAACTAGTTAATAGTTTAAATATATGTACTTTTAACCATGCTTAACATAACTACACAAAATCCAAGCATCCCACTGCTGGAGGTGGCTCACGCCACTAACAAAACCACGTGTCCGTATTTGATTAACTCAACCAGGAAGCAGGAGAGACAGCACCAGACCACAGGAAACCCGGGTGCAGGTGAGAAGCTGGGGTGTGCGTCTTCTCCATAACAAGACCTGCAAGACCAGCCTCAGGTAGGGGCCAGGGAGGCACACTGCTGACTTTCGGTGTGACAGATCACAGGCCAGCAGGTGCACAGGACGAGCCAGGCCTGGGCCCTGTGGCCCTGTGGGGGCAGCCTGTGCAGTGACCTGCCCACTTCCCTTCTGGCCTGTGCACCCTAAGCCCTCACCCTCCACCCCCACAATACCAAGAGTACTGTGCTTCAGGCATTTATCCAAGCAGAAAAACACATCAGAAAAAAGTAACTTTACCTCTTCTTTGCACCGATTTATAGGCAAATCAGGGTATTTGTAAGTTGTCTCTGAGATACATGTCACATTGCTTAACTTAGCCAATGGTGACCTTAGACCTGAAAAGAGAGAAAGTGAATGGGTCAGTGATGTAGCTAAACTGTGTATATGGTTTACACACACACACACACCACACACACCACACACACATCACACACACACACAGACACACTCACACATACACAGACACACACCACACACACAGACACACACCACACACACAGACACACACCACACACACAGACACACACACCACACACACACTCACACACAGACACACACCACACACACACACACCACACACACACTCACACACAGACACACACCACACACACAGACACACACCACACACACAGACACACACACACACACACACACACACACACACTCACACCACACACACACAGACACACACCACACACACACACACACACACCACACACACACTCACACACAGACACACACCACACACACAGACACACACCACACACACAGACACACTCACAACAACACACACACACACACACACACACACACACACACACACACACACACGATAAACACATTCTCTCTCCACAGACCACAGCCCCTCCCCTGGTTGGGTCCACTGTTAGTCTATGCTGCCTCCTAAATTAACAAATCTGGCACACGAACTCACTAATGTGGGATTGCACAAGTGATGAAGTATACATTCCTTGCTACAAAATGATAAACACAATTGACAAGCTGTGGGTGTGGTTAAAGGGCCTCATTCGCTTTGCTAAAAAGTATTTGATATGGTGTCTGTCTGGTCCCAACTATTTAATGTCCTCTCATAAGTCTGTGCACCTGTGCTCATAAGCCTTCCGGTCCCTGTCCAGATCACCCTGTCTGAGAACCCCTCTCCCTCCATCTCCATGGCCCCCTTCTCTTCCCCTCCCTCTCACCCCTTCCTGTACCTACAGCTCCACCTTGCTCTCACCTTAAAAGTGATCATTGTTTTTTCTTTCACAATTACTCTAACAATGTGTGATTAAATGTTTGTTTTTAAGACAGGGTTTCTCTGTATTGCTTTGGAGCCTGTCCTAGAACTAGCTCTGTAGACCAGGCTGACCTCCAACTCTCAGACATCTGCCTGCCTCTGCCTCCCTAGTGCTGGGCACCACAAATGTCCCGCCTAAATTATTTTTTTATTTTGTGGTGCTGGGGCTCAAATCCCAGGCCTTGCACCCCAACCCTATTGTACATATAGGCATATATTTAAATTTGGGGGTAACATTAACAAAAACCCAGGTCCTCCCACACACCTCTGCTCCCCTTTCTCTGGATCCAGACCTGAGTGTGGAGTAGCTGTTTTTCACTTCATGGCCAGCAGATCAACTGTTACAATCTCTCAAGGACAATCTGTCCCTTCCTGGGAAAGAGTGTCTCTCTAAGCATCCCTAGTCCAGCTCTGTGTGGGCTCTAAGTGCCGTCCTCACTCACTGACAAGTTCACTCAAGTGTGTGAATGTGTTATGCGCTGCTTGCTTTGGTTCTTAGTTTTGTTTGTTTTTGTTTTGTTTTTTGAGACTGGATGTCACTGATATAGTCTAAACTGGCTTGAACTCTATGTAGCCAAGGATGACCTTGAACCCCATTCCCCTGCTTCTATCCCTGAATACTGGAATTGCAGAATTGCAGGCATGAACTACCACACACTGCTTTTACCCTGAAGCCTTTGTGTGTGTGTGTTAAACCATTTTATTTGAGAAATAAGGATAACCAAATCCTGCCTTACAGCCCTGCAGAGGCCTCAGAGTCTGGTAGATCCTAAGCTAGAAAGTATCACCCGCTCTTGAAGACACCAGCATGTTCTAAGTCTGCTTCTCAGGGACACCCATGACCTGACCCAATTCTCGGGGCCACCCACAGGTCCTCAAGTTTTTAAGACTGAGTTGTCCCTGCTTTCCTGTGGTCAGGAAAGGAGAAGCCAAAGCAGCCTTGAAGACGGCCACGGGGAGCAGGCAAGCACCAGGCATGACTGGGAATGGAGGGACTATTCAAGGATAGAGGGGGAGGGTTCCTTTAAGACCAGAAAATGGGCGACAGGTCTGTATTTTTGCTGAGAACCCTGAGCCCGGTTCGTGTGTTAAAGGAGCCTCGTCACTCTGACATTGTCAGTGTGACTTACAGGACTTGGCTACATCCATTTTGAAGGTTGCTAGTTAAAGACAGAACACTTTTAAGAAAAAGAAAACAACAAAAGCCCTTGCACACTCTAACCTCTGCCCTTCTCCATGGAGCACAAGATGCCACCTGACATTTTTAGGTCACTGGCTGCGGCAGACCTGACACAGATCAAGCCTTGCCCTCACTGGTGTGCCTCAGGCTGGACAGGAAACCAGGGAGCAGAAATGTTCACAGCAATGTGGCTGTTGGCTTTGTATAAACAAAATAAAAAGACATCAACAGTAATCTAAGGAAAGCCAACAAATTAAATGTGACAAACTGAATTCTAGAAGTAGATAGAAAATACAACCTCAAAATATGCTGTTCTCATTTTTCCATTTTGGATGTTCTTTATTCTGTTATTAAAATATTTTATACAAAGTGGGAGAATACACAAACCATTAAAACCGCTGTTCTTTTCATTTATCTGTCTCATCAAACAAATCTCAGATCTAGCAGAGATCCAGAGGTTTCACAGGGTCTAAGGAATGGACTTTCACAGCTAAGGTCAACTCAACTGGCTGCCATGGAGAACATGACATCGCTTATCTGAAAATACAGACGCTATCTAGCCGGATATGACTGGTGGTACATGCCTTTAATCCCAGCACTCAGGCAGAGACAAGTGTGTCTCTGTGAGTTTGAGGCCAGCCAAATCTATATAGTCAGTTCAGGCTAGCCAGTTTCATCGCAAGATGGTCTCCAAAAACAAAAACATCCCCCCTTCCAAAAAAAATCTAGATACTATTCATATTAAAAAAAAAAAAAAAAGTTAGCTGAATTACTGGATTCATACTTTAGCTAGAAAGTTAAACCTTCAAAATAATTAGTAGTAATACATGGTTTTCCCTAAAGGCGGAGTAATGTTTTACATTCAAACTGAGCTCAGCTTGAAGGAGGAGGCCCATTCCCTTCTCAGGCATCTCCTCCTCAGCATTCCACAGCGGCTGTCCTCTTACAGGCTCACAAGAAAAGCTTAGAGGGTATGAAACAAACATTAAAAGTATCCCACATGGGGCTGGAGAGCTGGCACCATGGAGAGGTTAAGAGCACTGACTGCTCTTCCAGAGTTCAGTTCCCAGCACCCACATGGCAGCTCACAACTGTGCGTCAAGTCCCAGGAGATCCATAGCCACAGCTAAACACCAGTGGGAAAATCTCCGCACGCGATCTCTTCGCACGCGATCTCTCCACACGTGATCTACAGAGACAGCTCGGCAGCTGAGAGTGAGCACTGCTTTGCAGAGAGCTGCAGCTGGGTTTGCAGTCCACATCCAGTGACTCAGTACCTACAACTGCAGCCCCAGGAGGACCTGGCAGCGGCACTCACGCCTGCGTATGTACCCACACAACAGACACATAGAGACACACACTGAAAAATACAATATTTTAAAAATACCTCCACATTAATAGCAAGATCCTTGTGGCTTTTGTTGACTACCCAAAGACACCATCCAGGACAACCGAACATGGCCATGTCAAAGCAAAGACCATGAAAAGGCCGCATCTGAGGCCAGGCCCACCCTGCTATGAAAGACCTCCCCTACTTACTCGGTTTCCATCTTCAGGAAATTACTTACTTTCACATAGAAAGAAGGAATGTAATATATGGAATTCAATGTGCATCCTTAAATGTCTACATAGGGACAAGTTTTTGCATACTCACAGTGAAATAACATTAATGCCACACCAAACTCAATGGCATTTATGACAGTGTTATATTGTGTCACAACTGGATATAACATGGTATTTGTGTTAAAACCTGTGGTCCTGAACTAGAAGCACAAGTATCCTGAGATTTCATGATTTCACTAGAAACAGACACTGAAATAGGAATCACCATGTATCATACAGGTGTTCACACCTGGGCCTCACACCTGGGCCTCACACCTGGGCCAGGCAGTTCCTCGGCTGTTTTCCTTGGATCCACACTGCTTCCTCTCCATCCTTCCTGAAACACCACCCCAAATTATTCTCAAAACACTCCCCATTTTCCTTCACCTTCATCCCAGAAGCCACCAGTTTGGCCACTCCATTAGATGAAAACCTAATTGTATCCAATCTATGAGCCAAATCAGAGGCCATCATGAAGGATATTTCCTGAATATCTGGTTCCCATTGTAACTTCTCCCTTAAGTAAGTAAGTTCCTCTGAAGAGGGTGCCTCAGCCTCGACTGCATGCCTTAACCTCCATAGCAAGGCCACCCAATGGTCACTGGGACCGGAGGCATGCCATCCCACACTACTCACAAGACAGCCACACCAGGGTTTCCCTGCGACATCCCCGCCTGACTTCACAACTCAGCAAGTGTACCACTCAGAGCAAGGCCCATGCAACTACCACCAAAGCAAGAAGTCCCACACGAACCCCAGGAGGCAATGGCCCTCCTGAGGGTCTTCCACCCCACCCCACTCAGTTCTTATTTCTTTACCCAGTGTTCAGGAGCCAAGTGTCAGGAGACTGCTGCAGAGCCACAAGGCAGGAAGGGCACCACAAGCTCCCGTGCTTTGTGAGGACTCTGGGAAGGCGTGAGCCCCACCTCCTCTCCTCTCAAGCAGGAGGAGAAAGTGCTAGCAGACCAGACTTGTGAGGCCTCATGAGCATCACCCCGCCCCATGAACATAGGGATGACCACATTTGTGACGGAAGTTCTATCTGCCAAGCTGCCGTAACCCAGAGTCACCTGAGGAGGGACTCTCTAGATCAGGCTGGCTGTGGGCTTGTCTGTTGAGGGCTTCTTGACTGTTGACTGACATGGGCAGCCCTGGCCTGCCTAAGTGAAGGGAGCTAGCTGAGAAGCAGAGACAAGCAGGAAGCTGGCACATTCCTTCTCCACTGCTTTCAATGGGGGATGGGATATAACTAGCTCCCTGTGTTCCTGCCTCAGGCTCTCCTTGAAGAATAAAAGGAAAATAATTAACTTTACATAAGATTACCAATAAGCTTGCTTAGAAAACATTAAGTTACACAGAAAAATTAGCTGAAGGGCATTACTATGAGCATAACTTTAAAACAGGCAGCACACTAACCGACTTCTAGAAACTGTAAGAGTTCTATAAAGTGGAATTGTACTCTAGCATAATGAGATGTAGGTTTACTGAAGATGTGTCTCTGGAATTTGTTCACTGGAATGTCTGCTCATTAAGACCCTTCCCCTCATCACCTCAACTGTGACGCTGACCAGGCTGCCCTCGACGTCAAATGAGATCCATTTGCCTCACTCAGCCTCACAAGTCCTAAGACTGAAGGCGAGCACCACCACACCCAGCTAAAGAGATACTTAAGTATTCTTAATTAACAGTCAGGTAAGGGACCACTGTTTAATCTCCCAAAGAACAGATTGATCAGGTTCTATATTTAAGACAGAAAAGAATTAATACCTTATAATACTCATCCCCCAAAAAGTCTTGAATTACGAAGCCATAGGTTAGGTTTTTGTTTCCTGTATTTCTTGGGGAATGGTGTTTTACCGCATGAACTGTCATGCACCTATACAGGACGCCGAAGGACTTGCTTACCTGGCTCACTGGGTGGTTGGCCCCGGCCATACAAATCAAGTTCCTGTGCTTCCAGTTGCCTGTACTTGTCAATGTATTCCAGTTCTGAGCTCCTCTGGCTGAGTGACCTGCAGAGAACAGTAAAAATGTCACCAAACGTCTATGCCTGAGGGAGTTCCTCAACAGTTTTATGGAAGTCACGGGAAAACCATGTAAACCATTCTAAATGCTCAAATTCAGTTACCAGTAGAGGTGTTAAAATCACGAGGAGTGTGGTGCTGGAGAGATGGGTGCAGCAGTTAGGAGGCCTGGCTGCTCTCCAGAGAGCTGGGTTCAGTTTCCAGCGCCCATCCACGTGGTGACCCACAACCATCCATCACCCCAGCTCCGTGGGATCTGACCACCTTTTATGGCCTCCACAGGCGCAAGGCATGAAGGTGGTGCACAGACATACACACAAGCAAAACCCCAGATACACACACGTAAACGTTTTCATCTTTCCCCCTTTTTTATTCACTTCAACTTCTTTAAATGAGTGAAATAAAGTACATTAGATAAGGATCATGGGAAAACGATGTCAGAGGAGATAAGGTGAGGAGAGCTACACTGACAGCCAAGGTCATGGGTGGCATTTGGAGAAAGGCCTGGAAAAGGTAGAATAGCATGTTAGGCATTTAGGGAGAAAGCAGCCCAAAAATGGTCCAGAGTATGCCTGGGGCTTCGTGTGGGGGAGCTGGGACCGAGCTGGGACAGGAAGAAATTGCCTGAGCACGGTGTGTTCTGTCAGAGAGAAAAGAATGACAATGCCTGAGCTCCATTTGAACAGTGACAAGGTAAAGGGGAGTCAGGACATCTGGGGCCTGGAGTACACGTCCCAGATCACCAGCCCCGAGGATGGAGCAGCCCAGGCAACAGCAGAGTGAGCACTGTGGACCAGACACACCGAGCAGCATGCATTGTGGGTAGATGAAGGAGGCCCCTAGCGTGGCCAGAGCACTCAGGGAAGGCTCTGAGGGCTCTGAGACACAGCAGCAGCAGCTGACTGGTGAGAATGCCACCAAAACACCAAGCACACCAAGCACACCAAGCCACGGTTTATTTCCCTTTCATTTCTTCTGCCATCTCCAACCAAAACTCCCAGCACAAGGGCCAGGCATGGGAACTCACTCCGTCTACGATAGGACAATCACCCCTTCCCTTCTCTTCCCCATTCACATCTTGACCCACACTGATGCTCTGGCTGGGAGAACTTAGGGCATTTGTGAAGTGTCGAGTGCTGGACTCACCCTGCGCTGCTCAGGCATGGTCTGCCCACCACACACCTTACCATGACTACTCGGTGAATCGATGGAGACCCGTGAAGAGCTGAGGGTTGGAAAGACCTAGCTAGAGCCGCTACAGGTTGTACATCAAGAGCCCCTCCTGGAGCCTGTAAGGGCTCTCTGTAGCTGCGATTGCTTCATCCTCCCTGCACAATATCCTGACTCGGTTTTGTTGAGTTTAACCAGTGAAAGACCAAAAGCAGAGTTAAGGAAACCCCTCACTTAAAATGAAGGACAGTC
The DNA here is from genome assembly GCA_030556225.1 of Cricetiscus sungorus. Lineage (NCBI taxonomy): Eukaryota > Metazoa > Chordata > Mammalia > Rodentia > Cricetidae > Cricetiscus > Cricetiscus sungorus. Next base: position 1,605,734 of record JANBXA010000588.1, read on the forward strand.
TGACCTAGAAAACACCAGCAACCTCCCTCACAGGACCCTAGGATAGCAGGATACCAAGAATTTGCACTGCCCCTCCCATCAGTGATAGCTGCATCTCCGGTTTGCCCAGACAAGGTTAATTAGCACACCCGAGGCCCCTGCTGGGCCAAATAGAGAGACCATCCAGCCTCAAGGAGAAGAGCCCAGGACTTGTCAGTACTCAGCGGACAGGGAGTCACAGCCCCACCCTAAGCTTGTGGTTTAAATATACCTGAACCCAGAAAATGTGCTTCTCTAGCCTGTGTGCTGAGGGAAGCCCGCTTGCGCAACCGTATCCCGTTCATTAAAGCCTCTTGCGTGTTGCATCAACTGGACTGGACTGGACTGGACTTTGAGTTCTTGGGGGTACCGACCGAATCGGGGAGACTCCTCATTCTGAGGGTCTTACACCAGTGATTGCATCTTGGCACTGACAACTCTTCTGAGTTGTCAACTCTTTGTCAACTTTGTTGACAAAGTTATCCCTTACTCCTTAGCCAGCCTTTCAAGGTTCCCGGATTCTCTTTCTAGACTTATCTTTTTATGGTCTTTGTCATGCAATGTAGAGCTGTTCAGACACACATATTACGAACAATGTGGCACCATTTCAAGTCACTGAAGACTACTTAATCAAGTGTAGCCGAGAAAAAGCATGGTAGCTGGGGCTGGAGAGGCAGCTCAGCAGTTAATAGCAGCGGCTGCTCTTCAGAGAACCAGAGTTTGATTCCCAGAGCCTACACAGTAGCTCACAACCTTTCTAACTCCAGTCCCACAAGACCTGATGCCCTCTTCTGGCCTCTGCAGGCACTGCACATATGTGCACAGACATACAAGCAGGCAAACGTTCATCCACATAAAATGAAAAGGAAAAAACAAGACAACCATCAAACAGCAAATGACCCAACTGTTTCCTATCTTCCATGCAAAACAACTTAATTAGGCTCTGATGCATAAGAAACGTCCCACTTGTGAACTTAGAACACAGCTGATAAACTAACTCTACTCAAATCTGTTTTTACTCTGAGTAAGAAGTGGCCCATTTGTGGACTTACAATGTAGCTGATAAACGCTATGCAAATCTGCTTTTAGCCTGGTAAACTGAGTCTGTTCCCTAGTGGCAGTAGGTGAGATAGTACCGAGACTGGCGTTTGGTCTCTGTGTCAGTCCTAACAGCTCCATGAGAAAGGAGAAAAATGAGGACAATACAGCAGCACCCACCAGATTAGAAATGTGTGTTGAAAGTAAGTGCAGAGGGACATGTCTGGAGAACTGAGGAGATGGTACAGTTCTGTGCTGGCACACATGAACATGTCTGGACAGACGCCCAATACGCACGTAGAGAAGAGAGATGGCCCTCCATAAGTCTCTGCTCAAAGGCCAGGCGTTGTGGCGTATGCCAGCATCCACTGAAGACGTTGAGGCAGGACTACGGTGGATCTGAGGCCAGCTTAGGCTATACAATGAGACCCTGTTTCAAGAATTAACATATACATCCCTGGTCAAAAGAATTATTCCCTGGGCTGGAGAGATGGCCTGCAGACTAAGAGCACTGGTTGCTCTTCCAGAGGACCCAGGTTCAATTCCCAGCACCTACATGGCAGCTCAAACTGTCTTTTAACTATAGTTCCAAGAGATCTGACACCCTTACACAGGAAAGGGAGATACCAATGCATGTAAAATGAAAATAAATTTTAAATAAATAAAAATTTTAAAAATTATCTCAACCCTAACCCCTCATCTAAGGAACTGAGTCATCGCAGGTCCCAACCCCAGCCCCAGACCACAGAGATGTCAGTAAGAATCAGCTGAGCAACCGAACACCAGTAAACACAGGACACGTGACAGAATCTCAGCAGAAAACATTTAAAAACTGAGAAGAGAAAGCTACAAGAAGTTCAAAGAGCAGACCTAGGAAAAAACACAGGATTGAACAGCAATTGAAAATTAAGACAGATTCAAATAGGGAAAGAATGAGCACTTGAGAATCAGTGTGTCTGAATCTGGGGTAGTGTGGCCCACACCTTCAATCCCAGCACTCAGGAGGCAGAGGCAGGCGGGTCTACACAGTGAGAGACACAGCACAGACTGCAGTGCAGGACAGATGTCCTTGGCACTGGAGAGGGCGGATGGGAAAGCTGGGCAGGGCAGGGGCAGTGCCGACAGACCAAAGGGTAGAGACCAGGTTTGCCTTTTCCCATGTGTTTCATGTTTGTTTCCACTTCAGAGGCAGGACACTTTTACAGAATAACCAAGTGTCAGATGTGAGGGCGGTCTGGCTGCATACGCCACCCCACTGGTCACCACTGTTGATTTGGCTGATCCGGCTGACTGGGCGGGTGTCCCCTCCCTCCCTCACTGCTCCATGTGCGCCCCTCCCAAAGCTTCGTGCTCGGTCAAAGAGGACGACCTTCCCTGGGTAGAGGAGGAGCGCCTTCGGTCAAGGGTAGCTGCGCTTCCCTGCTAGAACCTCCAAGCCAGCTCTCAAGAACAACAGTTTCAAAGCTGCACGATTTGGTACAATCTGGTTTTTAATTTGGAAGGACAGACTGTCACCATAAACTTCACCCTTATCCCTCTCCGGCATTACAGGCAATGTAGTGTGAAAGCCTCCTCATCGAGGATAATGAATCCTGACGTCTGGCCTTTTCAGACATAATAGCAACTGTAGCACGACCACACATGTCATTCACTCTTGATCACGCGGGGCACACAGGTCCCATGTGAACAATGTCTGTTATTCTTGGTTCATTGGGAAGAAAAACAACAGAAGAAATAAAGATTATAAAAGGAAAAGCTACAGTGTCATCACTTGAAAGCCTGTTTCACACGACAATCACCTAAATAGAGAAAGGGTACAAAAAAAGCCCAAAGTACACCGGTGTTCAGTTAAGCAGTGGCTATCAATGCTTTGTCTGAAGTGTAGACTTGAACTCTACATACAGCCTTGCTGACCTTCGACAGGACACCCTTCCCCCATACCCTCGCGCGCGCTGACGTTACTGGCATGCAACACTACCACCTGACTTTCTGTGCTGCGGGGATGGCGCTTGGTTCACACGCGCCAGCAAGCGCTCTGCCCACTAAGGCACTCTCCGCCTTGTAGAGTTCTATTCTGGAGTTTGTACACTCTCATACCTCTGCTTTCACTGACATCGCAACACTGTCTCACCACCAACAAGACAGACTATCAAACACACACTACATTTATCTACCCAGGAGCTGCCTTAGTGCGCTCCAGCATTCAACTTCAACACACAGATTTGTTATTGTATACGCAGCGGGTGAAGGTAGGAAGTGGCGCCTGCCAAGCATCCCACACAGGACTGATGCTGCACGCTTTGCCCACTTTACTCAGGGACACTGCTTTCATACAGTGTCTCTTGCAACCAGGCAAGTCTGATCTGTTTTTCCTGCTTTCATTGGAAGGGACAGCAACCTGGCTTCCAATGGCCTGAGAGTCAAGCTGAAGAGTAGGAACAGCGTGGTTATTTTTAGAGCTCTACAGGCTTAAAAATACAGCATGGAACTGTGACCCACAGCTGCGCACGGCAGAGCAGCACATCATGCGCCAGTCTTCGCCTCAGCTGGGGGAGCATCTGTAGTGCCTCACACGCCTCCTTCGCGTTCCGTTTCGAGAGACACTGCAGCGTGCATTCCGGAGCAGCAGCCAGGCTGCCGGCATCTTTGGCAAACAAAATAAGCTACGTTCAAAAGGTAGACAATTGATGGAATTTGTGAAGATGAAAGATATATATATTTCTTTTAGTTTAGGTACAGGGTGAATTAGTGAGCATTCTCACTAATGAGACAACAGAACTTCATTCCTAACATGGAAAGTTGTTTGTTTCAAGCAGTTCCAGTGGGTAAATGAGGAGACATGTTCCTTCACTGGAAGACGTCCAAGAGAGTGAGACCCACCTGAGTCAAGTGTGGCTTCAGCCCAACCCAAGCACACCCGCAGCGGCCCCACCGTCCATGTACTCCTCGGCAGGTAAGCCTTACACCTTCTGTACAGAGTAGTCAAAGGTGGGTTTGCAGACAGCACTTTATGACATCAACATTCGAAAGCCCCCAAGAACTTCTAATGCCAAGTGTTATTTTCAGAAATTGTTCACTTTGTATTATCATCTTTGGTTTTATTTCTGCATAGTTATGTCTAAGTATCTTCAAAGCCTGGGTTTTAGCACTGACCTAGTTAGAAACTGTAAGACTTTAATCCACGTTCTAATCTTATTGTAACCTGCATGTCCAACCAGTGAAAAATTCATGATTTTTTTCTGGCAATATTAAATAAAAAATATTCACTCATAGAAACCATTTAAAAATTTGTGCAAGTAAACATTTACTATCTCCACAGCCTAAAAATGCCACTTTTTAGCTGGATGAAATGGCCAAAACCCGATCCCTACAAGCAAACACACTATCCTGGCTCGAATACAGTGACAACAACCTTGCTTCGGGAATTAAAATGGCATCTAAAGGAGCGTGAGAGATTAATACAAGAGATTGAGAGTGAACAGAGAGTGGAGAGAGCAGGCACGGGTCACAGCTGGCTGAGAAACCCCCATGTGACCATCCCGGCCGCTGAACAGAGACAGCTTGAGGTTCTTTGCTCCCAAGTACAACCGTGTCAGACCGCAGCTATTCTCAGCAGGTAAGGGCTCCCCTCCTCTGGTGGGGTCCCAGTGCCTGCCTGTGAGAACCATACAGGCCGCCTGATAGCTCACTGGTGGAAGTGATTTCAATTACAATCAGTTTCTTCTCGGGGACCTTTAACTACAAAGCTTTTCTGCTTACTCAAAAGTAAGTGCCTAGTATATGATTACATGATGTAAGCTGCATTTGGGAGGTGGGCACAAAAAATAAGCACCTCGTACACTATTATATTATGTAAGCTGCATTTGGGAGGTGGGCACAAAAGAAATTTCTAAACATTCATCCCTGCACCCTCCTTAGATTTCGAGAACTTCTGGCAGAAAATGATGTCCTTCCCTGGGAAATCGTCTTCATCTTCAAGCAAGTTCTCAAAGACTTCCTCGGGAGTGCTGGCAGAGGGGGTCAGCATGCTGGCCTGCAGGACTCTGATGTCACCAGCTCCCCTGCCTCTGTGCTCCCAGGTGAAAGCTCCGAGGGGCCAGGCAGAGACGAAATACCCACAGTATCAAGTTACGTAGACAGAAATGCCAGGAACAGGTTCCCGTCCTGCTCACGCAGAGTATGGAACCTGCCGTATTATTACCCATCAAGTTAAGGCGTGCCACAATCACCTTCCCACCAGAGCGCTGAGCACTAGCCAGAACAAACAGTGATTTGACCCCAGATTTCTTTGTTATAAGGTCAGAAATTGAAATTTCTGTGTTATTAACCTATTTTAGCAGCATTGTTTTTTAACCACTCTAAATATTCAGCATTTTCCTTGATTAACTAAAATGTTGCCTAAATATTTGAAGTATTTTCTTATTCCTCAAACACATCGTAGAACTAAGGAAATTTACGTGAAGTTTGACATATTTTTTGTGAAGCTTAATTAACCTTAACTATTTTTCTAAAAGAGCCCATGTGGAGAATAAATGATTAACGTGAACGTTTCCTTACAATGCAATACTAAATGAGGTGAACATCCGTAACTTGTGTTGCCCTCCACAGAAACGAGAAAGGGGCCATGAGTGTGGAACAAGGCTTGATTTACAAGCACAGCAGTGTTCTCCCTGTCTTAGAGAGAAGTTAACTACAATCACAGTAGGAGTTTAAGACAGCAAAATCAGCCATTCAAGCTAGGCATGGAGGTGAGGCATGAGGCAGGTGAGGGGCTGCATGACAAAAGGGGACAAAGAAGCCCAGAGGGGCTGGAAAGGTGTATTTAGGTTCCAGCCAGCATCTAAAAGTTAGAAGAAACGGAAAATGCCATGTCCTTTCTGAGTTCTGACTCAAGAGCCTCATAGCAGCTCATGGGGACAGCCGACAATCTGATTTCTAATTAACAATTCCAGGTCTTTATACCTCAAGCCGTTTACAATACCTAAATTTTGGTGAAGGAATTAAGGTTAAATCTGTGTGCACGCGTACGCATTCGTGGGTGTATTAAGTACTAAGACCTTCGGGGTTCTTTGGGTACATTTTATTGAAAATTGTATGGGCACAATAGCTAAAATGTTTGGCTAGGGAATAGAGAAAATAAATTCATCCACAGAGAAACAGCTGTACGGTACTTTACACACTGACACTAAAAGTTGTCATCACTAAACAGACTGATCTGTTTAGCAATGCTAAAGTAACTCTGCATTCTGAGTCCTGTGCATAACTTGTCATTTAGTCTGAGATGTTGTTCTCACTTGACAAAGGGGTGAGCAGCTCAGACAGGTCCAGTGCCTTCCTTGCAAGTTTGAGATGACTGCACAGCTGGAATCACACCCAGCTCGTCGTCCCCCAACCCCAAGCTCCTTTCTACAGACCCAATGCAAATAACAGTTGCCATCTGACACATCCTCGCTTAAGGAAGCATAAAATCAACATACTCAAAACCAAAGTCTCAGCAGGTTTGTTTCTTAAAGGGATAAAATGTAAGGAGTTGGGAAGGGGCAGAAAATAGCTCTTTTTGTAAAGCACTTCTGTGCAAGCACGACTCCTGAATTTGATACCCAGAAACCACATAAAACAACTGAGCACACACTCTAAAAGCAAATATGAGGAGACAGAGTCAAACAGGTCCCTAGGGTTTAGTGATCAGCCAGCTAGCTTAGCCTACCTTGGTAAGCACCAGGCCAATAAGAGACTGTCTTCAAAAAATAACACACACACACACACACACACACACACACACACACACACACACCTGAGGAACAGACTAGCCTCTGACCTACATAGATGCACACAAATTCAAAAGAGGAACAAGTCAAATATCCATCATCACTAAAACCTCATCTAACACACACAGCACAATTCTTTATGATCTCCGACTAGCATTTTCCATGTCAGTAGATGATAGAACTGCCTCCCATCCAGTTGGACAAGCCAGAATCTCATTATCAGCCAGGTTTCCTTGGATGTCCAAAGCCAGAACCCATGAGTACAAAGATGACTGACAAGGCTGGTCATTGTTAACACAAATGAGAGCTTGGGAGTCCAGGAAGAGTTCACAAAAGAAAAACTAGGAAAGGAGGAAGGCAGAGTTCTTTAGCTATAAAGAATGTGGAACTTCTCCAAGGAGCAGACATTTGAACAGGCCCTGGTAACAGGAGCCCATTGCAGAAAAAACAAAAAACCAACAAGGGGCGTGCAATCCACACAGAAGAGCAAATGCAGAAGCTGCAAGGTAATAGTGGTGTGGGAGCTTTCAGCACAGATGACGCTCATAGGACCAGACAGCATCAGGAGATCACAGATAGGCAAGCATGGGATGGAGAGATCTCTGTGGGCCACAAATAAGAATTCAAGCTGTATCCAATAGCAATATTCCGACACAAAGTCACTCACACATTCAACCTTAGGTGAAGAACCTGTTCATTCTATTAACAGTAACTGAGCATTGGCCTCATGCCAGGCATTCTTCTGGGTGCTACAACAGAAAATCAAGAGAAGCCAGATCAAAGATGCAAAAATCTTGCAGTAATGCAAGCAAGGGACACGCTTTCCTGCAGGACGGTGATGTGTGGACAGTGAGCCTCTCTCTTACTCTGGAAATACATATTCTCACTTTTACTCCCAGTTAACCACACGCTTATATAGCCTTAAACCATCCTTTAGGGAAGCTGACCACATGGCGGGCCGGAGAATAAGGTACACCTTATGAGTCAGTCAAGGCCGGAGTAAATCAGAAAGCTGTTAGGTACAAAGCAAATGCTGCTTCCAATTCTGGCACCCACTGCCCTTCACCAAAGGAGCCATGCCTCATCACAAATGGCAACTGTGGTACCTCTCAGCACAGCAAAGTGATGCCCGCCTTCAGGCTCTTCCCAGCTCTTCCTACTCAACCCCCTACTAGATTATGTGCTTCCCTGCCCCAGCTTCTCATTCCCATGTAGCCCTCCACTTCAGCCATATGCTCCCTCAACTCCCTCTCGTCTTCCTCTCTTACTCCCTCCTCCACTTCTCAAGGCATGGTCCAATCTGCTGGCCATGTTAGTCTACTATTTTTTTCTCCCTGCTCTGAACTCTTCCAGATGCTTCTGGCTATGCTTTCTCTCATATCTACAATAAAAACAAATAAACAACCTTCTCTTCAACCTTCAACCATATCTTGGAGCAGTTATGTCCCCTCTTAATACTGGAGCAACTCTCCTGTCCAGAATAAAGAGCCAGCATAATATAGCCACTTGATAGCTGGGATCTAAATGGCATTTCATTCATTCAAATGCCTAAGTGTCTACTGTATATCATCGGCTGTACAAAGAGGAGGAATTCTATGGTAAGTTCTACCACCAGTAAGTTGTTCTGTGGGAAACAACACATAAAACTCCCAAAATGTGCAAAGAGCTGCACGCATGAGCAGGGTGCTGAGGAAGTCCCTTTGCTCAGGCGGCCTCACCCGTGGCCTCCCCTGACCCTCCCACAGCCCCCAAATGTCTGCTCAATCTACCTTACTCTTCTCTCTAGTCCAGACCCCGAGATCAGCTGCAGGCCTCTCTTTCCCGACATTCCCCATGAAGACCTACCAGCTCACAGCCTCAGGCTCCTGTCACACGGGCTCAGGATCTTAGCCCACAAGTGTATAGCTCACTTTGACTTGTTTGTTTGTTTTTCAAGACAGGGTTTCTCTGTGTGACAGTCCTGGCTGTCCTGGAACTCACTCTGTAGACCAGGCTGGCCTCTAACTCACAGAGCTCCCTGCCTCTGCCTCCCAAGTGCTGGGATTAAAGGAGTGTGCCAATACCACCTGGCTCACATGCTATTTCTCGCTCTGCTATAAAGTTGGTGTCTCTATCATGAGAACTTATCCAAGGGATGGGGCTCAGTGTGTACTTAGATGGCATGCAGAGCGCACTGGCCTCAATCCTCAGACTTAAAAAAGACAGCCTATTCCCAGCCCTGAAGACAGACACATGCTTTAATCCCAGCAGCACTTGGGAGGCTGGGGAAGGAGAATCGTACATTTGAGGCTATCTTGTAGTTACAGCAAGAATTTGTCTACATACCTACCTACCTACCTACCTACATACATACATACATACATCATACCATAGATACACACGCATAAAATCTCCCAGGGTTGGAGAGATGACTCAGCAGTTAAAGAGTACTGGCCCCTTTTCCAGAGGACCCGGGTTCAACTCCCAGCACCCACAAGGCAGCTCACAACTGCCTGTAACTCCAGTTCCAGGGGTCTAACTCTCACACAGACAAAACATTAATGCACATAAAATTGAATAATCATTTAAAAACAATCTCAAATGCAACTGTCATTCTCACCTCTCCTCCACATACTAAACACCTTTTGCTTGATGTAGTAGGAATTCTTAGCATGTGTTTGGAGGTTTATTTTAAGGAATCAGCTCACACAGTCATGAAAGACAATGTTTAGTAACTACAGGTAGGCAAGCAGGCTAGAGATCCAGGAAGAGTCAAAGACTCCAGTGAGTCTAAAGGCCATCATAGAGGATAACTTGCTTTATTCAAGTACACCGATTTAAAAAAAAAAGGTCTGGTAGCAACAAAATGGCTCAGAGGTGTAAAGATGTTTGCTATCAGGCAACCTTGATAATCTAAATTTAATCCCCAGAACCCACATTGACCCCTGTAAATTAACCCCAGCTCCACCCACACAAACACATTCATATGTGCATGCATGCATACCACACAGTAAATAAATTAAAATATCTAATCTTAATCATACCAGCAAAATCTCTTTTTCCAGGACTGAAAAGATGGCTCAGAGGCTAAGAGCACTGACTGCTCTTCCAGAAGACCTGGGTTTAATCCCCAGCACTCACATAGTGGCTTATAACCATTTAAAACTCCAGTTTCAGGGAATCCAACACCCTATTCCACTTCCTTGGATACCAGGCACTCACATGTGTAAACACATGCATGCAGGCAAACATTCATACACATAAAATACATCATTTAAAAAGTAGCTTGTTCCATGTAACATTGCGTGTTCAGAGGTTGCAGCACAGTCTTCCACAGGAATTAGGCATGCCACTTTGCCAACCAAACCTATTTTTTCCTTTATAAAATCATCACAGATGATTACCTGGTAAGAGTCCACTACCAGCAAAGCACTGATGTAAGGAAGGCCTAAAGGACATAGCTGCATTCTGTCTGAGTACCTACCTCACTACAGAGAAATGCCACCTCTCAGAAAAGCACTGCTAGTAACACATTGCAGGCAAGTTAAAACAGTTATGGCTATTTCACAATGTAATTCGGTATATGCCAGTCTATTTTTTTAATGGCACACTTACCTTTTGTCATTTCATTGCTCTGCAAATTCATTTTTAATTTAACAAATCTCAGTTCACAAAGACTTGGGGTTTAAAAGTTGCTTCTTAGAAATTAAAATGGCAAAAGAGTCTATACTTTTAGTTTCTGACAAGGTCAAAAAATATTTAGTTCCAGTATCAAAATAAATGAATTAAAACATTACAATTCTCCAGGGAAGCCTAAGACAATTGTAGAATATTAAGTAGGGCTATGACACAAAATCATTTGCCAGAGTAATTCAATAAAATAAAGTCTGAGAAAAACATAAATTAGCCACTCTATGTGCCCTGGGTTCCTCAAAACAAAACAAAACAAAACAACAAAACAAACAAACAAACAAAACATTACCAAAGATCTAAAGGTTGTACTTGCCTCTACAAAGGAGTAAAGCAATGCTAATAAGAATAACTTTTAAAAATTAAAACACTAGCTGAGAGGTGCTGGTGCATGCCTTTAATCTTAGCACTCGGGAGACAGAGGCAGGTGGGTCCCTGTGAGTTTGAGGGCAGCCTGGTCTACACGGTGAATTCCAGGACAGCCAGAGCTGCACAGAGAAGCCCTGTCTTGCCACACAAGCCTGATGACTTGAGTTCCATCCTTAGAACCCACATAAAATGGCCAATAGAGTGACACTCATCTGGAATCCCAGCACTCCTATGGTGAGGATGAGAGTTGTCTAGAAGCTCTCCAGCCAGCCAGCATGGAATAAACAGAAATCAAGAGAAAGCCTGAGCCAACACTGTAGAAGGCACACACACACACACACACACACACACACACACACACACACACACACTCTCTCTCTCTCTCTCTCTCTCTCTCTCTCTCTCTCTCTCTCTCTCTCTCTCCTATATATCTTCTCTGTATTGTTCCAATTTTAGTGCATATGCTGCCATAGCAAGCACACACATCTTTATGCCACAGAAATACAGAATAATAAATTATTTTTTTAGAAATTGAAGACATTGGAGTTGGAGCAGCATACCTACAATCTCAGTGCCTGGGGTTACGGCAGGAAGATCACTTAAGATCAGTTCAAGATCAAAGGGGAAAAATAGTGAAACACTGTCTCAAAATAAGTTTTATTAAAAACAAAAGGCCCCCAAGAACTGCAGAGAGAGCTGGATTCAAGGTGGGGCAACAGAAAGGACCAGGCTCCGGCTCTACTGGCCACACCCGGTCTTTTCTAAACAGAGGCTGTCCTTCTGCCTAGTTTCCACCACACCCACATGAAATTAAAGGCAGATGCTTAACCCAAAGACAGTGAGAGGTAAACAGTTGATTAAACGAACAAAGGGGCTGGAGAGATGGCCTGGTGGCTAAAAGCACTTGCTGCTCTTCCAAAGAACCAGACTTCAGTTCCCAGCACCCACATCAGGCAGCTTATAACTGCCTGCCACACCCAATCCCAGGGGCGTGGTCTGACGCCCTCTTCCAGCATCTGTGGGCACTGGCACTCACACACAGTACGCTTACAATGACACGCAAGTTTAAAATAATAAAAGTGAACAAGGAGCTAGCAACTCTTTGCTATTTACTTACTGAAATGTACAATGTACTGGAGAATTTTCCACAAAAACCTGCACACACATGTTCACACAGCCTCAATCAAAACTTCTACAACCACCCAGATGTGTATCGGTAAGTATGTTACAGCCAGCTAGCGGGGTCTCAATGCCAAAAAAAAAAAAAAAAACACTATAAAGATATAGAACCTTGAATTGAAGACACGGCTCAGCGATTAAGAGCACGGGATGTTCTTCCAGAGGACCCAGGTTCAATTCCCAGCACCCACATGGCAGCTCACAACTGTCTGTAATTCCAAGATCTGACACTTTCACACACACATGCATGCAGGCAAAACACCAATGCACATGAACAAGAATAAATTATTTTTAAAAAGATATAGAAACTCAAATGCATATTACTGAGGAAAGCAGAGTCTCAGAGGGCTGAGATTACTTGGTTTCAACCACACAGCACTCTGGAGTAGGAAAACATGAAAACAAAAAAACCAAAAACAAACAAAAACCCTCGATCATTAGTTATCAAAGGCACCGTCATAAGTCCAAACCCATGCCGTGTGCAACCCCACAAAAGACCCAACTGTCAATTGAGGAGTCTGGATAATAATGTGTGTGCATTAACGACACTGCACTTTGGTAACTCTGCACAAGGTTTCTGGAAACCTACAACTAACTTCGGAAGCCAGTGTCTGGGGAGTCTAGAGAGCCGAACCAGGGCTTAAAAGTGTATACTGGTTTTACAGAGGAAGTTTCATTGCCAGCACCCAGGTCTGGGGCTCACATGGCCTCTAACTCCAGCCCCATCACCCCATCTCAAAAACATACGTCTAGAAAGGAGGGGAGGCCTCCCGGGGTCGGTAAGATGACTCATCTGGGTAAAGGCACTTGCCAACAATCCCAATGACCCGAGTTTAATCCCCAGGAGCCGACATTGTAGAACACACTAACAAGGTATCCTGCCACATGTATATACCCCCCACCCCACCCCCACACACACACAATCTTTGCAATGAAAAATTTTAAAGCAGTCTATAAACCCGGGGCTGGTGGCATACATCTGTAATCGCAAGACCTGCGGGGGTGGAGGCCAGAGGATGAGGTTATCCTCGGAGGCAATAATAAACTGAGACCAGGCTGGGCTACACAAGACCCTGTTTCAAAAGGAAAAGCCAAGAACAGGCAGGGAATTAAGTAAATCAACGAACAAACCACCAATTGTTGGGAGGCTCGGCTTGTTGCAGGAAAACCTGGGCTGGCACCTGTCTGCTGAGGGCTTCAACTACAGGATGCTCCTCACCTGCTTGCAGGCCCTCCCAAGCCCCTGGGGTCTCCCTACCTCCCAAAGGCTGAAGCCGGCCTGGCCGGTGTTGTGGCCACAACTGGACCTGGAACCTGGGCCTGGACCGCAGGAACCTCTCCGGGGGCTGCATCCGGGCGCTGCCCCTCCTCCCGGCTTGCCTCGGCAGGGAAGGCGGGCGGCAAGCCCAGCAGCTCCACGTTGGTCACAGTCTTGCCTATGGTGAACCAGTCGTTGATCTGGTCGACCGTGAGTTTACGCAACATCCTCGGCGCCCAGGAGCCGCCCCAACTGCCCAGCTCCAAAGGTGGCAAAAGCCTCAATTGAAGCCCCCTTGCCCAGCGCGCCACAACGACCGTTCCAGAAGGCCTGCCCCTCCCCCCTGCCGGGGCCATCCAATCAGATTGTGCCACGCAATAGGGTGGGGCCAGGCCCTGCACGCGCCGTGCGCCTCGAGCCTCGTGCCTACCGCACCTCTGCACGGGCACACGGGCCTGTGAGCGGCCACCGCCTCCTCGCAAGGCCTTCCGGGACAGCTGGAGTCAGGTGACCCGCTTCTGGTGGTTGGGATGGAGGAATCCGCGCAGCGCAGGCGGATGCTGCCAGCCTCGGCGGGAGCTGGGCCGCAGCCTTCGAAGTTACGGCTTCATGCCCCGGGAGCACCTGAGCGGTGATTGAACGAGGGTCCCGTTGGCCCTAACACGGTGGAATAGTTAGTTCTTGGTGTCCCTTCCCACATGACCCAAAGATCAAAGCTCACGGGGACCACTTGGAATCAGGCAGTTCTTAAAGGGCTTGTAGGCTGTAGGTCATCAGATCTCATGCCAAGACTATGAGTAGCTCTCGGGCCTTGGCATTGGGGCAGATTGGGCTTCTTCACGGAGCAGCTGGAGGTTCTGGGAGAACAGGGATGCAACGTTTAGCAATGAAGTAGCTGCTGACAGGGTTGGCAACGAAGGAGCTATTAAACAGCCCTCTCTGCGTAAAGCAGGAGAAGGTGCTTCAAGTTCGCTCAACCGTACAGCCTCAGAACACAGCATCAGGAGATTTGAGTGAATCTGCCGGACAGCCCGTAAACATGTTCAAACGTTTAAAGATGTGTTAACAGTGTTTGGGACCTGAAATTACATTACAAGCCTGTTGTCTGGTTTGCAGCTTCGCCTTCAGATAGCTATGGTGCTCTTCCTGTTAGCTCACAGCTGTAATCCTAGTACTTGGGAGGCCGAGATGGAGAAATTGCTGGGCGTTTACCTGCCTGAGCAACAGAGTAAGAGTTTATCTCAAAATAAATAAGTTATGTAATGTGTGTGTGAATACATACATACATACATACATACATACATACATACATACATACATACTCTTTTTGAACTACATTTTGAACCTGATTCAGGTCCCAAGATCCTCTTTACACTCCTCATGGTGCCTTGAGACCCTAAAGAGCTTTTGTTTATAGTTCATACCTATCTATGGGGGTTACAACCAAGAAAGGTTTGACATATGTGTCCAAATGATCTTCGGCTGTCAGTTTGGCTCAGCCGAAGGTTATCTAAGGGCGTCTTAATTGAGGGATTGCCCGGATTGGATTGGCCTGTGGCCATGTCTGTCAGAGATTGTTTTGATTGGTGATTGATGTGAGGACTAAGCCCACGTGGATGGCCCCATTCCTGGGCAGGTGGAACTGAACATTAAACTGTAAACAGTCTTTCTCTGTGGTTCCTGATTTCTGCCTGAAGTCCCAGCCTTTTTCTGTCCTCAGTGGTAGATTGTGACTTTTAAGTGTAAGCTGAATTATTGCTTTATATTCCAAAATTGCTTTAATTAGAATGTTTTATTAAAACATTGATTAAAATAGCCACTAAAACCTCATTTGATGTCAGGCAATATTATGTATGAAAATCACTGTGTTTTCCAAAAAACTCATATGTAAGAGTGACACTTTTTTTTATTTACATGTATGTGCACATGTATATTATGTGTGAGTGGCCAGAAGAGGGCATTAGATTAGCTGGAGTTACAGGCATCTTGTGTGCTGGCAACATGGGTGCTGGGAACCATATTCTGTTACTCTTCCAGAACAGCTGCTTCTCTTAGCTGCTGATTCATCTCTCCAGCCTCAGGGTGACACCAGTCCCTTAGTGACTGTCTGAATGAACACCAGCAGCTTTTCCATCTCTGTGAGGCTGTGTGATATCACAAGTCTCACTGCCTCTGGAAATTCCATGGTGCACATACGAGAATTCTAGCAAGAAGAGACAAATCTCAACTATTGTGATGAAAAGAGTTTTGGTCCTTGAGGCATTAGAGACCTCTGGACATGGATCATCAGTGCCCTAAAATAGCAAGCTTTCCAAGTTTTCATGCAGCTTCGTGGTACGAAGCCCCTTTCCCTTCAAAGCAGGACGAGGGTCATTCCTCTGCATTCTTCCCTGCATCCCCATCCTCACATCTGAGCTCGTTTTCTCTTGCCTGAATGAATTTACTGTAGATCTGCTGTGATTATTCATTTTAACTTGTTCAAAAAAAAATTTTTTTTGTCTTTGCTAAATGTTAATTCTCTAATGAATGGAATTCTAGATGAGCAGTTATTCAACGTCATCATTAAGATCTTTTCGTTTGGTGGAGCTAGGAACGGAACCAGGTGTCCTTGCACATGCTAAAAAAGCACCCTTTCACTGAGCTACCACCCTGGCCCTAGTCTTTAGTTTATTCTGTGACTTCTAGACTTTTCATTTCTCCGTCTGATCGGTTTCAGTAAGACTTTTTGAGCCTTTCATCTTTTTTAAAGATTCCTTTTGGAAAATTCTCAATCATCTATTAGCTCTTCAAATATTTCTACTCTACTCCCCATTGATTTCTACCCAAGACTGAATTAGCTGTATGGGTAAAGCTCAGTTGTAGAATTCTTATGTTGTGCGATGTCCCATATTCATCCCCAGAACCATGAGAGAAAGAAGCTGTACATAGTGGCTCACTCCCGTAATTCCAGCACTTGAAAGACTGAGGCAGGAGAATTGCCATGAGCTTGAGGCCATATATATACATATACATATATGTATATATATATATATATATATATGCAGGCAAAACACCTATATATATGTAAATCAGTCATTTTTTTCCTTTGGTTTTTTTACACAGGGTTTCTCTGTATGGCTTTGGAGGTTGTCCTGGAACTCACTCTGTAGACCAGGCTGGCCTCAAACTCGGAGATCCACCTGCCTCTGCCTCCCAAGTGTTGGGATTAAAGGCATGAGCCATCAACACCTGGCAAAATAGTAATTTTTAAATAAAAATAAAAAACAAAGGAGGGCTAGCTAGATGGTCCAGTGGGTGAAGGTGCCTGACCACTTGGATGCTCTGACACTTTGGATTCCTGCCCTCACGATACCCCACCCCACCAGTGCCTCATACCCACATAATAAAAATTGTTAAGGGTAAATACCAGCTGCACTAGGCTGAATGTTATGGCTTTCTTTCTGTGAGGTATCTTTGTCTTGTTTTCTGATTTATTTCTCCTGTCTTCTGCTTCTGTAATTGCTAACCATACCCAATTTGTTCTTTTAGGTTTTGTTTGTTTTTATTTGGTTGGTTGGATTTGTTTTGTTTTGAGCTAGAGTTTCTTTGAGCTAGAGTCCTGACTGTCCTGGGACTCTTTGTAGACCAGGCTGGCCTCCAACTCACAGAGATCTGCCTGTCTCTGCTGGTATTAAAGCCATGCACCACCAACATGGTTTGTTTGATTTTTTTTTTCTTTTTTGTTATTTTATCTCCCTCACCCACCCCTAGCTGAGAACAAAAACCCAGGGCCTTGTGCTTGTGCAAGCTCTCTGCCACTAAGCTAAATCCCCAACCCCCCAATTTGTTTAATTCAATAGATGATTTGTTTCTCCAGTTTCTGCTGAGGTTTTAGCAATTCCTTAAACAGAAGTATGGGGCTGGAGAGACACCTGGGTGATTCCGAGCACCTGTTGCTCTTCCAAAGGACTCAGGCTCAATTATCAGCACTGATGTAGATCACAGCCATCCATAGTTAGAGTTGCAGGGTATCCCATGCCCTCTTCTGACCTCAGACAGCACCAGGCACACACTTGGTGCACAGACATAGATGTGAACACAGCACTCAAACACATAGAAATAGGTCTTTAAAAAAAAAAAAAAACTAAACTAAACTAAAAGCAAGAACAAGTTTTGTTCTTTTATTTTTTGTTTTTAGAAACAGGGTCTCATGTAACCCAGGATGGTCTTAAAACCCTGATCATCATCTACTTTCCAAGTGCTAAGATTGTATGCACACTCTACTCACCTAGTATGCTTATTTAGAAAAACAAACCAAAAAACAAAAAAACCTATGGGGGCCTGAAGACATGGCTCAGGGATTAGGAACACACTGCCTGGTCTTCCAGAGGCCCTGAATTCAATTCCCAGCAACCTCATGGTGGCTTGCAGGTATACATGCAGGCAGAACACTGTATACATAATAAATCAGAAAATAAAAACAACCTAGTAGGTCCAGTTCCTGCAAAGTCATTACATCACTTTACAACATCTTTTAAGGAAATTACATGCTCAGAATGGCCACTTAGTCAAATATGTAGCACAAAAATTAATACTGGGTGGAAAGGCAAGAAACAGAAAAACCCTGGTGTAATGTTGCACGCCTTTAATCCCAGTATTCAGCAGGCAGAGGCAGGCAAATTTCTGAATTCGAGGCCAGCCTAACTTATATCGCAAGTTCCAGACTACTCAGAGAAACGCTATCTCAGAAATAAAGTTAAAAAAAAAAAATTTTAAGCAAGTAAAGAGAGCATCTTTTTTTGTTTACTTTATTGCTTTGTTTCCTTGGTGTTTTGTTTGGGAAGGCGGGAGTGCGATGGTCTCACTAAGTAGCCCAGGCCACATAGAACACCCTAGTGTCAAATTCAAGAAACGCCCCCTCCGATCCCTCGCCTCACTCCCACCCCCACCCCGGCACCCCTGTCTCCCAGTGCTGGGATTAAAGACCCACTATCCCGGGCCTTTGCTTTGGTGTTTTTGCTGTCTGAGACGCGGTCACTCTGTACAGCTCTGGCTGCCCTGGAACTCACTCCGTAGACCAGGCTGGCCTTGAACTCACGGAGACCCACTGCCTCCACCCCCGAGTGCTTAATTAAAGGCGTGTGCCAGCGCCGCTGGCCTTCGGCTTGGTTTTTGAGGCAGGCTCACACTGTAACCCAGGCTGTACTGGAAGTGGAATTTATGACAATCCTACTGCCCCTGCCTCCTGAGCGCCGGCTTTAGAGGCATCAGCCCTGCAAACCGGGCAGATGTCTGTTTTCTTGCAGGTCCGCTTGTCCGCATTGTCTCCTGCGCTGGATTTGGCTTTGAACGCCCACTGTTCCCGCAAACCGACCAACCGCGACCCAAGCTTGCAGCACCCGGGTGACCGCCGGGGGCGCTATGGTGCGCAGGCGCGGGAGAGCCCCGGAGCCTCCGCTCCTTCCGCTTTCCCGGCGGGCCCCGCGCTGCGCCTGCGCGCTCAGTGACCTTCCCCGGGCTTGCGGAGATCTGGTGCGGCCTGCGGCCTCGGTCCTGCGGAGGTAGGTGCGGGCCTGGGCTTTTCCTGTGTCCCCAACAGCGGGGCCTGGAGAGGGGCGGGGCGGGGGCCAGGAGGTCGGGAGCGCCGGCGCGGGCTGCGATCCTCGCTGACCTTGGCGGTCCCTGGCCGCGGACGGCAAGCAGCGTCCACGGGGGCGAGTCACCAGATTGCGGGCATGTGCCCAGGGTCAGACCTCCGGCCCGCCTGCACTGCGAGAATGCACGGGTGTTTGTGGAGTGGGCCACCCGGGAGGGCTCGATTAGCAAGGGTCTGTGAGGGACTGACTGCCCTGAGGTCGTTTCTCCATACCGATAGAGGGAGCGTTCCTCAAGACTCCCGGGGCTGGCACCTAGAGTCGTCGCAGAGAAGCTGTCCTGGGCTAGGTTCTAGTGGGGCCCACCCCAGTCAGCAGTATGCCCTCTCCCTGGCACTGACACCGATGCACCTATGTAACCATAGGCTTTGGCAAAGGAGCACGCCACCATCAACTCTGAGCATCCTGTTACTTAGCCAAGTTACTCATCTAGTTAGTGATGCAGCTAGAATCCAAGACAAGAAACATCACTCCAGAGTTAGTGCTTTTATGCCACAGGCTTCTCCCAAATTAGGCTTTGGCAAGGGGAACGTTCGAAGTTGTCTGTAGCCAAGTTATAAACATCAGACTATTACATGTCTCCTCTTCCCAGTGTACTGCCAGGTAATAGCTTTCTGTTATTTAATTTCCAAGAACTTTGTAGGCAGCTGGACGATGGTGGTACACGCCTTTAATCCCAGCACTCGTGAGGCAGAGGCAGGCAGATCTCTGAATTCTAGGCCAACCTGGTCTCAAAAGCAAAACTTAGCAGGCATAGGCTTTCTCAGTAGACATTCATTTGACCATCTAGTGGGATGAACTTTTAAGGAATCTGCGGTTGGAAAACTAACAATTGAGAGATACAGTTGGTCAGAGAGATTTAGGTGGGAAGAGTAGAGTCTTACTGAATACTGGGAATACATCACCTGTCTAGCCAAAAGGGAAGTCTGGGGACAGGAGACAAAAGGGGAAATAGGTGTCTGTACTCTGGAATAGGTCTCCACTCTGCCGGGCACCCTGGTAATTTAGAATGAGGAGGCAGTGTCAGGGTCCCTAGATCTGAGCAGAATACCAAGGTAGTTTACATCCTTCCAGTATACTTTCTCCTCCTAGGCCCTTCTGTGATAGATACCAGTTCTGTTGGGGAGGAGGGGGGTACATTGAGACAGGGTTCCTCTGTGTAACAGCCCTGGATGTCCTGGAACCAGGCTGGCCTAGAGCTAAGAAAGATCCACCTGCTTCTGCCTTCCAGGTACCAGGACCAAGGGCCTGCGTCACCACACTGGTGCTGTGATAGCATTCTAACTCCTGTTTTGTTTTATTTTCTAAGACAGACTTTCTCTGCCCTGCATGGAGGCACACATCTTTAATCCCAGCATTCAGGAGGCAAAGGCAGGTGAATCTCTGTGAGTTCCAGGACAGCCAGGGCTGTTACACAGAGAAATCCTGTCTCAAAAAAGACAGGGTTTCTCTCTGTAGCCCTGGCTGTCCTAGAACTCTGCAGGTCAGGCTGGCCTTGAACTCACAGAGATCCACCTGCCTCTGCCTCCCAAGTGCTGGGATTAAAGACATGTGTCACCCACCTGGCCTTGATATCGCTTCTTAGCCCTTCCACTTAGCCTAAGAGAGAAAGAGAGGACATCTCCTTCAGTGCTCCCTTAGGATCCCAGTAGCCTAGGAATCACTGCTTTCTATTGACTTTTGTAGCAATTCCTTGTTGCTGGTTTGATCATTTGCTGTGTACTTACTCTGCTCCCGACTAGATCCTTGATATTTCAAGAGCCCTGTGGAGCAAGTAGGCAGGAGGTACTTGTGTGATGGAGAGACCTGACACTGGAGGTTTGGGGAATTTCTGAAGCTGAGAAGAGAGCTGGGATCCCGGGTTTCTAAGCTGCTCCTCTCCAGTACTCTCCGAGTCCTTGTCTGGCAGCTCTGGGTCTTCAGCTTTCCAGAGGCCACCTCCGAAGGCTATCCAAGGCTGGACTGTCATGTTAGAGCATCTGGATACAAATATTAGGAGGAATTAGGGACAGATACACAGTCCAGGAGAATATAATAGCCCTGCCCTATGAATTAACTCTGGGCTAGCTAACCTTCAGGTCATTCCTCTGTTTAAGTTTTTTCCTATAGGAGAGAGCAGGAAACAAGGCCAGAGGGATAGATTCCTGTACCAATCAGGAGTGTGGAAGAGATTTGCTATGGTCTAGTGTTGTTTGAATCATGGGTAGCTTTGGGGGGCAGAGGAGGTGTAGGAAATAACGTCAAACAGTAAATGGTGTTATTTAGCCGCCCCCTCCCGGTTTTTTTTTTTTTTTTTTTAAGATTTAAGTATGTGTTTTGCCTCCATGTATGAATGTGCACTCTGTGTGCCCTTGAAGGTCAGAAAGGCAGTGATACTGGAGATACATTGCAGATAGTTGTGAGCCACCATGTAGATTCTGGGACCAGGGCCTGCTGAGCCATCTCCACGCCCTGGAAAAAATCCTTAGTTGAAATTCCAATCTAAGGGCCCTAAATGGCGGGCACATCTTCCCTGCCTCCCTGGTTCAACTGTTACATTCTGTGTAACAAGTACTTCCCACATGATACCAGGTGCTGTGTGCATTTAACATATACTAACTCACTTACGGGTTATAGCCACCTCTTGAGATAGAACTGTTGTACTATCTGTGTTACACACGTGAGGCGATCTAAATTTGTGGGTGAAAGCGGGGTTTGTGTCTGGGCAGCTGCATGCCCTCCCCCCCCCCCCCAATCTCCAAGTTCATTGTCAGCGCTTCTGCTGAAGACGCTCTCCAGGCAGCCTGCCTGTCTGTCCCTTCTGTTAGCACATGTGCCCCTCACGTTTGCTGAGTGCATATGGTCTGGGTCTCAAATATTCAGGGGCAGCCACTGGGCTCTGACTACATTGAGCTTTCTTGAGAGATCTGTACCATGGATTGACAAAGGGTTGTGGAAAACCAGAGGACAATGGAAGGTAGGATTCTGTGTGCAGCAGTGATGTAGGACAGGGGTTTCCCAGTCAAATGAGAAGGGCAGAGCTGGGTGTTCCTGGCAGCTGTTGGAGTCGTCAGATGTTTCCGAATATTACTTTGAGAGCTATTATATTGGCGCATCATGTTCTGTTAGTTCTATACTGATCCATCAATCTCAGAACTACTGGAGGTTTACCAGGCCTGGATATGTTTCCTACAGAAATGACCACACCTGACCCTGGTTTTTCCATGTGTTTGCTTTTTTCCAACTTGAAATGCTAATAATGCTGAAAGGAGTATTCCACCCAAAGGTCAAAGAAATGGGGCTAGCTTCAGTGGCAGGTAGTCGTGTGGGGGAGCCTGCTGGCCAGAAGCTGGAGGGGTTGTCAGAAGTTCAGAGAGCTCCACAGAACTTGTGGGGAATAGTATAGCACGCTGTCAGGCAGAAGTGATGAAAATATCTTGCTAATTAGGTGTACATCAGTTACCTTAATGTTTATCTCTTCTCTTTTCAGATGCTTCAGGGGTTTATCAGAAATGTCTGGGTCCCCATGAAACCCTACTATACCCAGGTTTACCAGGAAATGTGGGTAGGAATGGGGTTAATGACCTTCATCCTTTATAAAATCAGGAGTGCTGGTAAGTTTGTTTTTATTTCTTTGAAGTTGACACAGTGGGTGTTTTCAGATTTAAAAAATCATAATTTATTAAGAAACTATAACTTTGCAGAAATATTATCCTGTGCATGTACATACACATGATGTGTGTGTAGGTATACAGTTGCTTCTCTCCTTCACCTATATGTGGGTCCCAGGGATTGAACTCAGGTCATCGGGCTTGTGCAGCAAGTGCCTTTACCTGCTTAGCCATCTGGCCAGCCCAGAACTAAATCTTAGATGTCTGTCAACAAAAGAATGTGTTTAAAACACACACACACACACACACACACACACACACACACACACACACACATAGTAAAGTAGCTGAAATAGCCCTTGTTAGGAGAGCTTATACTGAAAAAACTGTAGTAGATATACACAGTGGCATTTTATTCAGCCATAAAGGAAAAACAAAATGTTACTTACAGGAAAACAAATAAAAGTAAAGATTGTCCTGCTAAATGAGATGCCAGAGTCAGAAAAACAAATATTACATGTTTTCTCTCATATGCACAGTCTGCTTACACAAACACCGGCCATGAAAGTAAAAAGAGACTGTTGCAGGCAGGAGAGGGAAGAGGAAAGCATGAGCAGCACATGATACAAGTGTGTTACGTGTTGTAATAACCGACTTTGTAGGAGGGTTTTGGAAAAAGAAATGGCTGTGACACGCAGCCGTAACTGCAACGTGCTGTGATGCTCCGCCCAGCCTGTGGGGCCTGCAGTCACATGTTGATGGACTGAGACTTCTGCAGGGCTCTGGTGTAACTGATTTCCCCTTCTGTTTTAGATAAAAGAAGTAAAGCTTTGAAAGGTAAGATTTCTGCTCCTTGGAATGGTTGGGGATTGAATAATGCCATCATAACTAAGATATAATGGAAATACTAAAGATCATGATGTTTGCAGTTAATGTTAAGAAGCAAAACAGTGTGAGCCCTTTGGGCCAAGTAACACTTCCAGCAGTGGCAGAGAAAGTGGGTGCTGATGCCACCAGTAGGAGGGCACAGGCTAGCAGGGTCAGCATGCTACTGAAATCCCTGTTTCAGTACTTTTGGAGGAAAGCATCTGCTAAACTTGTGCCTTAGCACTGAGCGTCCCTTTACTCTGTTTCTCTGGAGGCACTGAAAATATTCATTTGAGACTTAGAAACCGGGACTGGTTTCCTGAGCTTTTGCAGCGAGACCTTTCTTTCTCTGCCCCTGTAGGTGAACTGCTGCGTTAGCCTCAGTTGTGCGGAGATAGAACCGTGCTGGATGTTTCACACAAAAGCGGCTCCCACACCCCCATTTTGGGTGGGGTTTTTTGTTTGGTTGATTTTTGTTGGATTGGGGCAGGAATTTATTTTGTTTTGAGGCAAGGTGTCACTGTGTCAGCTGACCTGGAGCTCACTATATAAACCATGGTGAGCCTTGAACTCAGATCCTCTTGCCTCTGCCTCCCAAGTATTGGGATTAACGGTTTATACTCCGTGCCCAGCCCCTATTCTGTTTTGTAGCATTGAAAATGAATTTTCAGGCTTGTTACTGTAAACAGTAAAAGAATATTCCGCTGCTGCTTCTAATCTGAATCTTTCTCTTCTCTGCGGAAGGTTCCAGTCCTGCGCCTGCCCATGGCCATCATTAACTAGCTGACCCCTGAGTCCACTCAAGATGAGTCCTGTTGGCTAAACTTAAGCAAGCTGCCGTGTGTGTTAGACGGGAACATGGGCGCCGCTGTACACTTGCCTGCGTACTGTTTACATCGTGGCACTAATAAATGCATCTGAGCAGCACCACTCCTTGGCTACTACTCTTTGCTTCCCCTGAGTGAGAAGTTTATAGTGCAGCAGGTTCCGTCAGAACCTCTGAGCCACCTTCCTTAGGAAACCTGAAGAGTGAGAAGCAGTGTGCTCCATAAAGATTGGTCATTCGTGTCCGGGTATGAACCCAATTCCAAATAGTTATTTGTTAAATCGTTTTGCCTCTGCTTATCTGACTTCTCTGATCTTGTTTTCATATTTTGGGGAAGAGGATGTTAATTATTTTAAGGGCTAACTTACATTTTTTTACAAGGGTCAATAAGACAGGAAGGGGAAAACAAAACATTAAATGTGAAATACTGAGAACTAGCTCTGTAGATCATGCTGGCCTCCAACTCACAGAGACCCACTGCCTCTGGCTCCTGAGTGCTGGGATTAAAGGCGAGTACCACCAACACCCAGCTACGGAGACTTCTTTTTAGTTATAAATACTTGGCCTAGCTTTGGCTTGTTTCTGGCTAGCTCTTTTAACTTAAATTAACCTGTTCATCTTTCTCTACCTTCAGCCTTGGGGCTTTTTACTTTTCTTCCCTTTTGTGTATCTCCGACGTTCTCTCCTTCCTCTCTGGTTTCTCTTCCTATTCTCTCTGCCCAGCCTTGCCTCTCTCTCATCTGCCTAACTGTTGACCGTTCAACTCTGTTAGACCAATCGTGTACCTTCAGCAGGCAAAGTGAAACAGATGCAACACATCTTCACATATTAAACAGATGCAGCATAAACAAAAGTAACACACCTTTGCCTAGTTAAAATAATATCCACAACAGCCAGGTGTAATGCCTTATACCTGTGATCTCAGCTCTTGAGAAGTTGAAGTTCTGAGCCTTCTTTAACTAAATAATGAATGTAAGGCTGAACTGGGCTCCGTGACTGACTGATAGATGGCGGTGCACACCTCTAATCCCATAGCTCCTGTGTTAGTTACTGTTGCTGTGATAAAACACTATGACCACAAGCAACTTGCTGAGGAAAGGGTTTGTTCTGACTCATTCTCAGTCAGTCCATTGAGGGAAGCCAAGGCAGGAACCCGGGGGTGGGAACTGGTGTCGGGATCCTGCTTACTGGCTTGCTCGGCCTGCCTTCTTAAAGCACTGAGGACCACCAGGCAGGAGGTGGCACCACCCACCACGGGACGGGTCCAGCCCTCCAACATCAATCACTAATTCAGGAAATGCCCTGCCGGCTGCCTACAGAGGCATCTTTTCTCAGTTGAGGGCCACTCAGATGACTCCAGCTCATGCCAGGTTGATAAAAGGAGCCAGCACAGCTCTGGGGACAGCTCTGAGCTCAGTCTCTGCACACTGAGTCGTACCCTGCTCTGCACCCTCTGCTCAGTCTGCCGTGCAATCGACTGAAGGCCATTGCTGTGGACTTGGGCCTCCTTGTGTCTCACCCGCTAGTCCGGGAAGACCAGACAGGTTGATAAGCTTGATGCCCCAGACCAGGCCTTAGAAATGGCAATTGCTGCTATTTGTGGACACCAACCTCAAGGTACCTGGCATAGCACAGTTTGGGCTATCAGGTGCCAGGCCAGGAAGGACTCAGGACGGCTGAGCTCATCAAGGGGAAGCTGGTTGCATCTAC
Source organism: Cricetiscus sungorus (assembly GCA_030556225.1). NCBI lineage: Eukaryota > Metazoa > Chordata > Mammalia > Rodentia > Cricetidae > Cricetiscus > Cricetiscus sungorus. The sequence continues at coordinate 1,631,659 of JANBXA010000588.1, forward strand.
CTCGGAAATGCTCCCTGCACAGACTGGGCAGCCGCTCTTCAGTTACAGAAATCAGAACCAGTCTGGAACCCACCTTGAGCAGTGCCAGTGTGTCCTCTTGGAGCATTAGAGTCAGGTGTGCTCAGCCTTTGGTGACATGTGCCTCTCATCTCAGCACCCCTGCAGCAGAGGGGGAGGATTACAGGATGGAAACCAGCCTTGTTTACACAATGAGGGCATGGGGGGGGCGGTTGTTTGGTTGATTGGTTGGTTTTTTCGAGATGGTTTCTATGTGTAGCTTTGGAGCCTGTCCTGGAACTCGCTCACTCTGTAGACCAGGCCAGACTCAAACTCAGATCTGCCCGCCCCTGCCTCCCTAGTGCTGGGACAAATAACAAAAGGAAAGAAAACCTTAAATGTGCCTGTCCAGACCCCCATTTGCTGTCCGTAAATGGAAAGAATACGTTCTGAACCCCTCAAGGTTTTAACAAGTCTTGTACCGAAAGTGGCCTGTAGGGGGAGCCAGAATGTGGCCAAACAGTGGCCACTCTAGCGGTCTGGTGGGCTGAGAGTACAGGCGACATCTGTGCTGTTGGCTCTGTACTGGACACTGGGGACAGTGAGAGAAGGGTCGTGGCTTGGCTCTTCTGGGGAAGGTTTCACTGTAAACCAGGATGGTCTGGCATTCACTGTGTCCTAGGCTGGCTTCAAATTTAATGGCAGTCCTGCCTCAGCTTCCTGAGTGCTGGGGTTACAGATGTGAGCATGGCATTAGTTTTCTTTCTCGTGTCTGGTCTAACATCAAGCAGACATTCAGCAGAATTCTGAGGTGTTTTGTTCGGTTGATTTGGGTGTTGGCCTTTGGTTTGGTTGTCATTAGTTAAGTTGGTTTGGGGGTTTTTGAGGCAGAGTCTGTGTAGCTCATGCTGGCCTCGAACTCACTGTCCTCCTGCCCCAGCTTTCCAAGTTCTAGGCTTATAGGGGCACATTTGGCATTTTTAAAGACACTTGTTTTTTAGTGTGTGTGTGTGTGTGTGTGTGTGTGTGTGTGTGTGTGTCTGTGTGTGTCTGTGTGTCTGTGAGTGTATTGTGTGAGTGTGTGTGTCTGTGAGTGTATGTGTGTGAGTGTGTCTGTGTGTGTGTGTATTTATTTGAGAATATGCCGTGTGTGTTCAGGTGTCCTCAGAGGGCAGAAGAGGGCACGGGAGTCAGAACCACGCAGTGTGGGTACTGCCCCCTCTAGGAAAGCAGGAACACTCTTCTGAGCACTTCAGCCCCTGGGCTCTGGTTTCTGATGAGTTTAATTGAACAAGAATGACAATTTAGTAGAATCATAGTCAAGTGTGATATGCATCTCTAGCCCTACCAGTTGCTTGAGAGACTTAGCGAGGAGAGAGCAGTGCAACAGGCCGCTTGGCCGTTTGTTTGCTTACTTAGTATATTTTTCTAGCATTTAAAATGCTGCTGCTCTCACTTGTCCTTCCAAGCCCCTGAATATGACTTGCATCTGGGATCGCCCGATGGCCCACCCTGGAGCTCTGGGCGCCGCTGAATGGAGAAGACAGAAACAGGAGTGGGGGACACTCATACACAGATCCCACTCGACCCTAAACAGGAGTGGGGGACACTCATACACAGATCCCACTCGTCCCCTAAACAGGAGTGGGGGACACTCATACACAGATCCCACTCGACCCTAAACAGGAGTGGGGGACACTCATACACACTCATACACTTGTCCCTTCCTCCCACCTGTCTTCAGGTGACCTGATGTCCCCAAACCAAGGCTTGGAAACATCGTGATGGACTACTGGTGTCCTCAAGTATCTGAGAGACTGGCAGGAGGCCACCATCTCCTGCCCCACAAAGGGAGTGCTGTGGGGACAGTGAGGAGCCTCACAGAGACACTACCCGTCCGGACAGGCTCAGGTTCTTAGGCCACAATGAAGTTACTCTGCTATAGAAATGCAGGCTTTTTCTCTTTTGAAAAGGGACAGAGTGAGAGCTTGTGTTTTTGTCCCCACTCTAGCCTTGTAGGAAACAGCCGTTGTACTGAAACTGGCAACGATGTTTTTCATGCATCTACCCAGGCAGCCAGAGTGGGCCCGAAGCCCCTCCCCCCATCAAGGAGGCACCGCTCCCTCATAACCCTTGTGGCTGGTCATCCGTCACCGAGAAGGTCTCCCCAGGACAGCCGCACTTCAGGCTTCTACTCCACGCAGTGTCTGCCTTTAGGGATTGCAGATCCAACGCCGTCAGCGCTCACCTGCAGCGCCCAGGAGAATCCCCCAGTGCTCCAAGTGGGGCCCTGGGGTGGAAGGCAGACCCACTGCATCAGCCTGAGAGGGCCAGTGCTCGCGCCCTGCAGAGGCCCTGGGAAGGCTGGATGCACACGGGGCAGTCTGTAAAGGAAGCCTGGGTCGAGGCTGTCACACCCTGCAGATCTTGCTCAGAGCACTCTCCTAATACAGTGTCCACACTTGGTCCCTCTGGCCCCAGCCTGCAGTCATCCTGAGTGGAACAGCCACAGAATCGGAGCTGTCACCTGGGTGGACGTCCATTCTGCCCTCCACATACTTGCTATGTCCCTGCCCTGACAAAGGCTGCATGACAGTGGCCAGGATTTGAGGCGTACAACACGGGCCTGGGAAGGGGACCTTGGGTGGCCCTGTCCTATCTCGCCTTCCTGCTGGGAGGCACATGAGGCTAGCTCACTGGGCTCCCCTTGGCCTTGATTCTCAGGCGTCACATTTATCATCAGCTGAGTGACGGTGGGCACACCTTTAACCCCGGCGCTTGGGAGCCAGAGGCTGGAGGATCTGTGAGTTCCGGGACAGGCTCCAGAGGTACACAGAGAAACTCTGCCTCAGAAAACAGAACATTTATCGTCAGAGGCTCCGCCTCCCTCCCTGCTGCAGTTCTTAGGATTTATGCTCTTCCAACCCCAAATATTCAGTTCTAAAATGCAGTCAGCTCTCATTATCCACAGATTCAATCAACAGCAAATTTAAAGTATTTGAAAAAACTGTCTTCTGAACACATACACACACCCGTATTTCTGTTCTTACAACCTAAACAAAGCAATACAGACTTTATTTACATAGCACTCACTGCCTTTGTGTCAAGTCGTAAGTCAACTACAGATAATTTAAAGGTCAGGGAAGGGGCATGAGCTCTACAAACATTTAAAGATCTTTTACTTTAAATTTTAAAGTGTATGTGTATTTTCCCTGCATGTATGTCTGTGTACCAAGTGTGTGTCTAGCACCCACACAGGCCAGAAGAGGGTGTTGGATCCCCTGAAACTGAGGTCCAGATAGTTGTGAACTGCCATTGTGTGGCCACTGAGCCCTAACCCCAGCCCCCAAACTACATCTTTTATAGGGGGCTCTGAACATCGGGGGATTTTGATATCTACAGAGGGTCCTGGCACCAATCCCTCAGTGAGGGCTCTCCCTCTCTCCCTTCCCCTCTCTCCCTCTCCCTTCTCCTCTCTCCCTCTCCCTCCTCCTCTCTCCCTCTCCCTCTCTGCCCCCTCCCTCTCTCCCTCTCCCTCTCTCCCTCTCCCTCTCTGCCCCCTCCCTCTCTCTCTCTCCCTCTCTCCCTCTCTGCCCCCTCCCTCTCTCCCTCTCCCTCTCTCCCTCTCCCTCTCTCCCTCTCCCTCTCTCCCTCTCCCTCTCTCCCTCTCCCTCTCTCCCTCTCCCTCTCTCCCTCTCCCTCTCTGCCCCCTCCCTCTCTCCCTCTCCCTCTCTCCCTCTCCCTCTCTGTCCCCTCCCCTCTCTGCCCTCACCCACACATGAATGCACACAAAATAAGATGTCCTTAGCATCACTGATGGCCAGAACGCCCTTCCTGCCTCCCCACCCCATGGCTGTCTCAGTGCTGACCTCACCCCTCAGACAGTTTATTAGGGTTCTCCAGGGGAACAGAACTGATGGAATGAATACATATTTATTGGAATGATATATTAGAATGGCTCACAGGCTGTGGTCTGATCCAGATGGTTTAACAATGGCTTTTCTACCAGTGCAAGAGTGGACTTGCCAGGGAAAGTGGGAGCAAGCCGGCCAACAGCAAGCTTCCTGCTTCCATGCTCTTCCCGCAGGCGGCCGCCACAACGCGTGTCAGGTTAATGGTGTGTCTAACCTCAAAGATCTACATTAGGAGTGGGTCTTCCCACTTGAAATGACCCAGTTGCTTGTCGTTAGGTTGACAATCAAGAATGGCCATCACGGGCAGGTTCTACTCTCTTCAGCACCCAGGGCCAGACCCTCTCCCCTTCCCACCCACCCAGTTCAACTGTTAGATCCCCACACGCTCAGCACTTAAGCCAAGTCAAGCTGTTCTACCAGAGACAGAAGATGGACTGATTCTAGACGTGCTACACTGTACACACAGCAGCCTCTGACCCCACTCCTGCCTGCCTTTACTTCCCACCTGTCGTAAATGCACTGGGGGTATGAAGGAGAATGAGGCCCAGGACCCTCAGATGCCCATCCTCAGATGGTCTCACTTGAGAGCTCAAGGAGGCCAGATCTCCTGATAGGACACAGGACCCTGGGGAAGCCTACTGGCTCCTAGGACTGGCCACAGAAACGAACACGGAGTCTTGGTTACTGTTCCAGTGCTGTAAAGAGACATGGTGACAAAGATAACCTTTAGGGGACAGTATTTAACTGGGGGCTTGCTTGCAGTTTCAGAGGGTGAGACCCTGACTGGCATGATGAGGAGCACTGTGGCAGGCAGGCATGGTGCTGGAGCAGTTCCTAAGAGCTGATGTCTTACCTGAAAGATGGAGGAAGACAGATGGAGACTGGACCTGGCATGGGCTTTTGAGACCTCAAAGCCCACCCCTGAGGACACCTCCTCCAGTAAAGCCACGCCTCCTAACCCTTCTAAGAAGGAAACATTTGAATATATAAGCCCAGGGGTCATTCTCATTCAGACCACCCGCAGGGCAAGGGAAGGGTAGCTCCCTGTTGCTCTGGGGGCAGAGCTCTCTAGTGTCTGGTTTGCTGCCCCCCTGTGCACACCTATAGAGGCTGGCATCACGCGGGGGCCTCCATGACATTTGCCCACATGGTTCTTCCTGAAAGTGATTCCCTCCCCTCTTTCTGGTCCAAATACTCTGCACAGGGTGGAGTCAGTAGCCTTGCTCTTCTTTCTGTTCCAAGCTATGGGTGGTCTCTAGCAAGCCGTGCACAAACTGCCCTGGGGCAGTGGTCTTCCATGCCCAGTCAGAGCAGGAGGAGGGAGAGGGAGAGATGGCTTCCTGGCCTCCCCACGGATCCCCCCACCGCCTCCGTCCAACATCCTCATCTAGAGTTTTAAAGATTGACATGTGTCACTTTCCGCAGTACCTATTCATTTATTTTTGCAGCGCAGGACATGGAACCCGTGGCCTGCCACGTTCTAGACAAGGGCTCTGCCAGTAATCGCCACCCCTCGCCCCATGCAGTTTTATTTAATGTGTAAGGATTGACCGGGCATGGTACGTCAGCCGTTGACCCTGATGGAGAAGTCCAGGTTTGGGAGGCAGTAGCTAATGGTGGGAGTGGGGGTTGGGGCTGGGCGTCATGGCCTTGGACAGCCTATCCCCACCAAAGCCCGTGCAGCTGATGGGGGTGCAGGATGGATGGGCAGACAAGTTCCTTGCCTGGGCAGAAGAAACACATGCTTTGCTGGGCCTCCGTTTCCCTCCACCTCCCCCGCCTCTTGGGGAAGATGGCTGCAGTGACCACTCTGTCTGCTTTTCAGGGTCCTGGTCTCAGGCCCTAGCTGCTCCTGAGTCCCTGACAGGATGGCTGGTCATCACCTGGGCAGACTTGGCCATCCCTTCCCTCCAGGAAATTAGTTCAGAACTCAACAGCCAGTATCCAATTGCCTGTTAAAGAGTAACTTACACCCCATATTACATTTGAGCCTGGGAGTAAATATCCAGGGGAAGTGTTTACTCTGGTGGATGAACAAAGCATCCTTTGTCCACTGACTGCACCAGCACAAGGCCCTTGCCTGACAGGATCCAGCCGGCTGAGTCCTAAGGGAATGCTTAGCCCCCTGGTCTTCAGTTAACCATTGCAGATGGGCTCGTCCCACAGGCCTTTTCTCTCACTGGAGTGGGGGCTGATCCACTGTCAAGGAGACAGCGAGGTGTTTCTCTCTCCCTGCCAAGATCCTATTGGGGGCCTGGGGTTAACACAGTGGAGATGGGGTTAACACCAGGGGATTGTCCCCACCTGGCCGCAGCTGTCACTCGGTTTGTCTGGAAAGAATCTGAAAGAAAGATACTGGTGACCCTTAAATGGGCCCAGGTAAGCCGGTCTCTTCTGGGGTCTCTCCACATCCCAGAGGTCAACCCTAACCCTGGGTGCTCCTCCGAGTCTCTGAGAGAACTCTGTTCAAGCACACCTATTCTGGGCCCTAGCCTAGAGTTCAGTTCCTGGAGTGAATCTGGTACATAATTGTCAACGGAAAGCCCCTGGCAAGGGAGGATATGTGGAGGATGCAGAAGACAAGATGGGCCATCAGTTGACAATTGATGACTACATGCAGGCTCCTTATAGGTGCTGTTGCTTCTCTGGAAAAGCTCCATATGGAAACTCAACAGTGCTTGACTTCTTCCCAAAACACAGTATTCCAAACACCCCTCAAAGGCTGAGAAGGCGCTGGTAAGATTTGATGGGGCTGAGGCTAAGCAGGCAGGGATGCAGGCCCAGGTGCAAGAAAGGCCCGGCATCTCTCCTTGACCATGCAGGCAGGGATGCAGGCCCAGGCCGCAAAAGCAAACATTGGGTGGACAGTTGTTACCTCCTTTTCAAGCCACATACCCTGCTCTTGCTGGCAAAACCACAGCCATGTTGGAGGCTGGTAACTGAGACACCTTTCATACGGTTCATCCTCCAGGCTCTTTGCTTTAAAGCCGACGGGACTGTAGCTGTGCTGCAGGCCCACCACACTGAACAGCTGCCCCAACAGCAGCTCACAGAGCACAGAGCTCCACCTGTTTAAAATCGATCATTAGCCATTAAGCTCACACGTCTACACGTTTAAAAAGTTTATATTGTGAAAAATACAAAATAAGGAAGGAAAACGAACCTTGAACCTTATTTATGTACTGAGCAAAGCCAGATGCTGGCCCTAAATTGAATTAAAACAACAAATGATGATGATGGTGAGAAGGCTCAGCCAAGCCTGACAACCTGGGGTTCATCCTTGGGGTTCACACAGTGGAAGGAGAAAACCAGGCCCCAAAAGTTGTTCTCTGGCTCCACTGCAGTGTGTTGACGTGTTCATGCATGTGCATGTGTGTGCACGTGTGTGCATGTGATGTGCATGTGTGTGCATGCATGTGCATGTGTGTGCATGCATGTGCATGTGTGTGCATGCACACACAAATATTAAAGAAAATAAAGTCATACATACAACTAATGAAATATAGCAGCAAATTAATGTTTTATGTAGTGGCATCTTGTAAGTTCCCTAGCAAAACAAGATGATACTGCAGTTTTACAGATCCTGGGAAGAAGAATTTTTAGCAAAGTACAAAATGAAAGCATTTTTCTATTTAGTCTTGTAATTCTTTTTGTTGTTGTTGTTTTGTCTGTTTGTTTTTTGAGACAGGGTTTCTCTGAATTGCCTTGGAACCTGTCCTGAAACAGCTCTGTAGAGCAGGCTGGTCTCAAACTCACAGAGATCCACCTGCCTCTTCCTCCCGAATGCTGGAATCAAAATCAGGCACCACCAGCACCCAGCTAGTCTTGTAATTCTTTGCTGTGAAATGGCTAGGGTGTCAGTTCTGTTTTAAGTAACAGAATCTGAGTGAGGAAATGTCATTTGGATTATAAAATTCTTGCTTTAACAACAATTTCTTAAAGAGTAGAGAAAAAGAGCTTTGTGGGAGTACAGATAGCCTGGCCAGCCCCATGGTCAGCTGAGCAGCAGAAGGGGTCACAGGAACCCTCAGAGCAACACCAGAGCTCTCAAGAAGGGACACCTCCTCTCGGGGAGCCACCTGTGTGTGACTGTCTGAAGGAGAGAGGAGGCTGGGCCCGCTGACATCCGTGCCCTTACGGGCTGAACACCTGTGGCTTTGTGTAGCTAGTGGTCTGCAAGGACAGTGAAACAAGGTGTCACATGGGGCCAGCCCTGGGGAACCAGGCCAGGAACATACTGGGAATGGCTTTAGCCTGGTCAGCCAAACACCAGGAATGGAGGCAAGTCAGCTGAGCGGGGAGCGTTTCAGGAGACTGAAGCAAGACCATGGCTGGCAGGTGCCCCTGAGTTCAAGGCTTTTAATCTTTTCAGGATGGCGAATGGTAAGCTAGCCTTGAGTTAGGGAAACAGGTGACCACCACCTGGCACTGCTCCGCCTGCTCTTCTGAGGGATGCTTGCCCTAATTAGCACCTTGGCCCCATTGTCCAAGATGGGAAGCCTTGCATGTCACACCCTCAACAGCAAGCTTGGCCATTCTGTAACAGCATATGCCTGGCTCTGACCTATGTCCCAGGGGACAGACACCCCGTAGAGAGGCCACTCCAAGCTGGTGAGGTGGGAGGATTGGCATTCTCCGTAGGAGTAGGGGTGGGAGCACTTGGGTGCATCTGGTACAGAAATGGGTCAGAGCCGATATTGTGCAGGGCAGGGCCAGCTGAGTAATTGCCCAGCTTTGCAAATCTAGCCCAGGCCAGCAGAGGAGCCTGGTGCCTGGGAAGGAGAACATATGGCTGGATATTATACCTCAATAACCCCTTCAGGTCCCAGAGTGTGTAGTCATCAACCCCCAGGCCCCAAACCCAATGACAGCTGGAATCCCAGCATTCCCCAGCTTCCCTAGCTGCCCTGGAGCCTGTGGCCCTGACCACCACTTCGTGCTGGCCAGGCAAGCCTGCTCCTCCCAGTCCTCTCCCAGGCCCTGAGTCAGTCACTCATCCTCCCAAAGCCCCAACCCTCTCATGGATAAAATGGGGTCGCCATTGCTGCAGATGAAAGGGCTGTAGATGAGGCTCTTTGCAGCGAAGGGCCAGTTTTAAGTCAGTCCCATCTATTAATACAAGAGCTCCAAGAGGAATCTGCAGGGGGGACCACATGCACAGCGATACCATTTTACTCAAAACCTGCATATATGAAGCCAGATGGTGATGGAGCACTCCTTTAATTGCAGCACTTGGGAGGCAGAGACAGGTGGATCTCTGTAAGTTCAAGCCCAGCCTGGTCTACAGAGCGAGTTCCAGACCAGCCAGGGCTACACAGAGAGACCCCGTCTCAAAACAAACGCCACCACCACCACCACCAACAACAACAACAACAAATTCTTGCAAATATGTAAGTAATATAAAATGAACCCCAAAACAAAATAGTGAAGTATGCCATGATATATATACTCCACTATAAGAGCCGATGGGACTTAATCAAAATGAACTTTAAATTTATGGACAATCCGGCAATTCTTACGAAACTGTACTCAAGAATTACTGCGTGGTTCTATTTCTCCATTTCATTTACTTTTTCTTGTGGCCATTTTCAGATGGGGTCTTCCTGTGTGTGGCCTGGGTATCTGCTATGTGCCCCAGGCTAGCTTTAAATTCATGGCAGTCCTCCTGCCTCAACCTCCCCAGGACTGACATTATGAGTATGCAACCATCATGCCCAGCTTCCTGAGTAGTTTTAACTAAAGAAAATGTAAAATAGCATACTCTTGCAAGTTTGTAGAGAAAATGCTACCCTTAGAATCCGATAAGAGCCACCCACTGACACCCTGAGTCTCCAGTCAAGGTCAGTCACCCAATTAGGAAACGTGACCAGCACCGCCGGTATGCTGACCTCAGGTTGGCCTCTGGCAGGGAGGACTCCTCCCCAGCTGGCTCTGGCCCTGCCCCGTGGGAGTTTCTGGGATAGCCAGGCGCCAGGGATTAATTAGCTGCAGCAGGCATTTCTTCGACATTGGGAAGACCCCATGCCAGCTATCATGTCCTCCATGCCAAACACTGTGGGTGTCTCCTTCAAAAGAGAAGATACATCAGACCCAAGTGAACAAGATGGAAAAGTCCACAACAAAACCAAAAGGGGTCGAACAAACTGATCCCCAGGGGCCAAGAGGTAACGGAAGCAGGTAACTCCAAGTGTCTTTCCGGATGCCTGCCACACATGCGGCCTCAGTACTCAGTGACCCTTCCTGCCTGCTGTGCTAGTTAGAGCACATATGAGTCCTGCAGGCAGCCCTCCCCCATGGAGGAGGCCTTCCCAATGTGCGTTTCCCAACTCTTTCTTCTCCAGGCCCAAACTCAGGCCTCTACGCCAGCCAAGTGCACCCACCATCTACCCCTTTCCTGTGAGCAGAACCAGCAAACACCCCCCAGAAGCCTCACAATCCATGGGCTCCTCACTCACCCAAGGCTTCTGGTGGCCTCCTCACCTGTCACCTTAGTCCTAAAAATCTCACTGTGACTAGGAGTGTGTGTCTGTGGTCAGCCTGTGGCATGCTGGTCCCAGGAGAGCACCAGGGAAACAAATCCTGGGTCCTCTTCCCAGGAGACCTGGCCTGCTCTCCGGTGACCGCTGGGCTGAGGAAGCTGACGAGAAGCTGCTGAAAATAGGCAACGGATGGATGGTCACAGCTGAGGGATGGTGCCAAGGTGGCTGGGAGTGGGGGATGCATGGAGCCAGTGCAAGGCTTGCAATGGCCCCACCACAGGGCACAGGTTTACCAGGCTGCCTGGCAGGCAGGAGGGATACGGAGTAGTAGGCAGGTGGCGCCCAAGAGCAGAGATGTCTCCAACAGGGCAGTAGGGCATCAATGCCTACCTAGGTCAGGGTCTGCCAGAGACCTAGCCAGGAAAAGAAAGCTCTGGACAACAGCATCACAGCAGGTGGCCCGGCTCCGGAGTCAGGGTAAAGGTCCTGTGGTTGCCTTCCCCTTCCAGATATGGCCTCCAGCCCAGCCTGACACCTGTGTAGCAGAAAGATGGATGACAGAACACTATACTGGGGTCCAGCCAAGGGTGAGCTGTACTTCTACAACTCTGTCCTCCACTGAAGACTTGTGAGCAAAGCAGTGTGCAGCCATATGACAAATGAACTTAGGTGACCCAAGTCCCTCAGAACACAATGGTCTGAGATAGGTGAGGAGCAGGAGTTAAAATCAGGGACAGAGATAGGACTGCTGCCCTGGCCATTCCAGAAGAGAGAAAAGAAGAGGAGCCGGGATGTGCAAACTGCCGAGGGTCCCACTCTGCAGGAAGAAGGGCTAGGAGCCAGCACAGATGCCCCTGCCACTCTTGACAGCCTGCCCCAGCCAAGCTCACCTCCTGCTGGCAGGCACTCATGGAGTCCTTCCTCTCCCAGCCCCACCCAGATGAGGCTAAAGGTGAGCCAGGCTCAGGGATGACCCAGGAGCAGAAGGAAGTCCTGAATCACCCTTGCTGGGAGCAGGAAGTGGTTATCAGAGCCAGAGTGTGACATCACAGCGGTGACCTCACCAGCGCGGATCAGATAGGATGCTCTGCAAGCTCCCCAGCAGCCAGCCCTGTGCTCCCCTCTGTCCCTTTGTCCCCCCCCCTGCTGTGCTCTACCCTGAGCACCAAGGCTGAGAACAGCCAGGGGAGGGCTGTGTGTGGTCTAAAAGGCATCACAGTGTGAGGTTCGGGTGGCTAGGAGGCGGGGCCGTGCTTGGGATGGCCCTGGTGGAAGGTTCCCCTGAGTTCTTGGTGAAGTCTCCATTGGGCCAGTTAAAACTGCCCTTCCTTGCCCTTCCTGATGGGTTTGGTAGCACATGTCTTTAGTCCCTGACAGAGGCAGGAGGGTCAGTGAGTTCAAGACCAGCCTGGTCTACAAAGTGAGTTCCAGGACAGCCAGAACTGCTATGCTACACAGAGCAGCCATCTTGAACAACAAAAACAAAACAAAAAACCCCTACCCTTCCAGGCAGTTTAACAAAGCCTCGGTGTGGATGGATCAGGCTATTCACAGGGCTGTAGGAAGAGGTTGAGTCACCTGGCAGCCTCCCCGGAGGCCCATGAGGCTTGGTCACCAAGGTCACAACACTTGTTAGGCCTGGAGCACATGGACACTGACCTGACTGGGAGTTCAACTCTGCCCTGGTGCAATGTCATCTGCAGCCTGCAGGGCTTGGGGACTGTCACTTTATTGGTTTTGAAGTGTCCTGTTGCTATTTTCTGGCTGTAGAAGTGATGTGGGCTCATGATAAAGTTCTTTAAACATGAGTGTGCGTGGGCGATGTTGCTCTCAGTACCACCTCATGATGGGATGACTTGCCTTGTCATAATCCACCAGAATCACAGCCCATCTAAGATCCTGGCAGAAAGAGATGCCATGAACCCCAGGCCTTCCCCAACCACACTCCATCCACAACAAACACCGGATTGCTGGGGGCCTCAGTGAGAGCTGCTGATCCAGCTGGCCTGTCCCCTCCCCCCAGGCTGCTGTGTCCACCAGTGTGCTGCCTATCTCCTTTGCCCAGATGCTTCCCGTGTGGGATCTGGGGGTGGGAGCGAGGGCTGGGCATGCTTCCCGATCCCTGCTGCCTCCGGTTGCTCTGGAGATACGATGCATCCCAAAGCTGAACGCTGGATAGAGGCCCCTGAAGGTTTGCACATGGGCCTTGAGGGGACACTCAGTCCCGTCCTACCATCCCGTGAGGCTGTAGGAGGCTGCCCCTGCCGGGCCAGGAAGGAAGGGCAAAGCCTGTTTCCTGTGCCGTCCTTGCTGAGCCCCAGCCATGGAAGCAGGGTCCGGCCTCATACTGAGCTCCACTAAGTGGCACCCCAACTCTGCTCCTTAGCCAGATGGCATCAGCCCCCTCCCCTCTTCCCTGAACACAGAGGTGCTCACAGGGATGGACCAGGGTCCGACAGTGACAACAGTGACATGTCCGAGAACTTAATGAAAGGACTGATTCCAGGTGCCAGGGACTCTGCCAGGCCCTCGCCAGGCCCTGCTCCCTCCTGTCCCCTGGAACATGTTTGCTCAACCCTGGTTCCCATCTGGGAGCCTGGCTTCCCAAGGACCTCTGAGGCCAGAGCCTCTTCCATTGTATGTGTGGTCGGGTAGCGAAAAAGTTAATAAAAAGAAAAGAATGTCAAATTAGTCACAAACCTTCCACTTTCACAAAAGGTTACAGTTCATAATGGAATCTTTTTTGGCCCAGAGCCCCGCAAAGCCCCAATGGAGACTTCACCAAGAACTCAGGGGAACCTTCCACCAGGGCCATCCCAAGCACGGCCCCGCCTCCTAGCCACCCGAACCTCACACTGTGATGCCTTTTAGACCACACACAGCCCTCCCCTGGCTGTTCTCAGCCTTGGTGCTCAGGGTAGAGCACAGCAGGGGGGGGACAAAGGGACAGAGGGGAGCACAGGGCTGGCTGCTGGGGAGCTTGCAGAGCATCCTATCTGATCCGCGCTGGTGAGGTCACCGCTGTGATGTCACACTCTGGCTCTGATAACCACTTCCTGCTCCCAGCAAGGGTGATTCAGGACTTCCTTCTGCTCCTGGGTCATCCCTGAGCCTGGCTCACCTTTAGCCTCATCTGGGTGGGGCTGGGAGAGGAAGGACTCCATGAGTGCCTGCCAGCAGGAGGTGAGCTTGGCTGGGGCAGGCTGTCAAGAGTGGCAGGGGCATCTGTGCTGGCTCCTAGCCCTTCTTCCTGCAGAGTGGGGCCCTCGGCAGTTTGCACATCCCGGCTCTCCATTCTCTCAGGAAGATAGGGCAGGAGCTGGGTTTCCCAGTGAGTACCAGGAAAACAGAACTTTCAGGGGGCATTATCTGTTTAATAAGGGATCAGCCTGAATAGAACTCAACTCACTACCTTTCCAGGTAGGCAGACTAAGGCCCGAGGGAGGAAAGTCTGAGTCCTGATTGACCAGGAAAGCAATATGGCTTCAGCTTGGGGAAGGATCACAGGTGCTGGTGTAACCACACTATCCATGAGCCCCAACCCCCACCGCGTTACCCCCACCAGCAGAAAAGAAATGGTGGGTGGGTTGGGCAGAAGCAGGGGGAGGGGCACCTCCAGCAGAAGACACTGGAGCATTAGTTATGTTCCATGCCTCTAACAGCCCTGGCTCCACGCATCACCCAGGGTCAATGTGCTCAAACCACTCTATTAGAGCTAAGTTAGGCCTGGCTTCTCCTCAGCAGCTGGTTCTGGGTTAGTTCCTTGTGCTTCCACAGGGCAGGGCCTACAGGGACAGAAAGGCCTAGGAGGCACAGTGGGAGGGCTCAGCCATCAGAATTCAGTTCTGCCTTGCAGAGCCTGTTTTAGTCCTTAATTCTGGGACTGACTGACAGGCAGACTTGCCATCCTCATGAATCACCGTAGTGCCCAGTCGGGACGGTCCTTGTGGCCCAGAAGCAGAGGGAAGGAGGCTCTGGAGATCTGAAGAAGATGCTGATGGGAACATGCAAGCCCAGTTGCTAAGTCTCGGGGCCGCTGGGACAGCTGGAGCTTCTATCTTGACATGCACACTTCCCACTTCTTTCCCAGTGCTAGGTAAAAGCTGACTTCATGAATCCTGGAGTTTTTTCTGAGAAGCCAGAGGCAGTGGGGCAGCACTCTTGGCTTCTTATCTAAAGCTGGTTCTACTCTCTGGACAGAGTGTGTGGTTCCTGCGTGGTCCCAGAGGGGACCATTTTGCTGCAGTGGGGCCTTGGGGCATCACTGCTCATCAGGGCTGAGCAGGAAGGAGGAAGATGTTCTATCTTCCTCCCACGCCCAGCTCATTGTCTGACACACAACCTGACCAGAAGGAACTAGGCAAGAAGGAAAAGGGGCCAGAGAATTGGAAGGAAGCTGCTTGGCTTTTGCTTTGTTTTTTTAATTTATTTTATGTGTATTGATGTACCTATAATCCAACACTCAGTAAGCTGAGGCAAAAGAAGTCACTGTGAGTTCAAGGCCACCGTGAGTGGGATAGTGAGGTCTGGACCAGCAGGGCCAGGAGAGTGAGAGGTGTAACATCACGCTGAGAAACACGCTTACAAACAAACCTCCGAAGCTGGACAGATGGTGCAGCCAGTCAGGGCAAGCACTGCTCCTGAAGAGGACCCGAGTTCTGCTCCCAGCACCCACAGTCGGTGGCCCGCAACCACGTGCAGCTCTAGGGGACATGACAGCTTCTTTTGGCCTCCATGAGTATTTTCACTCATGTGTGTGTGCAAACATACACATACACACACTCACACACACTCACTCACACCAACACACACACACCCACACACTCACACCAACACAGACACCCACACACTCACACCAACACAGACACACTCACACACACACAAACACAAGCACACACATACAACACACAAGCAAAAATAAACCTTGAAAACATAAAAAAGTCCCAAACACTAATTCTTAAGGCCTAGACTTTGGGTTCAGGACTCATGCTTGCATCCCAGCTGGCTGTCCCTCACTTCCGGTCTGAGGAAGGTCTCAAACTCCCCCAGCCTCAGTGATTCCCCTGGGAAGCAGGAGTTGGGGGCAGCCTCCTCTGAAACAGGCCATGGCCACGGTAGGAGGCAGCTTTGACTCCTTCTGACACCAGCTCTGGAAACATCCAGAAGAAGGTGGGGTCTTTAGGTTCAGGGGTCACCTTAGGGAGACAGGACAACTCCCCAAGAGGCACAACAGGCCCATTGCAAGGTCTACAGGTAATTTTTTATTTCTCCTGAATCAAAAGAAAATAAACTTTTAGGCTGAGGAAAATGTTTTAATATGTTTAATGTTTTAGTTGATATATTTGTCTTTCTATTGTTAAATACATAATCTAAGAAGCCATTAGTAAAGCAGAATAAAAGTCACAATAGAGGTACTCATACATGTTACTCGTTGCCAAACCTCGACAACCCGAAAATACCTGTTATCTTACCTGAGTGACTGGGTGCTAGCCAGTCAGTTATTTCTCCAGGCTCCCTATCCCCGTCCCCTTTACAGGAAAAGTAACTTAGAAACAAGCGCTCTGGTTTTTGGGTTGTTTCTGATCTGCCAGCCTTCCTCTGCCCTTAAATCCAAGATCTCGGGGCGCTGGCACACTTGCAAGTTTCATTTGATGAAATCGAGTACTGCTGCATTCTATAATGGAAAATAACACCAATTGAGATCTTAACACTTACATCTGCTGTAGCTTTGGATTCTGACGACATCAACGCAGAAGACGCTGCCTCCTGTGAGGTCCCCAGGGCTCCTGGCCCGCACAGGAACTAATTAACTGAACCTGGTGGGCTAGGCTGCCCTGCCCTGCCCTGATCTGGACATTGAGTCACAGGGAGAATGGGAATTCACAGTAACGTGAGAACCACTCATCTCCACACCAAGCCTGCCTCTCTGCCCTGTCAAAGGTGGATGGGAAAGGCAGCCCTGGAACACAGGAAGCCGGGTGATGGGCAGGCTACCCCATCTTGGATATTCTGCTCTCACTGAAGCTCCACAGAGAACACTATGACCAAGGCCACTTTCAAGGTCAACGTCCAAGCCTCACGGTATTCCTGGAAACAATGGGCTGGAGGACCGCCCAAGTGAGGCCTCCCCCCAGGGCCTGGCAGCTACTGGAGGAGTGTGTGTGTGCGTGTGCGTGTGCGTGTGTGTGTGTGTGGGGGGGGTAAAGGACTCTTTCAGCCAAAGGAATTTAGAACGTGTTATGAGATGCCCATCCTTACTGGCTCTCTCCTCAGCCCCTTTGTGTCTCTGAGATAAAACCCCATCAGGCACAGTAGAATGGTGACGATTGCTAGAGACAGTCTCCTGGGAACCCTGGCTCAACTGTTCCCAATGCCAGTTTGCTACTCAAGTCCAAGACTGGCGTGGTGTGAAGACATTCCAAACTAGCTACAGGCAGGTGCTGAGTGGCAACTCCGATCCTGGGTCAGAAACTTCTTAGGTGCCCTTGCAGGCAGGTGTGGGGCAAGGAGCGCCCCTGTGGAGAAGCCAGTGTGTGACGGGAGCTCACAGAGTCCATCTTCTCACCTGCTCCACATCAGGGTGCGCGAGGATGACAGGGCACAACCTGGTGGCAATACTAAGAACAAGGTCCCACGCCTTTAGTCCCAGCACTCAGGAGGCAGAGGCAGGCGGATCTCTGTGAGTTTGCGGACAGCCTGGTCTACAGAGCTAGTGCCAGGACAGGCACAGTTACACAGAGAAACCCTGCCTTGAAAAAAACAAAACAAAACAACAAGCAAACAAATAAAATAACAAAACAAAACCAAAAAAACAAAAAAAGGAAAAATGTCCTGGGTGTATCCCAGAATGCAGTGAGCTTGCACCAAGGGGCTCTTTCCTGCCCAGGCAGATTGCAGTGCTAGCAACCAGGTCTGACTCAGACAAGGGCGTGGAAACGGACCTCCCAGGGTAACCAGGCCCTCCTGGCTAGAAAGCCTCTTTATTTCTGTTCAAGGCCCTAGGATGCCCCTGAGGAACCAGGGAAGTACCAAAAGTGAGGGTTCGAGGAATGTTAGTTGAGGAGGTATCTGTCCTGACTCTGGCCCTTTCTCTGCCTCCCATCTCCCAGCAAAGCTATGAGGTTGGGTCCTGCAAGTGGGTATCTTTTAGGAAGTAAGGCTCAAAAAAGAAAAGAGTACCTTCTACCCCCACCCCAGCCCACAGCTGGCTCCATGCCAGGCTGGGCTTTAAAGGTAAAAGCCTGCCCTCCCTTCCTGAGGCGTAGCCCTCGTGTCCCTGTCCCTGAGTTAACTGACCCCAGCCAACAGACTCCGGGCCTCAGTTTTCCTCTCTTCAGGGTGATGAATCAGGGGGAGGAGCTGGAAAGCGTCTGTACGGAAAGGCCTCCAATAATCAGTTTATCTCGTGGCTAATGGCCTACTAACTGGCCTCAGGAGACAGACAGGCTTGGGCCAGGGTAGGCCTGTGTTACAGCAGCAATGTCCAGAAACAATCGGGTGTTCAGGGAATGTTTGACCAAGACCCTGCCAGCCGCCTACTCACAGGTTACCCTTCCCACACACTCACCAGAGCTGGCTGCACTTTGTCCCTTTCTCCAGAGGTGGGCTTGTCCCTGCTGTAACAGGCTTGTCCTCAGTCGGATGGGGACTGCCTGAGGCCAGACCCTCTACTGCTGGTCCTCACAAGCCCAAATGCAGGTGTTTACAGGACCCTGGGGATCCCCAATCCATCCCACCCCAAGACCCAGACATTACCATTTGTCCCTTAAAGTATGCAGGAGGAGCTAGGCCTGGGCCAGGCTGGGGGTGGGATGTTCCCAGGACATCTGGAAGCCATCACCTGCCTCTCCCATGCATGCTAGAGATAGCACAGCCAATTGGTTAGGAAGATGTGCGGATAAGCTGTGTTCTCAATGATGCCTCTGGGAGGAGGCAGTGGTGCCTGTCCACACCCCCCCACCCCCACCCCGACACAGACACCATCCTCTGTGGACCCCTTAGCTTGTTTCAGAGCATTCGGAGTTGCTGTTTGTGCTAGAATGCATCTCTGTGGTTAGTGTGGAATACAGCTGTTAGAGACCCAGCTCAATTTAAAACTATTTTCAGAACAGTGTGCTCTTCTTCTCTACTGTGGATGCCATCTCTTAAAGGACCACTAAGACCTTAGGGCGGAAACGAAAGTGTTGGCACATGCCTGTAATCCTAATGCCTGGGCCGTGGAGTAGGGAAGGTCAGGCCTTTGTTAACACAGAGAATGCCAAGCCAGCCTGGGCTTCCTGCAACTCCAGGTCAAAAAGGCACAGAGCAAGGAAGACCAGCTGGGCAGCCACTGTCCTGTGTCACCTCCCAGGGAATGTGGAGGTGGCAGGGTATAAAAGAGGGGCAGGTTAGAAGGACTCAGAAGGTCTGTTGCCAAGGAAGCCATCTCCTCTGAACACCATGCAGGCATGGGACAGTAGGGCTGGGTTTCATAGCAGGGCCCCAAACAGGCCCAGGACATGCGCAGGGTGGAGACAGGATTTCCAGATCCCCAGGGCCCCTGCCTAGTCTCCCTAAGTTTCCTAGATTCTGGGAGGATCCAGGGGGTTGCAGTGGTAAGCTCCAGAGGTGGTATACCCACCCAGCAACTCTGGTCGGCTCATCCCCTGAGGCGCATCACACAAGCTGGATGGAGTTTCTGAGAGTTTGTCTGGCCATTCAGGGATGGGGAGTCGGAGGCGGGTAGGGAACTGGCAGGCCCCAAAGGTCACATAGGCCCGAGCCTCACAAAACTTCAGGAAATGAAGCTGAGCCACAGAACCAACACAGAGGGACAGCCTGGGGCTGTTGAGGAAAAACAGGCAGCAGCTGGCTGAAGCCCAGATCCTGGCCTCTCTGCGTGGCCCCGGGCCTTTGGCCTTTTCCTGTCTGAGCGCTTTTGGCTGACATCTCCAAGCTGGACCACCACTGGCCAGCTCTCCTGAGGTCCAGGCGTTGTGTGCTGTGACTACCCAGGAGCAAGCCTGCTCTGCAGTGTACAGAAGCTCTGCAGAGAACTAGTAGCAAGACTACTCTGAGGCTCCAGCCTCAGCCTGGGGAGCAGGGCTGAGGGGACAGATGACAGCTGCAGGTGCCTCGGTAGGGCAGTCTGCAGTGCAGGTGAGTCACAGGGGACACACTCTGAGCTCAAAGGGAGCAGCGGCTGATGTAAGAGAATGTGAAGAAGGGACCCTGGGAACCCAGGATGGAGGGGAAGAGGTTGCAGAAAAAAAAAAAAAAAAAACAAAAAAAAACAGGGATATCACCATCCGCCGCCTCCTCTCATGATGCATCACCTACCCCCCAACCCCAAGTACTAGAGCGGCAAAATCAGCTGTGCCGGCTGGGCGTGTTGGGGCTGTCCTGTGGGATGGGGCTGGGCGTGTTGGGGCTGTCCTGTGGGATGGGTAGGTCAGCTGCCTTAAAGAGCAGGGGAAGGGGAAGGGGAAGGGGAAGGGGAAGGGGAAGGGGAAGGGGAAGGGGAAGGGGAAGGGGAAGGGGAATGGGAAGGACACGAGCTTTGGGCACCTGTGCTAAGGACAAGGAGAGCTAAGGTAACACCACCTGCAGAATCACACGCGGACAATGCACTCCCTGGGTGACCGACGACGTGGACCCCCCCATTAGTGCCTGGACCCAGCTTAGGCTAGGAGAGTGGGGAGCACACAGTTTTCATTCAGGACCCCAGAACAGGGGGGTAAACCACCGTTTTTCCCCAGCCCCACATAGATCAGCACAAAGTGGGCATGCCTCCAGGACACTCTGCCAAGCCCCAGGACCGCAGATGGTGGGTGACACGTGGAGGGTCTGAAAACACCCTGAGCCGCTGTTGTGTCAGTCAGCTCTTAAGCTTGTTTCCTAGAAACTTTCTCACAGTTTGAAAAGGCTGGCTCCTTGGTGGTGTCCCAGGAGGCCCAGACACCAAGAGGCCAGCACTGGTTAATAGACCCCTTTTATTTCAGCTTTATCAGCTAAAAGTGATTTTACACAAAATAATGTGTCAGAGGTAATTGCTCCTGGGAACAGATCCCAATTCCAGTCCACAACCAAAGGTAAACATGCCCATTAATGATTAAGCCTCTACCCAAGGAGCAGACAGAGCTCTGGAGCAACCCAGAAAGGAGACCCCCTCCCCCAAGGGCCTGGCAGGGGCCCAGGAAGCCCTGTCTAACAGGAACTGATTCCTGCCCAGTGAGAATGGGGGACGCTCCTCCATCCAGGGAAAGCCAAACATTGTCTAATTCCAGCACCCTTGACGAGGGGAAACAGGTTTCTATTTGTCTTTTATACAGCAGGTCATGGCTACTCCCGGTTTGCACCCGACTGAGGTCAGGATGGAGGTTCCAGAGCAGAGAGACAGGTCCTGCTCCTGCATTAAAGGGCCAGCTCAAGAAAGGTCTCTGAGTGCAGAAAGGGCTTGAGACATAAAGACACCTGTGCCTGGTAACAGAAAGCAAACATGAAAGCTGGGTGTGGTGCACACCTGTGATCCCAGTCCTGGAGACGCGGGGGCAGAGTCCAAAGCTCAAGGGCATCCATCGATGCCCACGTAAGGGTATGGCCCTGCAGAGAGGGAGGGGGTGGGGGAGAGAAGCAAGGGAAGCGAGGAGGAAATGTGGGGGTGACTTGTTGTTGTCCCCCACTATAGTCAAGAGGTGAAGACAGAAAGGTCTGGGCTTTGTCTGCACCAATCCTGCTGCTTGTCAGGTGCACGCTGGAGTCATGCAGCCCAGGCTGGCCTAGAACTCTCTATGTGGCTGAGGGTGACCTTGAACTTTCGATCTACTGCCTTCATCTCTGCAGTCTTGGGGTTAAGGCTGTGTTCCCCACTCTAGATGGTGCTGTGCTGCGGACCAAGCATAGGGCTTTGTATCCTAGGCGAGTGTCCTTCACAAGTGAGCTGCCTCCTCTGCTGTGTTTAGTTCTTTTTTAATATTTATTTTATGCATGTGTGTGTGTGCCCAAGTGTATGTATGTGCACATGTGTGTCCAGGAGCCCTCAGAGTTCAGAAGCGGCAGGAATCCCCCTAGAACTGGAGTTACAGAGGGCTCTGAGCCACCTGTGGGCCCTAGGGGACCTTAAGAGAAGCAGTAAGTATTTTTAACCTTTTAACATCTCTCCAGCCCTCACTGTCTTGTTTTCTTTGAGACAGGTTCTCACTCTGTAGCCAGGCTGGCCTGGAACTCACCATGTAGCGTGGGCAAACTTTGAACTCTCATGACAATCTTCCTGTGTATGTCTCCTGAGATCAGGGATCACAGGCATGAGCCACCAGGTCCGGTTTGCTGCCTGTTAACTGTGAAAGACTTTGTCACATGCTGTTACTTAGCCTCAGTTTCTCCATCTATAACTTGGGCACAGGATTATTGACCTCAAGGTCATAAGGAGGCCTGATGTGGTGATGCACATAAACCCTTGGTAGATGTGGCCTTGTCATCTGGTAGACACTCGGTGAGGGCAATAACTTTGTACGATGATCATGACAGGGAGGTCTGCTGCTTTACAAGATCCTTCTCCTGCCATGTCTTGGTATTTGTTTGAAGATGACTGTAGACAGGGTTTGTGGTCAGTATTAGGGCTGACCACAGAGAGCTGAAGCCATAACCTTGTCAGGATAAAAGTACATTGTCATCATAAATAACAGTTCTACCAACATACAACTCACATGCCACAAAACACATTCCTTTGTTATTTATTATTCATTTTAAATAATAATAATATCTTTATTAGTCGTCCTCTGATTTTGTCTTTAGAGAAAGGTCTTTTTGTTTGTTTTTGTTTGAGACAGGATGCATATATGCCACCAAGCAAATATTTGTTGATTCCTTATTTTGATTATGGGGATAAAACCAGGACTTTAAGTATTCTAAGCACACATTCTATCACTAAACTACATTCCCAATCCCAGAAATACACCCAAAGTGTCTAACTGGGTCATTTTTTATTATATTCACAAGGTTGCTGTCCTTGTCTATCACCACTGCCTAACCCCATCATTTTCACCACTGGTAACAGACACTCCATACTTATTAGTGCTCGTCCCATGCTCTCTCCATGCAGTCCTTAGCAACTGCTAACCTATTTTCTGTCTCTGTGAATTTTTCTTTTCCGGATAATTCATATAATGGTGTTATATAAACTAATCTTTTTTCCCCCTGAGACAGAATCTCTGTATAGCCTTGATTGTCGGAGAACTAGCTCTGTAGACCAGCCTAGCCTTGAACTCCCAGCGATCTGCCTGTCTCTGCCTCCCAAGGGCTGGGATTAAAGCTGTGTGCCACCAACGCCTGGCTCTCCGGTTTTGTTTTGTTTTCTGAGGGCAGGTTCTCTCTTTGTAGCCCTGGCTGGCCTGGAACAAACTAGGTAGACCAGGCTGGCCTTGAACTCACAGAGATCCTTCTGCCTCTGTCTCCTAGGATTGCTAGGCATGCACCACCAAACCTGGCCAAAGGCCAATTCCTGAAGGTCAGTTCTTCCTTCCACGAAGGTCACTAGGGATCTAACTCAGGGAGTCAGGCTGGGCAGCAGACATTTCACTGGTCTATAGATTTCATTATAGCATTTTCATAATACTTTGTGTTGATCATTCCCCAACCCTGAAGTAAGTATAAATAAATACTGAAGGTCATAGGGCAACATGCATAGTCAAATTCTTTCTGAGTCAGAGAGTGCATTGAGAAAAGGTCTCACCGTGGAGTTCCCTGACGTGCTTGTCCGGATTCCCCCCTACCCCCACGCCCCCACTCCCGCACCACCCCCCACCCCCCACCCCCCACCCCCCACTCCCTCACCCCCGTACAGGTGCTAGGAGCCCCAGCCATTCTGTCTTTCCCTTATGTACTGGCGGAAGCTGGTAGAGTTTCCAACACAGGCAGTGCTTCTGAAAGCATCTTTTCCCTAAGTAAAGTCTGAACATCCAAGGTGCAGTCTGTGGGAGAGATCAGAAATGCTGAGCGGCCGCCCTGGCTTCCAGCAGGCTCTGTCCACCCTCGGGCCCCAAGCAGCGGAATGGCCCTCCGTGTGAAAGGGCACACCTGGGTCTTACGGAAGACCGTGTGGCCCAGCTGGGCTGCATTGTTAGTGGCCACTGCAGTGTAAGTATGGATCTGGCTACTGTGTTCAGTGGCTCATCTGACGACCCGGAGTTGCACTACCCGTCTTCCATAAAATCCTGAAGCCTAGCCCGAGGGGCCTCCATGTCCGGGTGTCCCTGCTCCCACTTAGCTAGCTCTGTCCAAGTTCGAGAGGTGCCACTGTAGAGGGGAAGTCAAGCTGGAGAGGAGAGGGGTGCTGAGAAACGGCTGCATGATGGGCTGCGTGGAGCGCACAGTAGATGACTGGCACCGGTGGTTGGGTAGGAGAGGAAAACCAGCGGGTTCAGGTGGGCCATTTGGTGACCCCACTCCACTTGGGTCCTGGCAAAGGTGTCGCATGCCAGGAGAAAAGCCCACACTCTCCTATTGTTCACATAATCGTTGACATGCAGTCAGAGGTGACAGAGTGCTGTGAGAGAGAGGAAGGCTGTGGAGCTGAAGCCCACAGGGAGTGTTGTGGACAGGATGGCTACTACACTCAAGAGGAGGAGACAGGAGCTGGTGCCACAACTCTGGAGGGCAGGCCCACACTGGCCACGCCTATGAAGGCCAAGTCCCAGCTCCCAGCCCAGAAAAGCTAGACAACCAGGCAGACTCCAGAACACTAGGGAGCAAGACCTCAGCCTGGAGCCTCCCCCCATTTCCTAGCTCCCTCCCCCACTTTCCCAGCCCGCCCCCCCCCCGCTTTTCTAGCTCCCTCCCCCACTTCTCCAGCCCCCTCCCCAGCTTTTCTAGCTCTCCTCACTTCTCCAGCATCTAGAAGGTGTGTCCCAGGAGCTTTTGAGGGTTCTTTTCACACACACCCACACCCTGCCCCTGCACCAGAGGGACCGCTGCTCTAGCTGCTGGCTGTCCCCGTCACTGAGGCTTTCCCCCAGGAGGAACTCGAAGCCCGCATCTAATCTCTAGAGCAGGAAGGACAGCTAGTGGACAGCTGCAAACATAATACTTAAACAGCTGCTGCTCCTGCAGCTGCCCTGCACACACCTGAGCATTTTGCTTCATTAACAGCTGATCCCTCTAACCAGTAGTGTCCAGGGGGCCATTGTCAGAATTCAGGGGTCTGTGCTGGCCTGCCCTCGGGGCTGTGACAGGATACATCCTCAGCTGCGGCTGCTAAGAGCACCACCTGTGCACATTCACTATGTTCCCTTTTAAAGGGGAAACATCCCTTGTCCCCCTCCCCCCTCTCTCCCTCCCTCTCCCTGCTTCTCTCCCTCTGTCTCTCTACCCCACCCCACCCCCACCTCTCTCTTCTCTTCTGCTGTACCTGTCCCCAGAGGCTGGTCTTTCCCCTTCCCCTCCCCCTTTGCCCATCTCTTTCCCCTAATTAAAAAGAACCCCTCCATGTGAGCTCTGTCAAAACGGCCAAGGCAGAGCGCAATCACAAGCACAAGGTGCATAAGCGAGAAGTCCGACCATGTGTGACAAGAAGGGCAGACTCCTGGGCAGAGGGTGACCAAGGACTGGGACCCAGAAGTGACGTGGCCAGGAGGGGTGGGACAGGACTTGGTGGGCAGACTTCAACAAGGCAAATGTCAGAGGTTCTGAGTTGTAAAGTTACTCGACAGCACTCTGTGCAGAGCAGGATTCAACTGACGCACTCTCACCAGCTCCAGGTCCCTGGGGATGGGTTGGAGCTGGCATGGAGTGGGTTAAGGACCAACCAGATTCCACCCACAGGGGTCAGAGGCCCAATTCAGTGTCCCACATACTTGCCTGTGGCCAGCCTGTCTATCTGACCAGGCCAGACCAAGTGGCGGGAGGCAGGGCAGGTAGAACCGTAGACGTCTAGACAGAGTGCAGCCTCGTGCTATGAACCTTTCTTCCCTTGATCTTTAGGGATTAGAAGCATAAACTAGAGCCAGGAAAGAGCAGAGAGAAGGTCAGACCTTATCCTGCAGGCAATCAGAACCCAGAGGGTTTCATCGTGGCCTGATCTGATTCGGGTTTGAGGACACTGTGTGGACATTTGGGGAGAGTGGAACCCAGACAGGAAAGCCAGTGAGTGCACAGGAAGAGAGCATGCAGTCCTAAACCAGTCAAGAACTAAGGTGATGCTGCATAGGGCCAGGACCCATGGAAAGCTGAGACCTAGCATGCACCCCAGAATACATACCATCACTCTGGGGGTGGGGCACTCCACCACGCCCACCCCACACTTTCCAGAGATGCTCACCCAAAGCTGTTTGTGGAGACAGCCCCTCTATGGCCTGGTGCCCAGGCTTCCTCAGTCACCTAGACAGCTGAGCTCCATGTAAAAAGCCAGCTGCAGGACACACAGCTGTGGTCTCAGGATTCCTTGCATGCCTGCCTAGAATCTCACCTGCAGCTGTAGCTTCCTGGAGCCTTCAAGAACCCAGATCTCATTTGTGATTAAACCAAAGCCCTGGTTTTAGGTGCCTTGCTTGGCTTGCTGCCTGCTGATACTTCCCTCCCTGGGTCATTAGTCCAGCCTCTGGGTTTCCCTGGGTCTTGGCTTCCCCATCTGCAGGATGAGAAGATGGCAGGTCTCTGAGGTCCTTCCTCAGCCTCACTTCTGCACACTGCTGAGTACGGAGACCTTGAAGTTTACTAGAGGTACAGACAAAGGGGAAGGGTAGACATGTGCAGGAAAGGGGTACATGTGACAGTGGGGACTGGAGGAGGTCAGGGTAAGGACACCATGGAGTCGGAGAGATGGATCAGAGGATGGGAGTACTTTCTGCTTGTGCTGGCTCCTTTATGTCAACCTGACGAGAGGCCAGTCTGTGGGGAATTTTCTGTATTGGTGTGGACGGTGACACCTCTGCGGCAGAGGCCCTGAGTGCTACAAGAAGCAGGCTGGGTGAGCAGTGAGAAGAAAGCCAGCAAACACAACTCCTCCACGGCCTGCGCTTCAGGTCCTGGGTTCCCTCAGTGACAGACTGCCACAGGAACATTTTAGGCTGAATAAACCCCTTCTTCCTCAATTTGCTTTTGGTCGAGGTATTTTATTACAGCAGCAGAAATCTAACTAAGATGCTGTTCAAATATGAAGGCCTGAGTTCAGATCTTAGTGCCCATGTGAAAAAAATGCTCGTGTGGCTGCAGGCGCGCTATAACCAAGAGGAGCAGGGGCAAGAGGGTCTCAGAAGCTTATTGGCCGGGGGCCTGGCTCTGGGTCCAGCGAGAAACCTTGCCTCAAGGGAATAAGAAAAAAAAATCAATAGAGTAGGATACCCAGTATTCTCCTCTAGCTGTCACCAGTGCATACACGAGGACACGTGCCTGTAAACACGCACGCGCCGCGCGCGCACGCGCGCACGCGCACACACACACACACACACACACACACACACACACACACGAAGGGTGTGGTAGTACAGAACTGGAGTTACTATAATCTCCTCTCCCCCAGGCGCTTGTATAGCTGACTGAATCAAGTTGCCGTTAGTAGCAGCCACCAATAGGTGTTAGGTACTGAGGCCAGACATGCTGCAGCCTGCTGCCTGGAAGTAGCCTCCGGTCCTCCATCTACAAATGAAGTGGCTGAGGCTCAGAGTGGTGTAAGTCTCTGCTAGTGAGTAGTCGGGTGATGCAGGAGTGTGGGCCCTGAGGGGTCAGGTGGGTAGGATGTGGGAAATCCCTCCCTGCAGCCTTTGGCAGCCAGCTTTGCCTACCCAGAGCCTTGAGGTAGCCCAGCCTAGTGACTTGCCTCTCAACCCTAAAGGTTGCCCTGGCCCAGCCAGTTCTGTTTAGAGTAGGAAGTGTAGACCTAGGTGGCTCGGGACTTAGGAAAGGGAGGGCTTGAGCTGAGCCTTGAAGCCCCAGTTGATAATAAAGGGAACAGAGAGGAAGACAACAAAGGCTGGTGACGGGGGCAATTGAGGATGTGACGGGGTGGGGGGTGGGCACTTGGAATAAGCAAGGCCAGCCCTGATAGTCAGAATAGAGGCCAGTGGGACCAGAAGCCAGGGCCAGGAAGGAGCCTAGCACAGATCCCCCCCAAATCTGCCTTCCCAGGACTCTGGAGACTGTTTCTCCGAGGCGGATCCCAGGGATGGAGCTGGCTGGGTAGGGTATCGAGGAAAAGAGATCCAAGCTGTACTTCCTTTCACCCGGAAATAACCTTCCTGGGGCTGCAGGGTGACCTAGCTACAAGCAAGCCCACCAATGATGGCAAAGAGGGCAGGGGGCAAAGACGGTGCCAGCAGGAGCCAAACCTGGATCCCTAGCCCACCGCCCACTGCCCGGCACCGCCCACTGCCCGGCACCGCCCACTGCCCGGCACCGCCCACTGCCCGGCACCGCCCACTGCCCGGCACCGCCCACTGCCCGGCACCGCCCACTGCCCGGCACCGCCCACTGCCCGGCACCGCCCACTGCCCGGCACCGCCCACTGCCCGGCACCGCCCACTGCCCGGCACCGCCCACTGCCCGGCACCGCCCACTGCCCGGCACCGCCCACTGCCTGGCACGAGCCGCACCGCTGGCCTCAAGCCAGGCTGCTGACATACTGGAGCCACAACATAGATCAAAGAGCCTTGTGCAGCTGTGTGGCCTCAGATGGCAGCTGTGGAGCAGCCCCGGGCCTCTGTGCCCACCAAGAGGCTCACATGGCACAGGAGGACGTTAGGCAGCACATCCCCAGACAAGCCAGTACTGCGTGACATGTTCACACAGCCTTTAAGAAAGTCACAAGATAGTGTGTGGTGGGGCTTCTAGGCTTCCAACAGGAATGTTTTGGAATGCAGGCCATGAACCCTCTCAAGTATCCCTCCAACGGTGACGTCCTCGCTATCATCCAGCACTTCAGTCTGGTTAGGACTGAAGTGCAACCCTGGGCTCTGGAGATGGGACTGGCTGTGTGACCCCTGGGACGAAATGCAAATGACATATTCCCAGGGCTCCCGGTGAGGTCCCTGCCACACACACACACACACACACACACACACACACACACACACACACACGCAGCGCGCAGGCTGTGGGGCAGCCCCATCCTTTCTGAGGCATCGCTTCTAAGTTGCTTCCTCTGGATTGAGGGAGGCAGCACCTTCTCTGGAGGACGCCAGGAAAGAGGAGCAGCCTCCAAGTTCCTGTCAACAGCCCCAAAGCACTTGGCAGGTCTCTCAGCCCCACCCCAGAAGCCTAATTACAGAAAACACTAGCATGGCCTTCCTGTAGAAGGCGTGCCAGGTCGGACACTCTTACCACAGCCACAAATCTGGACAGACTAAGCCAGGAAAAATGTGAGCTGTTAGAACCCAGGGTTCTGTGGACAGTGGCCCGGGTTCAAGCTCCCACCTCGCTACTTAGCAGCCCTGTGCCCTCAAAGAAGTTGCTTAATCTCTCTGATTGTGTTCACTCACCCAAACAGTGGGAATCCTAACCATGGTGTCCTGACTTAGTAAGGGCCTAGAAGGAACCTCAACCACAGCAAGCAAACCGGAGCTGGGGAGACAGCTCAGCAGGGAAAGCACTGACCGCTCTTCCAGAGGACCCCGGTTCAATTCCCAGCACCCACATCAAAGCCACAACTGTCTCTAACTCCAGCCCTAGGGGATCCAGTGCCCTCTTCTGGCTTCGTGGGACACCCGGCACACAGGCGATAAACAGGCAGGCATGAAAAAAAGAAAAAAGCTAATAAACTGCCTTTGGAGGGCAGAAGGTGGGGGCAGAAGGTGGGGTCTGTTTAGGTAGCCGCCTCCTGGAACTCCACAGTGGCCAGGACACAAGCGAGCCTGTGTGCAGAGACATGACACTTCACGGGGGACTGGGACAGCTTGAGGGGCAGCTGGGTGAGCCCAGGTCTGACACAGGACCCGTGCACTGCAAAGGGCAGGAGCATAACACTCAGCAGTTGTACCAGGCCTGGGTGCTGCAGGGTCAGGCTTCCCAGAGCTGGTATGTCACCTGGGCTGTCCTGCAAAGTCAATACAAGGAAATGACAAAGGGCAGAGAGCATACCCAAGGAGGAGGAGGAGCATTCCTGGTGAACGACTCAGAAGGAGGGATCCCACTGCGTCCTCCTTCGATGGACATCATCCAACTATACTGGTCAGGCTGGCTTTGTATGCCAGTGCGGTACGAGCATGCGCTGTTGAAGGAGGGCCCACCTCCGGCATGGGCTAACCAGCTGTACTTTACATTCTTAGTAATTTCATCTCTATAGACAAAGTCCAGTGGGATCCTGAGCATGCACTTAGGATGAGAGCTTGGCTCATAGGTGCCTTCTGTCTGCACTGCTCCCACCTCACCCCCCCACCCCCAGGGAGAGTGTTCTCTGCTGCTCCGCTGACAGCTGGCAGGCACCCCAGCCCCTATCATATGTCTACGTCCCGGACAGCACAGCCACTGATCCCACGTATGGGAATGTGGTCCCGAGCTTGAAGGCTACGGACAGGCCTATGTGCCCCATGTCTTCTCAGGATAGGACATGGACTTGGCGGTCCTGCCCCGAGCTGATAGAACAACATGGGGGCAGAGGGGTGACTTGGCGGGCAAGCACGTCACTGAGAGCCCCCTGGGGCAGGCGGCAACCCTGGGGCTCACGCATTTCCTGCCCCGGAGGAGGGGTGCTTCACCACTGAAGTTTGTGCCTGCACCTTGGGCTCACGGCACGAATGCAAGTGCCTCAAGAACATGTAGCATTGGACACTAAAACCCACCACGATATGGGGAGAGGGACACGTTGTGCAAGAAAGGGAAGCATTTCACATTTCAGAACATTCAATGCTAAGTTCTCCCTCCTGCCTTTAATGTATTTGGTACTGGGAACTGGCCCTAGGGCATTGTGACATGCTAGGCAAGCACTTTATTACTAAGCTACAGCCTGGTCCTTTTATTTTATTTCACTTTTAATGACATTTATTTACAGGGGGCATGTCAGGTGATATGTGTGGAGACTGGGGGCAACTTGTGGCAGTCAGCTTTCTCTTTCCACCATGTGCCCCAGAGACGGAACTCAGGTCATCAGACTTGGTAGCAGATACCCTAACCCACTAGGCCCTCTCGCCAGCACGCCACCCCTTTCGTACTAAAGGTTACGAGAAAACACCTCCCTAGGCTGCCTATGTTTCATCTTGCCCTGTAGTTCAGGTAGGTCTTGAACTTGAGAGCCTAGCTCAGTTTCCAAGTAGTGAGCACACAGTGTCTGTTCCTCCAGAGCTAGTTCTCAACTGCTCCGCACTCCTTTAGGCGGGACCTAGGTAGGGCGGTAAGCATGGCAGGCAAGCACTCCACCACTGGGCTGCCCTCGCCAGAGAGTTCCTGGAGATTCTCCTACTCCTCCCTCACATCTTGCCCTATGGATGCTGGAATTACACATGCTCCCTTCCATATCCTGTTTATGTGGGTTCTGGAGACGCAAACCCGGGCCTCAAGCTTGTACAGCAAGTGCTTATCCCAAGGTACCACTGCCCCAGCCTCCCCACCTTTTTATTTTTAATTAAGATAGTCTCTCTGAATCGCTTTGGTTGTCCTTAAATGTGTGGCAGCCTTCCTACGTCTGTGTCTCCACTGGGATAACTGGCATGCACTACCATACCCAGCTCACATTCACCAGCTGAATAGATATCAGGTTATTTTCAATTTGGCCCAAGCTGCTATGAACCTATGAATCTGAATGCAAATGGTTTATTTCTCAAGGGTGAGTGAGTGCCGTTAGGATCACACACACAAGCACATAATTTAATATAAGAAAATACCTGCCTGTTTTTGACAGGGATGAAATGTTTTGTGTTCCCGTCAGTGTCTAAGAGCTCCGGGACTCAGCATCCTCACCAGCCCGTGATATTGATGTCTTAATCATTTTGGCCTTTACTGCAGCAGTGAGGATGCCAAATGATGACACTCTCGTGTGCTTATTTGTCATCTGTATCTCTGCTAACACATGCTCAGGACTTTTTTTGCTCATTTTTTTATTGGGTTGTTTGTCTTATTATTGGGTTACAAGTGTTCATTCTATGCTCCGGGTGCAAGTCCTTTATTAGGCTTGTGTTTTTTACCTTAGAAGGGTTGTAACCAGATCGCTAATAAAAACAACAACGATACCAATAAAAACACTAGCACACTCATTTCTCCTCGGGCATCAGCATCAATTACTGCGATTGTTGCCTTTCGAATAGCCAAGTCAGCCTTAGGGGCAGCTGCTTCCTCCTGGGCGATGACGATGACTGAGGTCTCTGCAGACACTCACCTCTAAAACCAACCAGGTTCACCAAGACTGAAGATACCAGGCATGGTGGCTCACTTCTGTAACCCCAGCATGCAGCAGGCTGAGGCAGGAGGACTGGGAGGTTGGGGCCAGCCTGGGTTCCATGGAAAGCACCCTATCCTAGCGCAAAACAAGCGACAGAAACAACCACAAGCAAGAAATAGCTTTCTTTATTAAGGAGAAAGCAGCTACAGGGCTGGGAGGTGGCTCCGCAGGTAAAGGCACTTGCTGACAAGCCTGACAGCCTATAGCCCAGGCAGCCTCGAACCCTAGGCAATCCACCCCTTTTAGCCTCTCAAGTGCTAAGATTAAAGGTGTGAGACACCATGGCTGGGAAGGTGTGTCTCTAGCTGTTGGGGTGTTTACTGTTGTGGGTTTGAAACACACTGAATGAAACATTGGCCTTACACCCTGTTTACCAATCACCACGTGATCTGCCTGAACACACGCTTGCTATATCAAGAGAGTCTGTCCACAATTTGGACCAGCAGTCACTAGTGTTTACTGGGC
The DNA here is from genome assembly GCA_030556225.1 of Cricetiscus sungorus. Lineage (NCBI taxonomy): Eukaryota > Metazoa > Chordata > Mammalia > Rodentia > Cricetidae > Cricetiscus > Cricetiscus sungorus. Next base: position 1,663,851 of record JANBXA010000588.1, read on the forward strand.
ACCTTGACATACTGGACAGGTACTCTGACACCTAGCTACACCCATACTTCTTTTTTTTTTCTGGGGGTGGGTGGTTCGAGACAGGGTTTTTCTATGTAGCTTTGGAGCCTGTCCTGGAACTAGATCTGTAGACCAGGTTGGCCTTGAACTCACAGAGATCGTCCTGCCTCTGCCACCTAAATGCTGGGATCAAAGTTGTGCACTACCACCGCCTGGCTACATCCATACTTCTTTTAAAATTTTTTTATTTTATGTCTATGAATGCTTTGTCTACATGTATGTCTGTGCACCACATGTGTGCAGTACCCAGGGAGGCCAGAAGAGGGTGTCGGAGCCTCTGAAACCTGAGTTCCAGCAGTCATGAGCCAGCATGTCGTGTGGGTGCTGAGAGCTCACCCCTAGCCCTCTGCAAGAGCAGTAGGAGCTCTTAACTTCTGAGCTGTCTCTCCAGCTCCCTACAGTCCTCTTGCTGTCTTTTCTAAATTTATCTTTTATTTTAAGTGAGTGTGTGTGTTGTGTGTGTGACTATGTGCACGTGAATGCAGATGCCAATGGAGGGTAGTCATGTCAGAGCCACCTGTGCTGCTGTTATAGGTGGTTGTGAACCACCCGTGCGTGCTGAGAACTGGACTCTGCAAGCCACTAACTGCTGAGCAGCCCCTCTACAGTCCCTTTTAATTTTTTTTAAAAAAATATAATCTTGCTAACTTTGGAGCTGGCATTGAACTCACTCTGTAATCTAGGTAGGTTTTGAGCTAGAGATGTTCCTGCTTCATCTCCTCCTGAGGCCACAGGCCTGTATCTGGATAAATTCTGTCTCAAATGGGAAAACCAAGAAAGAACAGTAAGCACAAGGTGTAGAAATAGGAAGATAAAACAAACACAAAGAAAAAAAAAACCTAAACAGAATTGAAAGAGGTCCCTGGGACACATGACTCTGATAGGTCTGAGCCTATACTTCCTCATTGCTAGTTTGCATAGTAGCTATCTTGTTTTTTAAAAAAATCAAATACGTGCTGGTGGTGGTAGCACACGCCTTTAATCCTGAGCACTTGGTAGGCAGAGGCAGGAGGATCTCTGGGAGTTTGAGATCAGCCTAGTCTAAAAGAGCTAGTTCCAGGACAGGCTCCAAAGCTATACAGAGAAACCAGACTTGAAAAACCAATATATATGTATATATATATATGGTCAAATATATATTATATAATCAAAATATATGTAATTAACCACAAGTACAAATATATATGTATGTGTATATATACCTTTGTGTGTGTGTGTGTAATAGTGTTAGTTACTTTTCTTGTTGTTCTGACAAATTGCTCAAAAAAAACAAGGAAGGGTTTATTTTGGCTCCCAGAGTTCAGTCCATCACGGTGGGCAGGGCATGACAGCAGGAGAGTGAGGTGGCTGTCACATTGTGTCTGTGAGGTGGCTGTCACATTGTGTCTGCAGTCAGGATGCAGAGAGAGATGAACAGTGGTGCTCAGGCTGTTTTCTCCTTTTTGTTCAATTTGGAACTGCAGCCCATGAGATATCTAGCCTGAGTTACACAGTGAGACCCTGTCTCAAAAGCAAAAAAAAAATAAAAAAAAATAAAAAAAAATAAAGCAAATTTGGAGGTGGCCCTGTAACCTGCATCTGTGTGTGTGTGTGTGTGTGTGTGAGAGAGAGAGAGAGAGAGGGGGGGGTGCTCTGTTACCAGTGGACCAGTCCTCTCCATCAAACCCATGTAGGACATTTAGGACATTGCCCCTCATCCCTGGGCTGGCTTCCCTTTAGCATCCCTGGGCGGGTGGTGCTGTGCCCCTCTGGCTGGCCGCAGAGGCACTTGCTGCTTCAGCTTGCTTCTGCACGACTACAAATTGCAGCAGTTGGTCTCAGAGACTCAGACTGTGCAGGGCCAGCTGCCGTCTCTGGCACCAGCATAGAGGACAGATCGCCTTGTTCCTGAGTGTGCCATGTGCAGGGGAAGTGAGTGTGGGAGAGGAGGGAAGCTGACACTCAGCCATGGGGCTGAGCAGCAAGGCTGCCAATCATGGATACAAGCTGTGCGGTTGGAGGTCCAGGACCTCCTTGCAGGGCAGGGACACAGCAAAAGCTAGGATCTGTTACCCTGGGCCACACCTGCTATTTTATGTACTTCTGACTAAAAACTTCTCCAGGTAGATGCTACTATTCCCCTACTCTACAGATGGGCAACATGAGGCAAAGAAAAATATACAAACGGCTCAAAACTTTTCCTTACACTTCTGAAGTCTGGCTTTGCTATGTGGACCAGGCTGGCTCTACCCCTGTGATGCATGGGCTTCCTAAACGTTGGGATTACAGAGGCTTGCCATACTTCCTGCTTCTTGCTACAAGTTATTACAAAACAGGTCTAGGCAGAGCTCATGAAACAATGTGGCATATGAACACGGTAGAAAACAGACTCGCTCTGAGCTGGATTTGGAATGTGACCTTCTACTCTGGCCTTGTACCTCCCAAACACCCATCTCCTCTGCAGTGAAGGGAAACACTGTCTCCCTCTTAGGGCCACGGTGACCGTTCATGAGGCCAGATGTGTTCATCCACCTGGGCCAACAGAATGGCAACATTTTAACTCAAGGTTGAATTTCAACATAAAAAACAAATCAATCAAGGGGCACTCAGGTGGCCGTCACCCAACCATCTGAGAAGCACAAGGACCAGATGAGAAACAGTGGAGCCGGGCCATGAACGGCCGTCCGTGAAGCATCCAAAATCCTTTTCAACACAAGACAGAATGGAGTCAGCACTGCAGGCGGCGCGGAAGGGCATTGACCCCCTGAGTTGGTGCGGCAGTGTAAGGCCAGCTGGAGCCCCAGGGCAGGCTGGAAGCCAGTGTGCTGGCCTGCTTCTGTCTCCCTGGACTTCTACTTTCTCTGCAGTAGTGACACTTGTGATGTGGAGAATTGTAGTCAAAATTGCAGGAGTCGGGAGGTCGGAAAAGCGGGTGGAGCATGGGCAGAGATGGGCTCTGCCCATCCAAGAATTATAGGCAGGCAGAGCCCTAACACTGCTGAGGACGCAGCAGGGGTAGGGCTGAGGATCAGCAACAGTGGTCAGCGGTCATGGGGCAGTGCTGGTGGCTCTTTTCAATGTACTCAGATGCTAGGGAGCCAGGATTAACACCAAGAGAGCACCTGCAAAGGTGATCAGCCAGCATCAGCAGCCTCTTGCGTTTCCTGCTCACTCTGCCTACTTGGGTGCAGGTGCTGGGGAAGCTGCTAGCTGCCCCAGCCTGGCTGGCTCGTATGCTCGTACATTCACTCGTTCGTTCGTTCATTCATTCATTCATTCATTCATTCATTCAAGTCATGGAACATCTCCTATCCTCTGGGTACAACTCTATGGACTTGGGACAGAGACAGCCTCACCCTCCTGCCACTTGCACCCTAACAGGTCACAAGGCAATGAGTGACATATGTAATACATTTTTGAATAGAATATATTAATTGTGAAGAAGTGGGGCAAACTATCCCCACTCCCAGTAGTCTGTGAGGAGTGTCCCTGGACCTGCTGGCCTCCCTCCCCTGGGGGCTGCCATGGGGACGGGTCAGAGATATCTAGGGTGGTCCTCAGACACCTGGGAACTTAGCACAGGCCCGAAGGTAGCTGGGCCGAGTGACTTTGGACTGCACCTCTGAAACTGTTCATCACAATAAATGACTGAGCCACGCGTGGTGTCGGGCACCTTTCATCCCAGCACTCAAGAGGGAGAGGCAGTTCAAGGTCAGCCTGATCTACACATTGAATTCCATACTCTTTCGAATAAATAAATTAAATTAAAAATAATAAATGGCTGCTTTAAATTTGCTTTTCTAGGGTATTCTGTCGCATAACAGAAAGCCTCACAGTGCGGCTTCAGTTAGGCACACTGGGGAAAGAGGCACACTTGTGAATGAAGACGCAAGCACTGACTAGGGCCCGTTGAGTGAATCCTGCAGTCTGGCTCGAGGGGCATGGGGTCACATGTGTGGGTCCTGCCTGTAGGCTATCAGATGCTGCTACCTTGTGACAGAACGTCCTACGGCCGGCATAGATGATACAGTCGTCTTAGCAAAGGGATGATATCTCTTTGAGCCTGGTAGAAGCACAAATGCCCTTATTAGGCAAAAAGACTGCCCCAGGGACCCACAAGGAACAAAAACACTCAGAGGTCCCAACTGCCTCCATCCTTCTGCTGGCCTGCATCCTTGGGGTGCTGACCTCTAAATCCAGCATCGTCTCCACTGAGGTGTGGGAGGTCAGAGGGGGCTGGAGAGTAAGATCAGAAGATCAGTCTTTTCCTCCCAATGGGGTCACCTCAGCAGGTCCGTGTTGTTGGAGCAGCAAATGTCATTTCTTAATGACTCCCCTCTCATTCTCTGGAGACTTCATGGGGACCCCTGCCCCCTCTCTCTCTTTTTCTTTCTCTCTCTCAGCCCCCACTCCAAACCTTTCTATGAGCCTTTCCTTTGTAAATAACACTCCTGGAATTTCCCTAGTTTTCAGGAAGCCATCTGTTTCCCAAGGGGACACTGACCAATGAGACAGCACCATGAATATCAGCGGAAACTGGAGGCCCCTGGCACAAGTGGAGAGCTTAGGGCAGAGGGTGATTAGGTGAAGGTGGAAAAAAGTTAGGGAAAACCTGGAATAGAGGCAGTAGTGGAGGAGAAGGCTGGGCTGCCTGGCACACCTGCAGGGCATAGCCCCGATGGAAAGATCCCTGAGGCAGGGGCTGCCACCCCCCCCCCATGACGGGATCTAACGCCAGGGCAGGGCACCCGAGAGGTCAGGATAAACCAAGCAATGGGCCAGTGACTGTAGCACCCAGGCCTGGCTCTAGCCCCTCTCATTGCTGGTGCCTGGGGATGCCCAACCTGTACAATGGTGGGGGTGGGGGTGGGGATGGGGGGGGTGGGGGTGGGGGGTGAGGATGGGGGTGGGGGGTGAGGATGGGGGTGGGGGTGGGGATGGGGGGTGGGGGTGGGGGGTGAGGATGGGGGTGGGGGTGAGGGTGGGGGGTAGGGGTGGGGGGTGGGGGTGGGGGTGGGGGGTGAGGATGGGGGTGGGGGGTGAGGATGGAGATGGGGGTGAGGATGGGGGTGGGGGTGGGGGATGAGGATGGGGGTGGAGGGTGAGGATGGGGGTGGGGGTGGGGGTGGGGGTTTGGTAGGGACTGGACCAGTCCTGGGCTGCAGGTTTGAGCCCTCCCTGTTCCAAGTAGTGACCTACCCTGCAGTCCTGGATGAGGGGCAGAGCCTTCCTGGCTCTGGAGGATAACTGGTCCCCACGCCATTCAACCCAGGCCTTGCAAATATGAGGAACACTTGCCAGGGCTTAGGTATTGAGACTTCACCCTCATCCAGAGGGACAGCATCACAAGGCCTGCTTGCAGGCACATGGACCTCTCTGGAGTCCAGAGCCTTGTGTGCCGTCTCCTGGCAGGAAAACTCTGCTGACACTCAGTTCTAGTAGGACTTACAGTTTTTCAATAGTGTCTTTTTGTTTGTTTGTTTGTTGCTTTCTGGTGGAGACAGCAGTTTGCTATGCTGATTGTGCCTGGAGTCAGCACTGGATCCACAAGCATAGACCCTTACAGAATGTTCAAGATAGTTACTTGTTGATGCCAGCTTTTCTTTCATTCAAAAATGTAATTTTACTAATTATTTAAGAATTTATACAGTGTATTTTGATTACACTCACTCCCTATTCCTCCCGCAACTCCTCCCAGCTCTACCCCCTCCCTCACCAGCGCTTACCAACTTTGTGTTTCTCTCTCTCTCTCTCTCTCTCTCTCTCTCTCTCTCTCTCTCTCTCTCTATGTATATATATATATATATATATATACACATATACATATATATATATTTTTTTTTAAATGACCCACCGAGTCCAATTTGTGCTGTCCATACTCATGAGTGTGTGGAATCATCCGGGGAAGTAGGGTCCTATACCTCAGGGTATACCTTTAAACAAAATGGCCTCTTGTGGAAGCCACATCTGTCAGTAGTACCTCAGGCCTTGATCTTACTACATAGGTCTTGTGTAAGGGACTATAGATGCTCTGCCTTCCTGAGTACAGGGGTCCTGTGTGGCCAGAAGGTACTGTTTCTGTCTAGTGACAACTCTGACTCTTCCAAGGTGGCCACTAAGCCATGCATGTGTGTGTGGGGTGTGTGTGTGTGTGTGTGTGTGTGTGTGTGTGTACATGTTCATGTATGTGGTATATGTGGTGTGGTGTGTGGGTGCGCTTGATACAAATGTCTCGTCTGTAGCTGAGCACTTCACTGATTCGTATTCCCCATGATGTCATCAGTGGTGAGTTTCTTCACTAACCTCTATGCTGCTCTAAGACACTTACTTCTTTGATGAGGTCTCAGATCTGTACTAATCTATGGGTCTAGAGATACAAATTTAGAGGCCAGCTTGACACTATGTTAGGGTCTTCCTTAGAGTTTCCATGATAAAACATCTTTGAGTTGCTCTTACTGGCTTGCTTTTTTTTTTTTTTTTTTTTTTTTTGGTTTTTTCCACACAGGGTTTCTCTGTAGCTTTGGAATCTGTCCTGATACTAGCTCTTGTAGACCAGGCTGACGCTGACTTCGAACTCTGGAACTCACAGAGATCCGGCTGTCTCGTGCTGGAATTAAAGGCAGGTGCCACCACCACCACCAGCTTGCTTCTTATTGGCCTGCTCAACCTGATTTCTTATATAAGTGCCCAGGGATGACCACACCCCCTGTGGGCTGGACCCACCTACATCAATCATTAATCAAGGAAATGCATTATAGAAGTCTATAGGAAATCTGATGAAGACATTTTCTCAATCAAGAGGAACCAACCCTGGTTTCTTTTTTCAGATGAGTTAAGTCATAAAAGCAACAAAGAAAGCAACAAACAAGCAAAAACAATCAGGAGAGTCCATTTAGTAGAATAATAGTAGCTGATTCACTCCTGGGGCCTGTGGACCCGACTGTAGGTTCTTGGCCAGATTTCCGCTGACTTTCCTGACATCCTTGATACAAACTCTTAATGCCCACAGGAGAGGCGGGAGGAGTGTGCTTCACCATGGTGACAGAAAGTGAGCCCTGTCCTTTGTCCGTCTGTCACCACACACTGAGTGAGAGCAGCAGGACAGCAGGACTGTCCCTGAGGGTGGAGGAGGGCAGGGCCCAGGGCCCCTCCACACCCCACCTCCTGGACTGTGGTAGACACTTGCTTCCTGTTTAGAAGTTCACTGCTGTACAGAGAGGCTAAAGTGCAGTCAGAGGCAAGGAGCGCTGAGAGGGAAGGATGAGGAGAAGGGTAGGAAGTGTGTGGGGGTGCGAACTGGGGTGTGAAACGGTACCCAGGCTGGTTCCTAGATGAAGTGACTGCGGGCTTGGGTGCAGGCCCATGGAGACAAAGGAAGGAGAGGCCTGAAATGTAATAAAAAATATATTACATATATATTTTTATTATGTATGTAATATATATTATGTATGTAATATATGTAATAAAAATATATATTGAATGTAATAAAAAATAGCAAAGCTGTCTCCAGCACGGAGCCTAACTCCCCACATCTGCTTACCGTAGACCCCAGCACTGCACACAGGCCTAGGGGCCGTCTCTTCCCTTCCTTCCCCCTCCCCAAGTACCATCATTCAAACCACACCCCAAACAGAACCCCATTTCCATCTCCGTTCTTGCTACTTCTAAGCCCTGCACTCTTGAAGCAGGTCAGCCAGCCTTCCTAACTGGCTACCGAGCGGTCTGCCAGCAGAACATAGCATTTGCGTTGGAACCTTGTGGCGCTCCAGCTTAAGAGGAGAAGTGGGGGAGGGCGGTGCTCGTGGGGTGAAGTGGGGAGGGCGGTGCTCGTGGGGTGAAGTGGGGGAGGACGGTGCTCGTGGGGTGAAGTGGGGGAGGACGGTGCTAGTGGGGTGTACTCAGTGTTAGGGAGCTCTGTGACAGGAGCATGATGAGCTCAGGTTCCAGTGTGTGCTCTGCGGCCATCTGGATGTGGCCTCGTAAGCCTCCAAACAAGTACCTGGTTTTATAATTTTAAAGTACACTTGCAGCATTTGCTGTCTTCTCCCCTGACAGAAATACAAACCCTGTGAGGACAGGGACCTCGTCTACCTTGTTTGAGGTTAGGACACTTGGGACTGAATCAGCTTGGGGCCCCTGGGAGAGAGAGACATTGACAGGCTCTGGTGGGTGACCTTGGGGTCAGTGACAGTTATCCATGAGCATCCGGGGAACAAGCAAAGGAAGAGGATTTGAGGTGTGAACACTAGACTCGGCCGATGTTGTCCACATTCAGGGAGGCAGATGACTATGCCTGTCTCTGTGGGAAAGGGATGCATCGGGACTTGGGGTGGGTAGGTGTGGGCTGCTGGGGGTTTGGGAGATGAACACAGAGCTAAATTAATGCTGTGCTTTAAGGGTCTTCTGGGTTTAATTGTGCCTGTCCCCAAGTCAGACACGGCGGTTCTAACCGTAATGCACCTCAGAACGTGACCATGACTGCAGACGGAACCTGTGGGAGCAAATTACGGTTAAATGAGGTTCTGTGTGGCGCATGCCTTTAATCTCAGCACTTAGGAGGCAGAGGCAGGCAGCCTGGTCTACAGAGCGAGTTCCAGGACAGGCTCCAAAGCTGCAAAGAACCCTGTCAGAACACAAAAACAAAACAAACCAAAGAAGAGGTTCTATGGCTGGGTCCCGATCTGCTTATGGCTGGCATCCTACAAAAACGGGATTGACAGCTGTGAACGCATAGAGGACTCTAGAGGAAGCAGCGAGTGCCAGCTGTCGGCAGACCGCAGGGGAAAACCCACCCTGCCTCCGGTTTCATCTTTTAGATTTGGTGTTGGACTTCTAGCCTTAAAACTATTTCTGTCACCTAAGCTACTCTACTCTGCATGAGGTATTTTTCCATGGTAACCACAGTAAACTGTACATGTCTTAAATCTTTAATGTTTATTTTAATATAGTTTGACCCAATTACCAAACAATGTATTTATTGGACTCAAAATTCAAACCAAATGTAATAGCCAACTGATAACAACATAATGGAGGACAAGTGTGTGTCCTACTATGATGTGAGGAGCGTGGCCTCCACCTTTGGAGTCTTCCTTTGAAATAAGCCCCTAAGTTCAGCCTAAGCATGAGAAAAACATCTCGTACATCTGGACAAGGAACCTTCCAGAACGTGTGTGGGTTGGTTTCTTGTTAACAAGATACAAGCTAAGGTCATCTGGGAAGAACAAACCTCAACTGAGAGAATGTTGGCCATCATGTTGGCCTTTGGACGTTTTCTTGATAAATGATTGACGTGGGAGGATGCAGCCCACCATGGGTGGCCCTGTCCTCCTGGACAGGTGGTCCTAGGTTGTATAGGAAAGCTGAGCGGGCCACGGGGGACAAGGCAGTAAGCAGCACCCTCCATTGATCTGCCTCAGGATCCTCCTTGACTTCCCTCCACGACAGACTACAAGGCCTTTTATTTTTGGTTTCGTCTTTTGGTTTTCTGGGACAGGGTTTCTCCGTGTAACATTTCTGGCTGGCCTGAAGTCACAGACTCCAAGTGCTGGGACTAAAGGCGTGCGCCACCGCTGCTGCGTGGCCGTCCGGCTGGACTACAAGTTTTACACGGAGACAAACCCTTTTCTCCCAGGTTGTTGTTCTTGGTCACAGTGTTTACTGCAGCAGCAGAGAGCAAACGAGGGCAGAGCCCTTCAACACTTCTCACAGCCATTAAAGACAGAAAACAAGGAAAATCCCGAGAAACTCACAGCCGAGAGGCACCGAAAGAACATGCTGACCAAACCGAAAGTGGTGTCCTAGGACATACATGATTGGGTAAAACTAGAAACCTGGGTGGGGAGGTGGTGTGCACACCTTTAATTCCACACTGGGGAGGCAGAGACAGGTGGGGCTCTGAGTTAGAGCCTGGTCTACAGAGGGAGTTCCAGGACAGCCAGGGCTACATAGAAAAAAACTTACTGTCTCAAAATGAAACAAAAATCCCAAACTAGGAACCTGGAAAAAGTCTGTTAATTAACAGTGGTATGTGATAGGGGCTCATCAATAGTAATAGTAATAGTAATAGTAATAGTAATAGTAATAGTAATAGTAATAGTAATAGTAATAGTAATAGTAATAGTAGTAGATGTGCCACAGTTAATTATTAGGCATTAACAAGTAGAAGAGGGGCTGGGGAATGGCCTGTGTCTTGGTTAGGGTCTCTATCTCTGTGAAGAGACAACATGACCCAGACAACTCTTATAAAGGCAGACATTTAACTGAGGTGGTAGCTTATAGTTTCAGAGGTTCAGTCCATTATCATCATGGGACGGAGCATGGTGGCTCGGAGTACAGCAGGGTACAGGCAGATGCTGCTGGCTACATCTCCATCATCTCCATCAAAAGGCATCAGGAAGTGGTCTGTCTCACTGGGCATGGTTTGAGCATAGGAGACCTCAAAGCCCACCCCACAGTGACACACTTCCTCCAACAAGACCACAGCTCCTAACAGGGCCACTCCCTGAGATTGTGGGGGCCAATTACATTCAAACCACCACACCCTGTAAACACCAGAACTGGAATTTGGATGGTAGACCCACACCCCTGGGACACAGTGAGGGGAGAGACAGGTAGCTCCTCGACGGCCAGCTAGTCTATCAGGGTCCACGAGCTCCAGGTCCAGAGAGGCCTTGACTTAAAACGAAAGGCAGAAGAGCCCGGAGACTGCTCAGGAGTTATAGCACTGGCTGTTCTTCCAGAGGACCCGGGTTCAATTCAATGCACCTGAATGATGGCTCACACCCATATGTAACTCCAGTACCAGCGGATCTCATGCTATCTTCTGGCCTTCACAGGCACAGGCACACATATGGTGCACAGACAAACATGCAAGCAAAACACCCATGCACATAAAATAAGATTTAAAATAATTAGAAACAGTAAGATGGAGAGCAACTGAGGCTAATATCCAGCATCAGCCATTGGCCTTCACATGTATGCATACCATGTGCGCACACACACACACACACACACACACACACACACACACACACACACACACACACACACACACTCACACACACACACACACACACACACACACACACACACGTACACACATACACTCCCTCTCCACACACCCAGAGCAAGAATAATAGCGGACGGCACCTTACGGTGTTTCCACTGCAGAACTTTTGCTTGATGGCAGTGCAAAGGGAACGTGACTTCAGTGGAAACCGTATTTCACTTTCTGAACTTCAATCTCTTGTGGACTATTAGTGTTCAGTTCAATGCTCTGCAGTGATTCTGGACGGCGGGAGTCGTAACTCCCTGTCAACTGTGCCATCACTACAGGAAATGGCTCTTGTGTTGTGTGGATGGCAGGTCTACTAACAGCACCATCCACAAAGGCTGTTTTCCATACAGACATGTTTATTGGACTACAATCCCAATGAGTGGAGGGGTGGCTGCAAAGGGGGCTGTAAATATTCTTCAACTTTAAAGCTGTTCTGAAAACGAGGTTTGTTAAACAAATAAACAAACCCCAACACCTAACAGTGCAGTAGTAGTCTGACTTGCATCTGTCCCTGGGACACCCAGTTCCCATCCCCACCTGCAGGTGTCTGTATTAGTGCTCCGTGGAACTCTCCCAGAAATTCCTTATGCAAATGTGAGTATATGCTGATTTCCTTCAACAGCATTTTAGTTTGCTTTGAAGGCTATTGAATCGCTTAATATACAACACTAGAAATGTACAAAGAGGGAAGTGCCACACGCCCCAGACTCATCACCTTACTCCAACGATGACCGAGAATTTACCAGTTACTTCTCAGCTGCTCCTCACTGCCTGCTCCTTTCCCGCTGAAGCCAACGGTAGTCTAGCCTGCATCTCTAAACAACATGGACTTCTTCTATAACCCTAATGCCTGCATTACACCATTAATGAGATTCTGGTGGGTCTCTGATGAACTCTGGTATTGGAGGTATTGAGGGGTCTGTGGTGAAAGTCGGGGGTGGGAGGCAATTATAAACGTGTTTGTTGGGGTACAGGGAGATGCAGCCTGATGCCTAGTGTGGCCTGTGGAATGGAGAGGAGCTACTGGCCAGCCTGGTTTGGTAAATACTGCCTGGAGGCGATCCTGGAAGGTACAGGGGTGTCACTGCAGAGGTGAGGCAGAGGTCATTTTGTGTTCTTGGGTCCTGCAGGTAAGAGTGAGGGGATTGAAGATGGCTCACAGGCTAAGAGTGCTTGCTGCTTTTCTAGAAGACCAAAGTTTCCAGCATTCATGTTAGGTATCTCATAAGCACCTGTCATATTCAGCTCCAGACATCTGAAGCCTTCAAATGCACATATGTATAAATATACATAGACTTATGCATAAATAAAACTTTAGATTTGTTTTTTTATGTATGTGTTTTGCTGGTATATATATGTCTTTGTATCGTGTGTGTGTGTGTGTGTGTGTGTGTGTGTGTGTGTGTGTGTATACGTACGTGCGCCCACCTGAAGAGGGCAGAAGGGGGGTATCACTTCATTATAACTGGAGTTACAGACAGTTATGGGTGAACATGTGGGTGCTGGAGATCATATCCGCATATCTTTTTTTTTTCTTTCTCAAGACAGGGTTTTTCTGTGTAGCCTTGGCTGTTGTCCTGGAACTCTCTCTGTAGACCAGGCTGACCATGAACTCATACAGATCCACCTGCCTCTGCCTCCCAGGTGCTGGGAATTAAAGACATGTACCACCACTGCCCAGACACATTTTTTAAAAGTCAGACCTTGTGATCAAGGTCCTTTTAGGACAGTGGGTGACATTTCCCTGGGCCTGTCTTTTGTTGGGCATACGAGAGTCAACATTTACCCCTTCACAACACATGGACATTATATGTCAGGACAGGCTGTAACCCCACTTCTGCTTCAGATGGGGAATGCAAGGCTCAGAGAATCGGGCAAACTCCCGGGACCTTACCGGAAGTGGAACAGAGCTGGAGTGGGCCCAGGTCTCTTGACATCTAATCTATTATCACTCACTTCCAAAACTTCCTCTTCTCTCAAAACCCTGCTCCCAGAATGGATGTGTCACCGGCTATTCATGGTCCGCATGAATTAAGTCTTAAAACCCTAGGGACACTTACACACTAAACCTGCTTGCTAACCACAACGTAACTAAGGAATTTGCAGGGCGGCTGGCACATGCTTGGAGCATCTGCTACATCACATCTGAGCTCCCCCGAGAGGTGCTCTATCACCTATCACACCCCATGACGGAGATAGGCTTGCCTAAGATCCCACAGCGAGGGCGTGTCTGTCGGCAGTGGCGCTGACACGAGTCTGTTCGACTGGAAAATCCACGATCTCATCGCTAACCCTCGTGGCCTCCTAAGCACAGGCGTGGCTGGCCGCGCAGGGGGCTGGTGTAACCCTGCCCTCCTCCCTCCCTCTGCCCCCACTTAGGAGCAGCCTTCGGCCACTCAGAGAAACAGACGGGCCGCACACTGCCCCGACCAGCATCTGCTGCCTCTCCAGGGGCTGGGCCCTTCCCGAGCTGATCCACACCTGTGTGGGGTCCCCCACACCGGGCGTCATGTTTCTGGAAGCTCGTGGAAGTTTAAGTCCGGTGCAGTTCATCAGCCGCTGCGTCTCATCGGCCAGAGTGCAGGCGGCTGGCTCGGTGTGGAGTGCTCAGCACGGGTGCCTGCCCACCCGGCAGCCTGTGCTGAGGGTCTGCTCTGGCCTGTGTCACTCGGGCTCGCAGGCTGCAGGCCTCAGTGACAAGGCTGGCAGCGCTCCAAGGACAGACCTGCACCCTGGAGATGGGGACGTCCCAGCGGGAGCTCCAAGGGTGCTGACGCAGGTGGGCAAGGGCGCTTTAGGCGCGGGATGGCGCGTGGGGGGCGGGGCTGAGGCCGAGACCTGAGTCTGGGTGCGGGGTCCCTGGGGCCCGTGGCACCGAGCGGCATGCAGCCTGCGGTAGAGGGGGCGCCCCGCGCCCGCCCCATCGGTCCGGCCTGCAGTCCCCCCTCCCCACAGGGCGCTGCACACCCCGGGGCAGGCGACGGCTCGCCGGGGGCCTCCCGACCTGCGGTTCGAGTCCCCGCCGCTGCCGACTGTGCGCGACCCCGCCTGCCCTTCCCTTTCTATCCGTGCTGGGTGACGCCGAGCCGAAGTCTCGCAGACTCGGGGTCCGGGGTGTCCCTGGGCGGCCCGACACCCACTCCTCCTGCTGGCGGGGGCGGGGGCGGGGGCGGGGCCGGCGTCCGCAGCGCGCCCCTCCCCCTCCCGCCGCCCGGAGCGCGGACGCGCACGAGCGCGCTCTCACCTGGCCGCTGCGGGGACGCCCCGCCCCGCCCCGTGTCGCCCCCACCATCGGGCCAATCAGAGGCGGCGTAGGCGGAGGGGGGGCGACGCGCGGGGCGGGGCCCACGCAGCCTGCGGGGTGAGCCGAGCCGAGCCGAGCGGGTGGCGGAAGGCGGCCGGCTTCGGCTTCGGCTTCGGCGGCGGCTGAGGGAAGGCGACGCGGCACGCGGGGCGGCGCGACCGGACGGGCGAGGGCTGGCTGCGCGGCTCTCGGCAGCCGCCGCCTCGCCGCAGCCGGGCCGCAGGGCGCCGCAGCGGGTGCGCGGCCTGTGAGGCGGCCGGAGGGCGTCCTGTCAGGCGGCGAGGGCGCGGCGGACGGCGCCGCGATGATGCCGGTGGGTGCGGGCGGCGGCGCCGCGTTCCCCGGCCCCCACGCGAGGCGGGCCGGGCCGGGAGGAAGCGGCGGGCGCGCGGGGCGGGCGCGCGGGGCGGGCGGGCCACGGGGCAGGTGGGGGCGGCGGCTGTCAGCGGGCGGGGTCGCGGGACCCGGTCGCGGCCTCCGCGGGGCTGCGGGCTGCGCGGGGCTGCGGCGTTTGGCCCCTCCTGGCCAGCGACTCGTGCCTCGGTTTCCTCCCGGCGCTCGGGGAGCCGCGGCGACACGCACCGGCGGCGGCGTTCCCACGCTCGGCACGCTCGCTTGCCGTGCACCCGGGGACCGCGCGCCGTGCGTGGCTCACAGCCATCTCAGGAATCCCCCGGCCGCGGCTTCCCCGTGGGCACAGTGGCTCCACCTGGCGTGATGTCCCTGAGACCCGAAGGTTGAGCCTTTGTCCTGCTCTCAAGGATGCTTTTGGGCCCGAAAGACGCTCGTCTTTGGGGTTGCCACCCTCCCTGCCTTTTCCTTTACCTGCGACCCCAGCGGCGCTGGATGCTGGATCCTCATTTTATTTTTTAAATAGGCTTTTTGTGAAGTATAAACGTCGTGATTAATGAAGACGTGAGATGGGCTGTACCTAGTTGGACGTGATGTTTTTTGATTGTCGAGTAAAATTCTTAGACATAAAGTGACACACAATCTTTTCTGTCGTTTGTTTGTTTTCAAAGTGCTGGGGATCAAACCTTAGCTTTACATGGCTAGGCCAGTGCGCTACCGCTGAGTTTATATATGCACCACACACACACACACACACACACACACACACACACACACACACACACACACACACACAGAGCAGTCTGCGTGAAAGATCACGTTTCAGAGGGAAAATACAGAATACTGACTGGCATTCTGCTATGCTTGCGCCCAAGCTCGATAACTCATGTACCCCCCCTTTCCAATAATTTCTTGTTTCTTAATAATCGTTCTCCCCTTTTTGAACTGATGTATGTGGAGTTTTAAGATTTGACCTGCTTGATCCTTAAATCCTTTGACGTTAGGCTTGTTAATTCTAAACTTGTGTTTAAACGACTGTCTTCTAATGGGAAGAGCATTATGTGAGCGTCAGAAGATCTGGGGTCAAGTAATTGTTCTGGTACTTTTTTTTAGCAATGTGACCTTTGAAAGAGTTGAGGTCTGAGACTGAAATTATCTGTAAAATAGGAATTTTAAAAACCTGTCAGTGTTGAAGTGTGATCCCGAAGATCAACCAGGATGTGTTTCAAAAGTGTTAAACAGAATGTCATGCCTTATTTTTAATATTGTTTTGAGTTTTCAATTTGTAATTTTAATCTCTTCAAGATATACTTAAGCAACTAATTCCTCATTTTTCTTCCTGGCTGAATATTGTGGAGCTATTGTATTTTGGTATTTTGAAAGCAATTTCAGCTAAGACTGGGTAGTTACGGTGATAATACATTTGCACTATAGTAATATTGAAGATTATCAAATATTTGACAGGTTTTATCATTATGTAGTGTTTAATTATAAATGCACTGTTAGGTAACCTGGATTACTTTTTCCATATGTTAGTTCAAACATTTTACTTCTATCCAGGTGATTGGAGTTTCCAATCTATGGTAACAGATTTTGTTTTTAGGAAGTTTGTCCATCCTGGGGATTGGGATAGTATTTTGAAAACTCAAATTGTGTTTTGTTTTGTTTTTTTAAGCAGATCTTTTAAGATACTTTGAGAAACAAATGGTAGTTTTCTTAATACTTCTCTTGTGTCTTTTACTTATGTATTTTCTTAGTTATGTCTGAAAATATGACGAGGGGATTGAGTTCTCCCTCTGTTAATACAGGCCTGTAACTTTAGTAGAACTTTTAAGAACATGCCTTTCTTTCTTGATGATATCTTATACTATGTATCCAAAGTGGAAATGTGATTTTCTGGCTTTTCTGTGTATTTGGTGTCTGTCATCACGGTGAATCATCAAAGAAAGACTGGTTTTTATTTTGTGATTGTATAAATCAGCAGACTGTTAGAATATGTAATACACACTTGGATCAAATGCAGTTTAAAATATCTTAGTTAAGGCCAGGTGTGGTGGCTCATGCTTTTAATCCCAGCACTCAAAAGCAGGTGGAGCTCTGTGATTTTGAGGCCAATCTGGTATACTTATTGAATTTCAGGATAGCTAGGGCTGTTACACAGAGAAACCATGTCTCAAAAGCCCCCCCCAAATAAATAAAATAACTTAGTTTTTATAAAAGTATTTCTCTTCATATCTTTTTGTTAACTGAGTTTTTCTGAATTCTAATTTTTAAAATTACATTTATTTGTTGTGTGTGTATATGTACAGTACCACTGTTAAGTAAGCAGTTCAGAAGGCAACTTAACAGAAGATTTCTTCTACCAAGTGGATCTCTGGGATCCAACTCAGGTCGTCAGGCTTAATGGCAGGTACCTTCACCCACTGAGCCATCTCACTGGTCACTTGAACTATAATTTTAAAAAAATCCATCCCTAAGAAGAGTCACTAGTGAGATGGTGGGCTTTTTTCTGTTGTTTTTCACAATTGTTTACACAATGGACTATTTTTTAGCTGTTAAGAAAAATGATATCTGAAATTTGCAGGTAAATGGATGGAACTAGAAAAATAAATCATACCGAAAGAAGTAACCCAGGCTCTAAAAGACAAATATTGTGTGTTTTTTCATTTATCTGGATGTTAGCTTTAGTCTTTTGATGTGTATGCTAGACTCCACAGAAGTTACACCCCAAGGGAGGGAGGGAGGAGAGGCTCTCCCAAAAAGGAGGAAATAGAAGGTGGAGGAGGGTTAAGTAGGGAGGGAGGAAGGCAGCGAAGGCAGGGAGGGAGTAGGGAGAGTGACCACTAACACTAAAGTCACCAAATAAAAGGGGAGACTGTGCTCCAACTAGACATCTTACGCCACCAAGTAAGACCTCCTGTGCCAGGAACAGGTTACATCTTGTTTAGTTGTTGGCCAAAGTTACCCTGTGGGAACCCCAAACATCACAGGCTATTGCTAAGGCTTTTCATTACTCTCCACGATTTGATGGTAAGGCCCTATTGCAGAAGACAACACTATGTCATAGAACATGGAAAAGTTGCGGTGGAGCCAGACTAGAAGCTTTACTCCTACTAACAAACATTCATGGTACTGGGAGGTACTCTGCATTTTACTGGAAAAGAAAGGTAACCATCAGTGTCACCTGGCCACAATCCCTGTGACCTGTGACAGTGACCTGCCTGCAAGATATACTAGTGCAGTAGTGGCACAAATGCTATGGGGTAACCACCTGCTGGGACCACTCCATGAGATGGCACCCACACCTGACCCTGCTAAAGTGGCTAAGGACCTGAGACTGGGTAGGTCATAGGTCTAGGGGAAAACACTGTTGTTCTGTTAAAGAAACAGCAATGTATGGACTTCTAATGACATACCGCTATATGCATAGATCAATGCCTCACTCAACCCATATCAGAGAAACTTCTTTTTGCAGCTGGTGGGAATTAACACACACAACTGGACAGTGCATAGTGAGATAGAGACACTAGAGTACTAGGTCCTAAGTGGGATGTCTTCATTAAACTCTTCCAGAGGTGATGGACAGCACCGAGGAGTAGCTGTTTTCCAGACAGCAGGACTGATGTACATATGAACTCAGAGACAGGCAGCAGGCAATGAGAACTCTATAAGTTCATAGCACAGGCCATATGCTCAGTAGTCAGCCAGTACAAAACAAATTCAGTAGTGTTTTTGTGAATTTTTTTTTTTTGGTCTTACTGGTCTTTTGCTTGATGTTTTTGATTTTTGTTTCTGTGAGTTTGTGTGTGTGTGTGCGTGTGCGCGCTTGCACATGCATGCACACATGCATACTTTTGTTGTTGAAAGAAAAGAACAAAGCTGGGTGGATAGGACAGGGAGGTGGGAAGGACATGAGAGAAATTGGAGGAGGAGAAAACATGATTAAAATATATTTTTTGAAAAATTACTTTCAACAAAAAAAAATGCATTTCCTAACCCTGCCCCCAAAGGTAGTTTTCCTAAGAGGCTGGAGAGATGGCTTATCTGTTAAAAGCACTGGCTGCTCCTCTAGAGGACCAGATTTGATTCCCAGCACCCATGTACAAGCTCCCGGCTGTCACTCCAGTTTCATGAGATCTTAACACCCTTTTTAGATCTCTGTGGTTACCAGGTGTGCATTTAGTACATAGACATGCATGCAGGCAAATACACACATAAATGAAAAACAACAACACTTTTTTTGATGTTTTCTAAGGGAAAGTGGATATTTAAAGAATACCCTAAGGCCCATTTGGGCCTGATAATATTTAGGCTGTACCTACATATTTTCAATAGCAATAAGAATATTTA
Organism: Cricetiscus sungorus; assembly: GCA_030556225.1. Lineage (NCBI taxonomy): Eukaryota > Metazoa > Chordata > Mammalia > Rodentia > Cricetidae > Cricetiscus > Cricetiscus sungorus. Next base: position 1,682,951 of record JANBXA010000588.1, read on the forward strand.
GTTAAAAATGGAAGCCTTGTTTTAGAGCGTGGAACAGATGAAAATGGGCATCGTTGTGTATGTGGAGAGTGATATTTGGGAGCTAGTAAAGCTTTTTAAAGGGATGGAATATAGAAAGGGAATGGGACTAGGCTGCTTTCTCCCTTTCCAAAGGAGGCTAACAGGAAGTGTTGCAGTTTTGAAGTATGTTCTATGTTAGGAGGATGCTTTGGTGATGTTAGTTCTGGGGCTCCATGCTTCTGCTGAACCATCCTTCTGACTAGCTGGTTCTGTTGAATTTGCTCTTAGGAACCCTTTCAGCATGCTTACTGTAAGGCATGGGTTATGTTCATTTGTGGTTATATTTAGCTTTTCAGTGAATGGTTTTTTTTTTGTTCCCAACTATGTAGAACTATTTTAAGGTACAGAGTAAGTCTTTCTCCTTGTAAACTATCCAATGATACACAGGTGACAGAACACTGAATGGGAAATACAGAGACTTGGGTTTTAACTCTCCACAGGGTAATTGTGTGACCTTTAGACCTCAGCTTCTCGTCTGTCAAATGACTTGGACTTGGTAATTTCCAAGTATTTGTGGTTGGGCTGGTAGTTTGTTTAGAGGAGAAATATTCATGAAGGTGGCATTCATATTGGCAACATCAAAGACCAAAGCATCCTAACACTTGCCTGGCAACCTAGAGTCAAGGAACTCTAATGGGTCAGATAAGGAGAACTCAGATGTGTGCTGCTGCTGTAATTATTTAGTTGATTGCTCAGTAAGCTTGACTTTATATGCTTTATATGTAAATCACACTCAGGCCTGGACGGGATTTTTAGCATTCTTGTTCCTTTTAAATAAAATTATATATACATAAGATGACTTAAAAATAATGTATTATTAGACTACTCACAGATACTTAAGGTGAGCATCATCTCAGTGATCCAGAAATACTTTGTGTAAAACCTTCCCATTTTTCTGAACATAAAATAGTGTTAGGTGGAGAACTCTTCTTCAGGCTACACTTGAGCCTAGAAGCTTTGTGGTTACAGTTTAGTGACAGCAAGCTCTGAGCAAATGGTGTCTGCTTGTGCTAAGGCAGCGTGGCAGGCTTTGTGCTGATGTCTGTGTGGAGAGCTGAGGTTTGAGAGGTAAGGAAACTTGGCCAACTTCTGCAGGCTAATAAGTGGTGAGGCGAGGTCTAACAACAAAGGATCTGACTCAGACACCTTTGCTTCTAGTCTTTGTGCCAGTCACTGGGGAGTTCGCCATGGTCAAAGGATGTTGCCAGAGGTGCTGCTAAATGGAATTTGGCAAAAAGTTTTATGCTTGTGTTACGTGGAGCTTGACGTTAAAAACTGCTAAGGTGAAGTTTCTTGATAGTGATAGCTTTCTCTGCCTCGCCTTATGTTTGTGTCTGCTTCCTTTCTCAGCATCCTGCAGGGAATGGCCGCATATATGCTCTGTAGCTACTGAAGATCTTAAGCATGATAGGAGCTTAAAATATCTCTGGGCTATTATGTTAAAGTTACATAACTGGCTGTCAACATGCATCTTGGTGTGTGTTTGCCCAGATGGAGAATGGTTTCTCAGCAAAGTGTGGTGGGATTTGGGTGCCATGAAGTGCTTGTTGCCATAGTTATTTCACAAACTGTGCTTCGGGGGCCCAAGGACTAGTGTAATCAGGTTCTATTGTGACACTTTCTTGGCTTGATTGCCTTGCTTTATTTTGCTGCAAAGATAGCTTTATGACTGTTATGCGTACTAATTGATAAGCAAAAGCTGCTGCTACTAGATTTTATAAAATAAAAGCGCATGATGACATCATGAAGAACAGTAAAAGGCCTGAAAAAGGAGAGATTAATACATGACATCTGATTTTTTTGTTTGTTTTTGTTTTTCAAGCTCTGTGCAGCAGTTCTAGCTGTCCCGGAACTAGCACTGTAGTCCAGGCTGGCCTCAAAATCACAGAGATCCACCTGCCTCTGCCTCTGCCTCCCCAGTGCTGGGGCTAAACTGCGCCACCACCACCTGGCCTGACATCTGAAATATTAATGTACAGTTCAGTGCAGGGTACTGTTAGTGTTGTTGATATGTTTAGAGAAAGTGTTTGTTTATTTGGTTGGTTTTTTGAGACAGGGTTTCTCTGTGTAGCCCTGGCTGTCCTGGAACTTCCTCTGTAGACCAGACTGACCTCAAACTCAGAGATCCTCCTCCTCTGCCTCCTGAGTGCTGGGATTAAAGACATGCACTACCACCACCCAGCTTAGACAAAAATGTTAATTGAAGATTTGGCACAGGCATGACTTATACCGTATGCTGTGATTGTTGTCATCATAGTTTTAGGCGCATGCAAAGACCGGATGGTAGGAGTATCCCGTATGCTGGCCACAGAGGGAGGCATGTGATTAGCGAGAGCAGAGTGAATGAGGGAATATTGGGGAGCTTTGGTTAGAAAGGTGATGGTGTTTGTGAGGGGTGAAGAGGAGAGGTGGATGATATTACTGGAGGAGGACATTTCTGTTACGGGGAATGGAATACAGTGTCCTTAATGCCCGTAAGTAGTTCTAAGCTGCAGGCATTGCTAAGGTAAGGTCACTGGAGCAGGAAAGCATGTGGACTCTGGTGTTAGCATTGGCCCTGTGGTCTTGGGTAAGTTTACTTGATTCCTTATTTCATTTTTATTATTATTATTATTATTATTATTATTATTATTATTATTATTATTATTAATCTATACAGCATTTCTGTCTGCATGTATGCCTGCAGCCCAGAAGAGGGCACCAGATCTCATTACAGATGGTTGGAAGCTACCATGTGGTTGCTGGGAATTGAACTCAGGACCTTTGGAAGAGCAGCCAGTGCTATTACCTGCTGACCATCTCTCCAGCACCCCCACCCCCTTTTTACAGATAGTCTGTCTATTACATTTAGCTCTTGCTGTCCTGGAACATACTATGTAGAGTAGGTTGTCCTCAAACTCACAGAGATCCACCTGCCTCTGCCACCCCGATGCAGGAATCAAAGGTGTGCACCACTATGCCCAGCTCCTTTGTTTCTTAAGTTAAAGATAATAGTAACTTTTAGGGTTGGTAGGATCTCCTAACTTACATAAAAGGTACCTGGCATGTAGTAAATGCTCAGAGGCATGCAGCTTGCTGTGGTCCATGTGTTGTATATTTTTATTGTTGTTATTTTTAATTGTGTGTGTGTGTGTGTGTGTGTGTGTGTGTGTGTGTGAGAGAGAGAGAGAGAGAGGGGGGGGGGGCGAGAGAGAGAGACAGAGAGAGGTGAGTGAGAGGAGAGAGAGACAAGTAAGAGAGAGAGAAAGAGAGAGAGAGAGGGGCTAGAGAGGGTGAAGAGAGAGAGAGAGAGAGAGAGAGAGAGAGAGAGAGAGAGAGAGAGAGAGAGAGAGAGGGGCTAGAGAGGGTGAGAGAGGAGAGAGAGAGGGGATGAAAATGTGAGACTGAGTATATATGTGCCACAGTGTGCATGTGGCATTCAGAGGACAGCTTTCAGAGTCATTCTTTTCTCCCACTATGGGTCCTCAGGCTTACAGAATGAGTGATTTTACCTGCTATGCCAGTTAGTTCTTTATCAACTTGACACAAGCTAGGGTTGGCCAGGAAGAGAGAACCTCAGTTTAAAAAAAAACACCTCCATCGGATTGGCCTGTCGGTGAGTCAGTAGGGCATTTTCTTGACAAATGATTGATGTGGGATGGAGCTAACTCTTGGCAGGTGGTCCTGAGTTATATAAGACAGTGGTTGAGCAAGCCATGGAGAGCAAGCCAGTAAGTAATATTCCTTCATGATCTTCTGCTTCAGTTCCTGCCTACCTTGACTTCTCTTCATGATGGACTCTAAATTCTAAGCTCAATAAATCATTGTTTTATCACAGCAGTGAAAACATGTGAAGCCATCTTGGTTGTACAGGTGTTTTTATTTTTTAGGTGAGACTTTAATTTACACACCACTTTTTTGTTGTTGTTTTTCTGAGATAGGGTTTCTCTGTATTGCTTTGGAGCCTGTCCTGGAACTAGCTTTGTAGTTCAGGCTGGCCTAGAACTCACCAGGATCCACCTGTCTCTACCTCCTGAGTGAAATTAAAGGCATGTACCACCAACACCCGGCTACATACCACTTTTTAACATGTATAATTTAGTGGTTTTAGAGTATGAGAAGATGGCACAATGTGGCAGCTCTCGATTTCAGAATATTTTACCTGGTGTGTCTTTGCACTACAGTGAGAATCCCTTATCTGAAATGCTTTTGACCAGAGCTTCAAATCTAACTTTCATTCTTCTGGAGTTTGGAATATTTCCATACATATAGGACTTGGGAATTGAGCTCATGCTTAACAAGATTTGTCATTTCATATGCATCATACCTGTAGATTGATGGGAATTCTATCCAATATATTTATTTATTTATTTATTTATTTATTTTTATTTGTCGAGACAGGGTTTCTATCTAGTATTTTTAGTGCATCAGTATTTTGCCAGATATGTCACAACTCAGGTATGGAATTTTTACTTGTAGCTTTACACTGGTGTTCAGTTTTCAATGTTGGAGCACTTTGGAGTTGAGATTTTGGATAGGATGCCAAGCTTGGACCTGTTGTAGTTGCAGCCCTAAACGTGTGTGTGTGTGTGTGTGTGTGTGTGTGTGTGTGTGTGTGTGTGGGTGTGTGGGTGTGTGGGTGTGTGTGGGTGTGGGTGTGGGTGTGGTTCCATTTCTGCCTTTCAGGAGAGGAGAGTAGGGGTACTTTCGCTTTGTTTTCTGTTGTGCCAGGACCTAATCCAGTGACTGACACGTGGCTGGTATTCACTACACATCTGTTGAATGAAGGAAGAAATGACATGCAGAGTGTCAGATCACACTGTGAGTGTGTGTGTGGGTGCGTGTGTGCCTGTAACAGCAGAGTTTGGGCCTGATTCACTTTCAGGGAGTGAGCACTGCAGTCAGATTTCCATGGTAGGAGGGCACATGCTATACTTGATCTTAGTCAAAAGGCTGAGAAACTATAGAGGACTGTTCTGGAGCCAGTGGAGGGTAGAAGGTGTGTGGAGAAAGAGACACAGAGACAAAGTGCCAAATGACTGGCCACCAAGCTTGAAGGGTTTGATCCCTAGGACCCACATGGTAGAAGGAGAGAACCAGCTTCTGAAACCGACTTCTGAAGTAGCACTGTGGCGCTCACATGCGGCCCCTCTCCCATCTGCCTTCACAAGAATAAATAAATGTAATAATATATATTTTAAAAATGTACCTTGAGAAAAAAAAGTAACAAGATCAGTTGAGACCAGAAGGTGTTTGTTAATAGTAAACCAGCGCTAACAGTGTAAGTCTGAGTGCTTGTGTGAGCGTGTGTGCATGCGTGTGTGAGAGAAAGGAAGGAAGGAAGTGCAGTGGCTGGAGTTGAGGGTAACAGGCTTATGCTTTAGCAGCTGGATTGGTCTTTCCTTAAGATAGAGCACAGTCAGAGCAGTAGTGTAAAGGGCTGTGAGGAGGACAGTTTTCATTTGGCTGCTTGAGATGTGGGCTAATCCAGAAAGATGTTACTCTTAAATCTGAAGATCAAATAAACATACCAGGTAAACAAGACTCCCCCTTTAGATGAAGTAGCTTTTCATGCTGTGTTTTTGGCATCAAGGGTTGCTGCCTGTATACCTCACCTTGTACTTCGTAGTTTACACAGTTTCTTGGCATGACTAACCCCAAGTTTTCAAATCATGGCTGGACGGGGCCTCTTTCATCGTGGTATTGAAGCACGTAACAGTTCTGTTCACTTTTTTTTTTTTTTTTTAAATCAGGGTGTCTCAAGCTAGTTTGGAAATATATATATATATCAATCAGGCTGGCCTTGAACTTGAATCCCCTACCTCAGATTCTACTTGGGGAAATATTAATAATATAAAGTCACACAACATAGTAGTTACCAGCTGCTGGCTTTGCCACTCACTCTTCTGAAGCCTTGGATAGAAGATGTAATGTTTTTGTGTCTTAACTTCCTTCTCTTTAGAATGGGTTTAATGGCATGTTTCCTAAGGCAGCAGTGAGGCTTATCAGGTGCTGCAGTATCAATATTTGCTATAAGCACTTGGTAAACATTTGCTTTTATGTTTTCTGCTGCAACCAGGAACCATTGCGGAGATAGACAGTTGGGATTCCACTGGCAGTATGCTTCAGCTCTCTGTGCTGAGGGAAGCTAGAATAACATTGTAAAATCTATGTGGTTTGATAGGACCTTTTGTCAGAAATTAAAGTTTGTGTTCTTTTTCTAGTATTTCTGTTAGTCAGACCCAATGTAGAGCCAGAGTAGTGCTTCTCCATGGTTCTGATAGGAGCTGGTAGATGGCACCTCCCAGACCACCTCCCAGGAATCCCCCCCCCCCCCCGTGCCTTTTACTTCCTTTGGTGCAGTGCCTGCTCTTTATCTGTGGGCACTCCAGGAAAGCGGGCATCTGTTTTCTTCTTCCATTGCAGTGCCCTCAGTGTTCAGGACATCGCAGGGCCCTACTGGCGTGCAGTAAGTTCTTGTTTACTGAATGAGCTCAACAGCATTTGGGACACATTAATTATATGCTGGGTCTGGCCCTGCTTGAAGTGAGCTCATCGTGTAGGATGTAAACAAAAATGCCGTTTGAAAGATTCAAGCAACTGCTGCAGAGCAGGCACAAGTCTGTCTGCGGCCTTCCATGTTGACATGGGCACTCAGGGGAGTCCCTGAAGGGTGTGGAAGGAAGGTGACGAGCAGGGCTGTCAGGTAGAAAGGCTGCAAGTCAGAGAGAGGACTGAGATCACAGTTGAAATGTGTGATGAAGGAAGGAGCTGGAACTTGAGGCCAGAGGAGGTGGATGAGGAGGGTGAGAAAACTAGACGGAGGCTAGAGTGTTAGGGCTAAGTATGACCTGCATTGCATAAGAGGTCCTTTTATTCTTGTTGTTTGGTTTGTTTGTTTGCTTGGTTGGTTTTCCAAGACAAGGTTTCTTCGTGTAATAGCCCTGGCTGTCCTGGAACTCAATTTATAGGTCAGGTTGGCCTCTGACTTAGAGAGATCTGCCTCCTGAGTGCTGGGATTACAAGTATGCACCACCTCCACACGGCTTGTGTAAGAGTTTGAATTGGATCCTGAGGAAAACATGAAACCAATAAAGGATCTCGTGTGTGTGTGTGTGTGTGTGTGTGTGTGTGTGTGTGTGTGTGTGTGTGTGTGTGTGTGAGAGAGAGAGAGAGAGAGAGAGAGAGAGAGAGAGAAATACAAGTTACCATTTGATTGTCCAGTTCAGTGGCAGGGAATGCATTCATTGTTCAACAACTATTACTACTACCCATCCATAAAACCTTACCCTTTCAAACTAAAACTACTGTTGAAGGGCTTTTAAGCTGAACTGAGGGTTTTCCAAGTAAGGCTGTTATGATTGGAGTTAGAGAAAGGAGTCTCTTGTAGTAGAAAGAGTAGGGTCTCTGAGCCATCAGCATAGTTATCAGATCCTCAAATCCTTATAGGATCCTTCTTTGTTTGTGTCAGACCACCCCAGGGACCCAGCTTCTCAGGCCTGGGTGCTGCAGCAAGGGAGCTGGAGACAGATGTGTGCAGGGCTCCGTCTCAGCCTGGGAGTCACTCAGTGGCACGGCTTCAGTACGCTGGGAGGCTGTAATCTGAGGTCTAGGGACAGCCTGACTTGTTAGTACCTGAGGCATGATTACAGATCACACAGGGTGTAGTTAAAGCTCCTCATGCCTGAGTCATCAGAAAAGAACAAACCTTGTCAGTGATGTCTACCGCTGGTGCATTTTAGATTACTATGTGCAGTAGAACCCGATGGAGCTGCAAGTATAATTTATAATGTCCAGGAGCTGAACAGAAAAGTAAAACGATTCGGTGTAATTAACCCTTTATGTCCAATGCATTCCAATGTATAGTACAAAAATATTAGTGATATATTACATGCTTAGACTGAGTCTCAAATTCCAGAACATATTTTACACATAAAACCCATCTTAATTCATGTTAACCACAGTTTTAAGTTCCCAGTGGCCATATGTGGTTAGTGGTTATCAGATGGTCAGTGTGGTTTCAGATTGTGGTTCAGGTAAAAGGGCCAACGCTGTAACTGTAAAGAGAATGCTCTCAGTCCTATGGTTGAATTCCTCACAGACTTGGTGGGAAGAGTTTGTTTGTTTGTTTATTTGTTTTTTGAGACAGGTCCTCTTTGGCTGGCCTGGAACTTGCTGTGTAGACTAGGGTAGCCTAGAACTCAACAGAGCTCTACATGCCTCTGTTTGCTGAGTGTTGGGATTAAAGGTGTGATACCAGCATGCTGTGTCTGGAAGGGCTTTTGTATAGTTATTTTCAGTTGCTGACATCTGCCTTGGTATTTGTATGTTCATCATGGTAGTGCAGTATTGAGGGAATACCTACTTGGGAGACACTCATTTCCTAGCAGGGTGAACTTGGATGGTTGCTGTGCACAGCATAGTACTACCCATGTTGTGCTGGGGAGGGTTAAGAGAGCGGCTGCTGTGTAAAGAACCCACAAGGTCCGGCATATGACAGGCGCCACAGGTATGCTCCAAAATGCTTAATGGTTTTGAGTCAGTTCGTTTCAGAGACATTTTTGCTTTGGAGAATGGTTTAGATAAGAACTTAAAAGACAAGTTTTCACGGGTGAAGAAAATGTTACATTATCTTTTTATAAAGATTCTTTTTAATTGGTGTCTTTGGGTAACTAATTTTCTTGTTTGAGTCTATCCAACAACTATAGGAATAGTATAATTTATGATTAAATGATTTAGGATCTAATTAAGGTATAGGAAAAATTTGAAGGAATGATTTAATCAACATTTTAATTGCCAGTAGTGTTATAATTAAGCTACTCTTTCTCTCTGAAATACTTTATTAGCCCAACTGTGTCTGGGGAGACATCCTAGTTATAATTTTTCTCAATTAATGTATTGTAACACACTGAATTATTTTGAGTTTTACTTTCTACTCTTTGTAAATAAAACACGAAAGAATGGCAGAGATAAAAATCAGAGTGTAAAAGGGTGGCCATTTAGCAGGAACACAGGAGAAGAGGTCCTGAATTATTTTGCAGAGTGAGACAGGCAGGGTGGATAACCATGTCATGGTATGGCTGCTTGTCTGGTCAGTTTGTCCAGACTGCTGTGCCTAATTGAGCCATCTTAGCAGACTCCTTGCTGCCTGGAGCTGCTGTTTTCTCTCTTCTCTGTCAACTGGAGCACTGCCTGTCCAATCCCTTGTTCCTGTCCATGACTAATTCCTTTCCTGCCCAGCCTACTTGTTGCTTCCTATGGGAAGTCCTTCCTGATCCTGGAGTCTAGAGTAGGGCTCCTTCCCATGGGATCTCGGGGCATTTGGCAGCTCCACATTCTAGTTCTCTGTTCTCTTAGGTCTCACATTCAGGGGGGAGCTTAAACTTGGGTCAGCCTTGCTGACCTTGTGTGTCCAAAATTTGTCTCTGGGCCAGGTTGTACGCAATAAAATTTTCCTAAATGAATAGAGATGATCCTGAAAATGTACCCAATTTATGTTATAAACAAAGTAGCAGTTTGTTTTGTGTGGGTTTTGGCATTTCCTGCCTATTGTACTGCAAGGCCTTGCCATGAAATGACAAGAAACTTGAGAGCTGAATTTTAATCTTTTTATATGGGTGTTTGCTTGTAGAATTGAACACAATTCAAATATTCTTGTTGTTAGAGAAAAGCTTATGGTCCAGTTAGTTTCCTGTTCTTTTGGAGAATAGCCAGGAATAGGTATCTATGCCTATATAAGTAACTTGGAAGGGAGAATGGGACTTTTAAAAATAACAATAGGAGCTGGAGAGGTGGCTCAGTGATGAACTCCATCTCCTGGGGATCTAATACCCTCTTTGACTTCTTCGGGCATTGGGAATGCACATGATGCTCAGACATCTATTCAAGCAAAACACTCATATATATTTATAAAATAAATGTATGTATTATATATAATATATATGTTAATATTAGTAGTAGCGGCTAATTGTGGTACTGCACGTCTTTAATCTCAGCACTCAGGAGGCAGAAGCAGGATGATCTTTGTGAGTTCAAGGCCAACCATAATCATATATAATCATACCAGCCAGAGCTACAAGTGAGATCCTGTTTTTAAAAAAAAGTAGCAATAGTAGCTTCTCATGTGTTACTTTAAAATTACTTTTGAGAAGATGTATTTGTGTATGTGGGGTGGGGTAGGGTGTATATGGTGCCATGAAGTCTTTAGAAGAGACCACTGGGTCCCCTGGAGTTGGTGGTGGTGAGCTTGGGTGCTGAGACTCTAACTCCAGTCTTCTGTAAGAGCAGCAAATACTCAGTTGCTGAGCCTTCTCTCCAGCTCCTGCTCATGTTTTTGTTTTGTTTTATTTTGTTTTTATCCTGGTTTTTTGAGACAGAGTTTTCTCTGTATTGCTTTGGAGCCTGCCCTGGAACTAGCTCTGTAGATCAGGCTGGCCTCAAACTCACAGAGATCTGCCTGCCTCTGCCTTACTAGTGCTGGGATTAAAGGCATGAGCCACCCAACTCCTGGCCCTGCTCCTGTTTTTAATGTTAAAGTCGAAAGAAATTACATTCCATGACTAAATTGAATAGAAAATTAAACTTTTCTGTATTGCCAGCTTTTTTTTTTTTTTTTATGTAACAATGAATTGTTAATTTCAAGAATTCCTGCCTGGTGGTGGTCTACACCTTGACTCTCAGCACTTGGGAGGCAGAGGCAGGTGGATCTCTGAGTTTGAGGCCATTTTTGTCTACAGAGTTGAGTGCCAAGACAGTTAGTACTACATAGTGAGACTGTCTCAAAACAAGACAAAAATAAGTTTAAGAACATTTGCTGATGAGTCTTCTCTCTTGAGGTGGGGGTCTCAGGCAAAGTCACATTGGTCCTAAGATCTAAGACCTATCAGCCCTGCCCTGGTCACATGCAAGGCAGCTCTGTGCTAGGTATTGTGTCAACTATTTCATAGGGCATTGAGGAGGGTGTGGATGGCCATTAGAGAAGATGGATGTAGTAACTCCAAAATGTTTTACTGTGAGCACACACAATAGCAGGCACTAGTATTTAAAGACATGATTGTCTTGAGGGGTTTTCAGCCTTGCAGTAGAATCATGCAAAACACATGCAAGGCTGGGTAGGAGTGTTTGAGAATGCAGTCTTGAGAATCAGGTAATCCTGGTTCCAGACCTGGCTGTGCCACTTACTAGCCCTGTGACCTTTAGGCAAGTTATATAATCTTCTGGAACCTATTTCCTCATTTGTTTTGTTTTTAGAGATTTATTTATTATGCATATGCATGTATGCCTGCAGGCCAGAAGAGGGAGCCAGATCTCATTACAGATGGCTGTGAACCACCATGTAGTTGCTGGGAATTGAACTCAGGACCTCTGGAAGAACACTCAGTGCTCTTAACCTCTGAGCCATCTCTCCAGCCCCCCTGTTTCCTCATTTGTAAAATAAAGTAATAGTGCCTGTATCAATAAATTATGGCATGGTCATATAGAGAAAAAATATATAGCCTAAAACAAAGTATAGTGGAGCATGTGTGAAGTGTGCCATTAGCTAAATGCTGAACATCCTACTTACTGTGCCCTTGTTATTAACATACAAAGAACCTTTCTTGTTACCAAAAAAGCTATGAAAAAAATATTTGACTGGAAAGTATAAGTCAAAAGGAATCTCATTTTCTCTGTTGTTTGCCACTTTCAAAAAATTATTTGTTCTACTCTGAACTGACATTGGGGAAACCTACATAGGACCAAACTAGGCCCTCTGAATGTGGGTGACAGTTGTGTGGCTTGGACAGGCTGTGGGGCCACTGGCAGAGGGACCAGGATTTATTCCTAGTGCTTCAACTAGCTGTTTGGAGCCCATTCTCTTTGGAGGGATACCTTGCTCAGCCTAGATATAGTGGGGAGGGCCTTGGTCCTGCCTTAAAGAGAAATGCCAGACTTTTTTGACTCATAGGAATGGAAGCTTTACCCTCTCTGAAGAGTGGATAGGGGGTGGATGGGGGAAGCAGTAGGAGGGGAGGGAGTGGGAACTGGGATTGGTATGTAAAATTAGAAAAGATTGTTTTAAAACTAAAAATAATTATTTGTTGCCATTTAAAGTTGGCATGCTTTTCATTATCAATTGATCATTTACATACTTATTTTATATCTGGAGATTATCACAGTAGCTGTACATGCTAGGCAACTATTTTACCACTGAGCTAACCCCCAGCCTTTGTTTTGATACATTGTCTCAATATATATAGTTCAGGTTGGCCTCAAATCTATGATCTCTTAGCCTCTTGAGTGTTAGAATTATGAGTATGTGCTACCACAGCTGGCTAATTGAAAAGAAAATCTTTTTTTTTTTTTAAAAAAAAAAAATTACTTATTATGTATGCACTTGTGTCAGAAGAGGATGGTTGTAAGCCACCATGTAGTTGCTGGGAATTGAACTCAGGACCTCTGAAAGAGCAGCCAGTGCTCTTCACCTCTGAGCCATCTCTCCAGCCCCAAAAGAAAATCTTTTACCTTGGACTTCTGACAGGGCTGAGGCAGGGCTGAGACATTCTTTGTGGACAGTGCTCAGCAGTAGATCTGACACCCAGGCATCCAGTGTAGATCAGTGCTAGTACAGGTTCTTGTTGGAGGTGGCTGCTGAGGTGGAAGGCTCCTTGACAGCAGAAATGGTGTTGGTATGAATTTCTTAGGTCAGTTGGTTCCCCAGGTGTAGGCTCTTGGTTATCAGGTGGGAACTAAGAGTCTGTGAGCCTTAGCTGCCTTTATGTGAAGTAGGCCAGATGCAGACCTGAGCTCAGCTCAAGTGTGCCAAGTGTACAAGAACACCCCCTCCTTCCTCTCTCCATCCCTCCTACCCTGTTCTCCTTGGAGAACAACAGTGCCCATTCTACTTTGGAGAGGCCTGCCAAGTTGTGCCTGCCTTAAAAGATTTTTATGGGGTAGAGAGAAGGGTCAGCAGTTAAAGGCACTTCGCTTTTGCAGAGTGCCTTGTTTGTTACCAGTACAAGCATGGTGGTTAACAACTATCTGTAATTTCTGCTAGTGCCCCCACATGGGTATCAGTCATGCACAAAGTACACATACATACATGCAGGCAAATCATCCATACACATAAAAAATTTGAAGCTTGCTGGGCATTGATGGTGCATGCCTTTAATCCCAGCACTCGGGAGGTAATCACTCTGAGTTTGAGGCCAACCTGGTCTACAGAGTCAGTGCCAAGATAGGCCCCAAAGCTACACAGAGAAACGCTGTCTCAAAACAAACAAACAAGAAACACACAAAAAGACCTTTAAAGTTATTTAAAGATACTTGGGACATAAGACCCCAGTGAACAGTGTCTCATAGTAGGCCTTTTGGAGCCATGTCTAGGTTTAGCGTCTGTTACAGGGTGAGGAATCAAGCCTGCACTTTCCTCCATTAAAAAAAGTGTGTGTGGTGTGGGGGGGGGAGCGGGGGTTGATGGTGTGCACAAACTCACCTTTAATTCCAGCACTCAGAGGCAGAGGCAGGCGGATCTCTGAGTTCTAGGCCAGCCTGGTCTACAGAGTGAGTTGTCGGACAGCCAGGGAAAACAGTGGCCTACCTTACTTACTTGTATGTCATTAATAGTGCCTTCCTTGTTCCTTTCTCATTAAGGACAAGGGAGAGGGTTATTTTTTAAAATTGTTGTTATGTGTGTGAAGGTGCAGGTATGTGAAGATCAGAGAATAATTTTCAGGAGTCAGTTATGTCTTTTCACTGTGGGATTTGGGGATCAAATTCAAGTTGTCAGGCTTGTGTAGTGTGCACTTTTACCAGCTGAGCATTTCACTAGCCCATGTGAAATTTCAGTTCATGTCTGACCTTCAAAGGACTGCCAGGAGAATGTCCAACTGTTTTAGTGCCCAAAGTTATTGTTAGGCATAGAAATTAAAAGGGAAATGGTTTGAGGAGAGCATGGAGTTAGGATCTTGCTGTTTAGCCCAGGGTGGCCTCTGTTTTTTGTTTGTTTGTTTGTTTGTTTGAGGCAGGGGTGATTTTTTTTGTTTTGTTTTGTTTTGACACAGGGTTTCTCTGTGTAGTCCTGGCTGTCCTGGAACTCACTTGTAGACCAGGCTGGCATGGAACTCACAGAGATCCTCCTGTCTCTGCCTCTCCAGTGCTGGGATCAAAAGTGTGTGCCACTTCTGCCACCACCGCCACCCAGCAGCCTTTAACTTTTAAATTATTTTTATGTGTATGGGCATTTTGCCTGCATGTACATCTGTGTACAGTATATGTAATGACTGGAGGTCAGAAGGTGTCAGATCCTTCAGAACTGGAGAAAGACAGTTGTGAGCTGCTGTATGGGTACTAGGAATCAAACCTAGGTCTTCTGGAGGAGCAGTTAGTATTCTTAACCACTGAGCCACCCTCTACATCCCCCTACTCCCTCCACCCCCACCCTCACCTTCATTTTTTAATTTTTTTTAATTAATTTAATTTTGAGATGAGCTCATTATGTACATTATGTAATCCTTGGTGGCCTGGAATTCTCAGAGACCTGTCTCTGCCTCCCTAGTACCTAGAGATCACAGTTGTGTGCCACCAGGCCCGTCTTGACAGGTTATCATGTGTCAGGGCTTGTGCTAGACATTTCCTAGACTTTGGCCTTTAAGAGTTAGGCAACTGGAGTCTGGAAAGGAGACAGCTTGCTGTGCTGAGCATCAAGGCGCCTGGATTGCACTCTTGGTTTATTACAGAAACATTTATTGATCTCCCTCATCTTTGACTGAGGACAGGGTGTTGGTCAAATTGTTGCCAGTCAGGCTCTGAGATTTCATGGCTGATTTAAGTGTTTAAATTCTCTGAGTATTTCTTTGTTGAATTGAACAACAAAAGGATTAAGATGAAATAATTACTTACCTGATCACTGACTCATTAACAACAACTTGTTTATTTTTTCACACTCAAGAAAACATTAGTATTTAGAAACTGAAGCATAACCAGGCTAATTCCAACACTTGGGAGGATCTCTGAGTTAGAGGCCATCCTGATCACAGAGGGAGTTCCAGGACATCAGGGTTACACAGAGAAAATGCTTCTCTTAAAACAAACAAAAAACCCCAACAAAACAAAAAGCAAACAAAAGAAATTGAAGCATTTAGATACTATAGTCTGAAATTTGCTGCTTAAAACGTGTGCTTTTCTTTTAATGGATTAGTATTAGGCTACCTTTTATTTTTGTGCTTGAATATGGATTCTTATGAGGACATCCTGAGTGCTGAGCCAATAATAGCACATGGACTATTTTCCAGCTCAGAAGAGACAGAAAACTGTTCTGTGGTATAGAAAAGCCAAGACAAAGAGAATGGTGATCTGCCCTCAGTCTGTTTCCCTCCTTGGAAACGGCAGAGGCTTTCACAGTGGGCAGCAGGACTTCCCTGTGTTTATTGAACTGAGGAGTGGCTTGACCTTGGGCTGGTGGGAACGGAAGGGCGTTTTTACAGTTGCTGTGCTTGCTTCTCTGGCCTGCCCCTTAGTGGGCTGACACGGGGTTTGCTGTCCTCTCCCACTCCATACCCTAGTTGTTAAACTATACAGCTGGCAGACATAGGGTTAGTCAGAGCCTG
The DNA here is from genome assembly GCA_030556225.1 of Cricetiscus sungorus. NCBI lineage: Eukaryota > Metazoa > Chordata > Mammalia > Rodentia > Cricetidae > Cricetiscus > Cricetiscus sungorus. Next base: position 1,698,574 of record JANBXA010000588.1, read on the forward strand.
GAAGCAGTTGGCTTCAATGCAGCAAGTGCAGCATTTCTGAGCTGTTAAAATTGGCTGTGGTGCCTGGAATGAGCATTCAACCTTCATAAAAGTGTTCTCAGACTTCTCTTTGTAAAGTAATAATTTTAAATTTAGTTATTCTCTTTCAGTGTGTGACACAGTTTTGCATGCTACAGCATGTATGTGTAGGTCAGTTCTCTCCTACAATCTGGGTCATGGGGATGGAGCCCAGGTCCTCAGGCTTGGCAGTGAGCATCTTTACCTGCTGAGCAGCAAAATAACTGGATAAATCATTTTGTACAGTTTCACAGAGTGTACGTGCACACACACACACACACACACACACACACACACATATACACACACACACTCTGTCTCTCTCTCTCGTCTCATGGACACTTGAGCACATGGCATTCGAGTGCCATCCCACACACATCATATATTGTAGACAATAATAAATAATCTTTAATGGGAGATTTTCTGGAAGGGTATTGGATGGAAAGCCAGACAGCATGGTGTTCAGTTAGGGCAAGAAAGGGACAGGTCTGGAGATGTTGGCAGCAGGGGTACTAAGGCCCTCTCTCTGTATTGTGCCCCTCTTTTCTTGTAGTCTACACTAGATAGCAAGGTGGCCAGACCTGTATCGGCCTCCCCAGCGTCTTTCTCTTGCAGCTTCTCTGGCACTCTGTCTGAACTCTTCTACTAGCTCATCCCTAAGGGGCTTTGTATCTGTTGGAATAGGTGTTCTCAGCATAGCAGCCAGCCTGAGCTGGGAAATGGATGTCAAAATGTGCTGCCCTTAGAATCCTTCCGGGCTTCCCATCAGCTCTTAGGCAGGCCTGACAGGTGTCTTACACTGCTCAAATACCCTTCTCCTCTGGGTTCCCTGCTCCTGCAAAGCCGGGCTCCTTAGGGAGCCACACTCTTGCCTGGGCTTCATTCCTCCTCAAGCCTCCACTTTTCCCTTCCCATACTCTTCTTTCATGCTGTTGTCAAGGCTTACTCTGACACCTCCTGCAGTGAGGCATCTCATTTTGGTGTATGTGTGGGGCGGGGGCAGGGTCCAGTGTAGCTCAGGGTGGCTTTGAACTCTTTCCTTCTGGATTATAGACACACACCACCATGCCTGTGTTCTGAGTTTCTCTCTCACTATCTTCTTAACTGATGCCACTCCATTGCCTGTGTTTTTTCCACAGTGCATGCATCATCTGCTATACTGTATGTTTTACAGTGTCTTTCCCTCACCTTAGCACAATTGCACAATTCATCAGTGCAGTCCCCAGCACATAGTAGGCACTCAGAATATCTGTGGTACAAAGATCAGGTTTTTATTTTTTTCTTTTGAGTGAGCAACGGCAAGAGGGATGCACGCTAAAAAATAAGCATGCTTTCTGGGAGCTGAGTCCTAGGGCAGAGAGGATGACCTGACTGAAAAGCATCTATCTCAGTTGATGTCACCAGGGTTTCTGTGAGAGCAAATGCATGTGTGTCTTATAGGCACTGAGAAAAATGCTTCTTTTTCTCCATTGTGAAAAAGTAGAGCTGCTTGACTACCAACATCCAACAGTTAACCATTCACGCATGATACAGTAGTTATAGCCATATAATAATAGGAAAACTCTTACGTAGCTGTGTGTTTTATTAAGTTGGAATATAGAATTTTTCCTTTAAAAGGTATGGGATGGAGATCATTTCTGCAAATTGTTCATGGATTTTTCTTGAACTCATAGCAATGTGCTTACCCCAGTCTCCTGAGTGTGGGATTAAAAGCATCAACCACCATGCCCAGTTATGCATGGGATTTATGAGGACCTCTGCTACCTGAGCAGACCCAGACCTCAGGACTTAGGTCAGGCCTGAACATCAGCTTTGATGGACACAGGCCTGTATTCCCAGCAACTTGGGAGCCTGAGGCGGGGGTACAAGCACAGGGCCAACTGGGCTACTGAGCACGCTCAAGGCCAGGCTGGGCAGCTTAGTAAGACATTGACTTAAAATTTTAAAATACTGAAAAAAAAATTTTAAGACTGGAAACACAGTGGTAGAGGGCTTGCCTGCCTAGCATCCATAAGGTCCTAGGTTTAATCCTCAGTACTGAATAAAATTGCATTCACAGAGTAGGAAGACATCAGTGGTTACCGTTCATTTCTGTTCTTCAGTAGGAAGTTTCTCGGAAGCAGTGTGGGCTGTTGACTGTTTATAGTCATACTTTAAATGTTTCTTTTTCAAAGCTACATGTATATTATTGATCTAAAGTGAGTTCTTTGATTTATAGGAGTTTGGCTTTATGTTCCTATCTGATAACTTTTGTGTAAAACTTACTGTAAAATTTCAAGGAAATGAAGATCTTGTCGAGTTTGGTTTTGAAGTGATTGTGAATTGTTTCAGAACTAGTCAAGCAGAAGCTGTGCTCTGAAGCCAACTCTGTGTCAGCCCGTACTGTCTGGTTCTTCCTCTTGTGACTGTAGACAGACCGGCCTGCCTAGGATGCATCTCCTCAGAGACTGGCCCACAGGCTGCTGGGACAACTAAATGATACAGCACAGTTAGAAAAAGAGCATCTGCCCCCTCAGTAAGCACTAAAATGATGAGAATAGCTTTTAATACTAATAAATGACAGAATTCCTTTGGTTTTTTTGTTGTTGTTTGGGGTTTTTTGTTTTTTTTTAAGTTTTAAGACTAGGTTTCTCTGTGTAGCCCTGGCTGTTTTGGAACAAGCTCTATAGACCAAGTGCTAGGATTAAAGGCTTGTGCCACCCTGCCTGACTTATTTTATTCTACTCTCATTTATATGGGTCATTTTGCCCTCATGTAAGGTGGCGCACCATGTGCATATAGTGTCTGAAGAAGCCAGAAGAAAGCATCAAGCCCCCTGGGTTATTGGTTGTGGGCCACCACATAGGCATTGGGAATCCAGCTGCAACCCTCTGCAATAGCAGCCAGTGCTCTTAAACCACCGAGCTCTCTCTACCCCCTCTTCTTTTAATATAACAAGCTTTACAAATGAACCTGGCAAAGTAGTGTTTAGTCTTTGTTTTCGCATTGTATTCTTGATCCTATTCATATTTGCTACTGGAAATTACTAATACTGACTAGCCTTATGGAACACACCTAATTAGGTGAAACTCTATCCTGCCACTCAGTGGCAACAGTGGCATCTGTCTTGTTTCACAAGGTATCTTATCGTGGTCCTGTCATCAGTGCCCAGTGGAGTTTGTGGAGGCTTCCAGGTCATGTGCTTAGGCATTTTCACTGTGTAAACAGACAGTCTCCAGGCACTGCTTGTGTTCTACACTTCACTCTTCCTTAATTTCTTATGAAAAATATTTAAAAACAATAGCTCACACCCTTATAAGCAAATTCAAAGTGTTACGACTTTCAAGAGCTGGTGTACACCTAAAAGACAGTTAACAGTCTCTTAGAAGGAGGAGGTATTTTGGGGTTCATTTTTCCCCTGGAAATTGTGCTTTGGTTGTGGATATATACCTGATTCTGTAAAAAGTATTCTTTAAGGGTACTATTTTGGTATTTTTTTTTCTAGTGCTAGGCCTTCATGCCTGCCAATTACTCTGAGGTAATTATGGACCAGTGTTGATATGTTTTGCTTGAGGTCCTTAGCTTATACCAGACTTTGCTCGTGGTGGTGTATACTTTTCTGGGTTTTGACAAATGTGTGATGTGTGCACACTTCTAGTGTCATTCAGAACAGCTTTGTTGCCCTAGAAGCAAGCCCTGCAGTCTTATTCACTTCTCCCTGTCCCAGCCCTATAGCCAGTCCTAGTTCTATTGTTATGCTTTTCCAGAACCTTGTACAGTTGAAATCCCAAAGTATATATAGCCTCTCAGGCTAGTTACACCTAGCAGCTTATAGTTAGGGGTCTTCATTGTCATTTTGTGGCATGTACCCTTTTATTGCTGAATAATGCTCCATTGTCTGAATGTGTCACAGATTGTTAATCCATTCATCTACTGAAGAAGGATAAATGATTATTTCCATCTTGGTTGTTTCTAAATTTTGGCAATTCTGAGAACTGTTACAGGCATTTTAATGGAAATGCAATTTCAGTTTGTTTGAGTGAATGCCATGACCATTTGTGCTTGCTAGATCATATGGGAAACCTGTTTTTGGGGAGGGGTTTTAAGACACTGTACCTAGACAGACCTGGAACTTAACTGTGTAGTCCAGGCTGGTCTTGAACTTGCAGCACAATCTTCCTACAGCATCAACTTCTGAAATGCTAGAATATCACGTGTAATCCCTGTTTTGTCTTTCAAAGTGGGTATACCATTACTACTACTGAGTTCTTGTTGCTCCGTGGCCTTAAATGAGATGGTGACTTGAGCAGAGTTGATAGGATTTTCTTAGCTTGGGAAGAGACACCATGACCACTACAAGTCTTAAAAGAAAACATTTAATTTAGGGGGTTTGATTACAGTTTCAGAGGTTCAGTCCATTACCCTCTTGGTGGGGAACATGGTGTGTGCAGGCAGGCATGGTACTGGAGGGAGAGCTGATAGTCCTACATCTTGCAAGCAACAGGAAGTCAGCTGACACACTGGGCAGTACCCTGAGCATAATAAACCTCAAAGCCCGCCCCTACAGTGACACACTTCCTCCAACAACGCCATGCTCACTCAAACAAAGCCACACCTCCTAATAGTGCCACTCCCAATGAGATTATGGAGGCCAATTATATTCAAACTGCCACAAGGACTATTGAGGATTTAGTGTTAAGGTCATTTAACAGCCTGGTACTTGTATACCAGTGTTTTGGCTTTGGCCTTTCTGGTAGGTGAGCAATGTATGTCATTGTTTTGATAACAGTTTCCTTTTGACCTGTGATGATGAGCATCTTTATACATGCATATATGGCATTTCTGTGTTGATTTTCTTCACATCATTTGCCTCATTGAAAAAGTGTGTTGTTTCAGTATTGAATTTTAAGTTTTAGGATGTAAGTCCTTTATTTAAACCTGTACACTTTGCAAATACCTACCTTTTCATTTTCTGTTTCAGATTTTTGTTTTTCTTTTCTTGAGACAGGGTTTCTCTTTGTAACAGCCCTGGCCTCAAACTCAGAAATCAGCCTTCCTTTGCCTTCAGAGTACACCACCATGACTCAGCAAGATTAACTAGTTATATATATGCTCATGTGATATGTGCATGAGTGTAGGCATGCACAGACGTCAGAAAAGAGGGCTTTGGATCCCTTGAAACTGGAGTTGCAGGGGGCTTTGAGCTATCTTATGTGGGTGCTGGGAATTGAACCTGGGTCCCCTATAAGAGCAACAAATGCCCCTAACCACTGAGTCATCTCTCGAGACCTCTTTTTTTTTTTTTTTAATGATTTATCTATTATTATTTTATGTGCATTGGTGTTTTGCCTGCATGTATGTCTGTGTGTGGGTGTCAGATCCCCTGGAACTGGAGTTACAGCAACTGTGAGCTGCCATGTGGGTGCTGGGAATTGAACCTGGGTCCTCTGGAAGAGGAATGAGTGATCTTCTGAGCCATCTCTCCAGTTCATTTTCTCAATGCTGCTTTGTTATTTTGTTAAAATGAAATGACATTTCAGTCAGGGGAATAAAAGAGGAGACTAGGGAAGATAATGACAAATGCTTTTCATGGAGAATCTAGATTGACATGTAAAGAGAGAGAGAGAGAGAGAGAGAGAGAGAGAGAGAGAGAGAGAGAGAGAGAGAGAGAGAGAGAGAGAAACAGGGCAGTTTTGGGGGAAGGGGCAGCAGAGGTGAATGGAGGACAGAAGAGAATAATGGGGTAAATATGATAAACCAGAAATATACATGTATGTAAGTGTTACAGTGAAACCCATTATTTTGTACATTAACAAAAAAAGTAAATTGTTTCTGATTTGTTGACTTCCCAGCTCATTGACAACTTATCCTACAGTCTAATGCTTAGCCCAAGTTATGCTTCTGTAATATTCATATGGATGATGCAATAAAGTGTTTGTTCATCCTTCTTTCCTTCCTTCCTTTTGACAGGGTTTTTCTGTATTGCTTTGGAGCCTGTTCTGGAACTAATTAAGTAGACCAGACTGGCCTCGAACTCACAGAGGTCCGCCTGCTCTGCCTCCCAAGTGCTGGGACTAAAGTTGTGTGCCACCAATGCCCAGCTAAGTGTTTGTTATTTCTCAACACTGGTGAGTACCAAAATGTATGTGCTCTTTATAGTCTAAATTACCACTAAGTTTTTGGGCTCAAGTCATGGCCCATCTAGGCATTACAGAAAGGTGTAGACTAGTTTGGCATTCCTACTAAGTTTCAGATGATTCTCAAATGGTATTTTTTTTTTTAATACAAAAGGAACTAAGTGAGTAAGGTGAAGGGAAGCTATTAATGGTGTATTCTCAGTGAAAATGTATATATCAGATTTTGCCAGTTCAGATTGGTGAAATGAAATTTTTATAGGATAGAATGTATACATAAATAATGAATATTAGAAAAAATGATATAGCCTGGTCTGCCCTCAGACTCACTGAATAGCCCAGGGTGTGCCTGACCCCCGCCCTACACCTACACGCAAGTGCTGGGATCACAGGTGTGCACCACCATATCTGGCATGGAGTATATTTTAGTGTTCTTTTTTTGTTTTGTTTGTTTTTTGTTTTTTTGAGACAGGGTTTCTCTGTATTGCTTTGGAGCTTGTCCTGGAACTTGCTCTATAGACCAGGCTGACCTCGAACTCACAGAGATCTGCCTGCCTCTGCCTCCTGAGTGCTGGAGCTAAAGGTGTGCACCACCACTGCCCAGCTTAGTGTTCTATTCTTAAGTCAAAACAGTGATTTTTAGCTTAGTGATAGGGCTGTTGAGGACCTAATGTTAGAGCCTTTTGTGGACTAGATGCTACTTAAGTGTTTAAATATACCTGTCTTCTCAAGTGGTGAAATGTGCACCTCTCAGACTTAAACTTATTTATTCTGAATTTTTTTCATCATTCTTATTAAGACTAGTTCTTCCTGTGAAACATGATCAATTTCCAGTCATAATTATATCTTCTTTAAAAATTGAAATGGGTCTCCTGTAGCCTAGTCTGGACTCAAATTCTCTGTGTAGCTTCCTGAGTGCATTACTATACCTGACACTTCTAATTTAGAGTTACTCGCAATGTGGGATTGTTCCCTGTTGCCATGCAGTGCTACCTTGTGGGAAGATGGAATTTGCTAGATGTCTCCAGATGTCTGTAACTAGACAAGAATTATGTTCTTGTATTAATCATAACTTCCTACTTTCACACTAATACTTTCCTTCTGCTATGTGGACTAACTCAGTAGGTAAAGGGATAAATATTCCTGTCTTTTTGTGAAGAAGCTTTGAAGATAAAAAAGGCAGACAAGCACGTATTCTTCAGGACTCAACAGTCCTACTACAGTTGGAGGATTTATGTAGTCCATACTTTATGCCTGGTGCTGATCTAGGTATTAATGACACAGCTGAAGGCTGACCAGGATCCCTGCTCTCAGGAAACAGGGACTGAGCAATTGAGCAGCTACCCAAGTCCTGTAAAGACAGGTAATAGAGTGGAGCTCCTTGGGGTGGGTCAGTTAGGGAGTGCTTCTCTGTTGAGTGTTGCAAGGAGCGGCTGTTAGAGCTGTAAATAGCTGAGTGGGGTGCACTAAACAAATGTAAAGGCTGTGGTCAGGACATGACCTGTGGGACAAGAGTGAAAAGGCCGTGTGGCTGGCATGGGGGATGGCGAGTGTGATCCAGTATCAGAGCAGTGTGTGCACAGAAAAGTGGCGCATGTACAGGGAAGTGTGCAGCAGAGACCAGTTAGGTTGCTTCACAGAGATCTAAGCCTGAGCAGAGTGCTGGTTTAAGCTGTGCTGGTTTAAGCTTCAGTGGTAGCAATGGTGATGTGCCAAAGGCCAAGTATGCTTTTTGTTTGTCTTTCCTTTAAAAAAAAAGATTTACTTATTTATGTATATGAGTGTTTGCCTTTGTGTGTGTATGCATGCGTATGTACCGTATATATGCAGGAAGCTTCAGAGACCAGAGAGGGTATGGGATATCCTGGAACTAGAGTTACAGACTGCTGTTAAATGCCTTGTGGGTGTTAGGGATTCAACCTAGATCATCTACAAGAGCAACAAGTGTGCTTAACTGCTGAGCCTTCTCTCCAGCCTGTGTTTTTGAGGTGTTAAGTCAGTACACAGAGTTGTCACACTGGACCCAGTAGGAGCTTAGAGTCAGTCCTCTGGTGCATGGCAGAGCTGAGGGTCTTCCTGATGGCTGTCTGTCCCCACCCTGCTGGGTCCTTCCCATGACTTCTGCGAGCTCCTTACCTACTTACCAGTCAGCTACGAAAATCTTCTTCCATGTCAGTTATCTCTGCTGTTCCACAGTCCCTTTTCCACTGGGAAGTGGAAGTGTGTGTGTGGATGTGTGTGTGTGTGTGAGTGTGTGTGGGGTGTGTAAAGCTTCACATGAACAGAGTCAGAGCCACTGCCCTAGAAGGACATTCCCAGAGTCTGCTGAGTTCCTGCTGAGAATTGAGAATGAGAAATAAAACCTTTCCCAACAGCGACAACAAAATCAGCACACAGCTAAGGAGAGAGCTTGGGTGTCTCGTTTGAGGGTTCATGCTACATAAGAATTGATTGTCCTTTCTCAAAGTCTTACAGAGTCCACTTTGTAAAAGCAGCTTTCTGAGGTACAATTTGTATGCTGTAAACTTAGCTTATTTTAGGCCAGATAGTGTGGCCTTTAATTCCAGCAGAGGCAGGTGGATCTCTGTGAGTTTGAAGCCAACCTGATCAACATAGTAAACCTGTCTCAAAAACAAATGACAAATAAGTAAACGATTTTATTTTAAGTGAACAGTTCAGTAATCTTCAGCAAACGTACAAAGCTCTGGGACCATGCCACAATCTGTAGTCATTTTAGAATGTTTCTGTCATCATTCAACCAGGCGACCAGCCTTTCCACTTCAATAGGGATGACTGTTGCAGACATAAGCAAGATCGTGTGCTGTGTGTGGTGTGGGCTTTTACTTCTGACCTCTTCTGCTTATATAATATGTTCAGAGTCCATCCGTGATAGTCTGCTGTGTTCAGAATCCATCTGTGATAGTCTGCTGTGTGGTAGGCCACATTGTCTTTACTGATGTCCAGTGGGCAGGCATTGAGTTGTTTCTTTGGCTATTATGAACGAACAAAGCTGCCATCAGCATTTTTGTGGAATGCTTTGTGTGGACAGATGGTACTGAGACGTGGTGTTGCTGGACCATAGCACTAATCTGTGCTTTATATTGTGAGGAACTGCTGCATTGTTACTGAGAATGGCTGTACATTTCTACCACAAGAGCATAGTTTCCTGCTTCTCCACATCCTTGTTCACATTTGTTAGTACCTGCCTTTTGTTATAGATATGCTCTTATTTTTAAGTCTGTGTACATGTACATGTGTGTGGATTCACATGCCTATATATATTTGTGTCGAGTATGTTGATATATGTGGGTGCATGTGCCTTTGTGTGTGTGTATGGAGTATGTTTGTGTCTGTGGATCCATATACCTGTGTATGTATGTGTGGAGTATGTTCATGTGTGGGGCTGTGTGTGTGTGTGTGTGTGTGTGTGTGTGTGTGTGTGTGTGTGTGTGTGTGTGTGTGTTGGGGGCAGGTGAAAGGGTGTTCTTGGGGGTGCCATCTAGTTTTTTAGCTTGTTTTAAGACAGGCTCTCTCTTTGCAGCCCTGGCTGTCCTGGAACTCTTAGGAATTCTTTTGCTTCTGCCTTTAGACTACTTTAAGGAAAGGCATGAGGCAACACACCTGGCCTACCTTGGTTTTTGAAACACTGTCTGTTGTTTGGCCAGCAAGCACCAGTATTCCAGAGTCATCACCTTAGTGCTGGGATTACAAGCATGCTACCATGCTCTGGTTATTTATGTGGGTTCAGGGTATCTAATTCAGGTCCTTGTGTTTACAAGGCAAGCATTTTATTGACTCATCCATCTTCTCAAACCAGTTTCTACTTTTTTGGAGGGTATGTATATGTGAATGTGTTTATGTACACACACATATAAATATGCATGTGTTTGGAGACCAGAAGGTGACGTCAGGATCTTCCTCCAATGCTCTTGTTTTTTGAGGCAGAATCTCTTATTGAACCTGGGTTGGTCCAGTCTTGCTAAGCTGGTCAGCTAGTGAGCTTCAGGGATCCTCCTGTCTGTACTCATCCAGTGCTGAGATTACAGGTGCATTCTGTTGCACCTAGGCCTTGGTTTTTGTTTCTGAGACAAGAGTTCCAATATGTAGCCCTGATTGATCTAAAATATGCTGTATAGACTAGACTGGCCTCAAACTACAGACATCACATGCCTCTGCCTCCAGATGGCTCGGATTAAGTATGTGCACCACCATATCTGGCTGTCTTTATTTTTGACCTTTGATGAAAGAATAATGAAACTTTGGATGCTTTCTGGAAAGCAGTCATATCAGATATTTACATTATGGTTCATAACAGCAAAATTACAGTAATGAAGTAGCAATCAATGAAATAATTTTGTAGCTGAGGTCACCACAACATGAGGAACTGTTAAAGGGCAGGAGAGTTGAGAACCACTGGGTTAAAGGAAATATTTAGTTTAAATTGTACCCAAACGGTATTGCTTTTTAAAAAATATTTCCAATTCTGTGTCTTAAGAATTTATGTCAAAACAGCTGAATCCTTGTTCTAGATTAAAAAGAAAATAGGTCAGGCCATCTTTATTTTTTTCAAATGTATTACAATGTATTTTTGCATGGCGTATTTAAGGCCATTTGTTTATCTTTGGCTGTAATGCTTAAGTTTATTTCTAGGAGGCATTTTTTAAATGAATTGGATCTTTAGTGTTTTATTGCCAATTTTAGGGGCTCTTTATAGAATCAGATTAGCCATTATTTGTAATATGAGCTTCAGATATTCCCCAGTTTGTCTTTGCTTAGTAAAATTTTATATTTAATGTGCTTAAGTAATCAATCTTCTTGTGATTCTGGTTTTGAATTATTAGTTAGAAAGGGCTTCTGTACCAAATAGGTATAAGAACAGATTTACTTAGGTATGTTCTAGAATTTTCTTCTTCCTTGTTTAGTCTAGAACTTTTATGGTTTATGAGTTATGTCTGTAGTAGGGCTGGAGAGATGAGGACTTAGTGGTTAAGAATATTTTGTGCTCTTGCAGAGAACCTGGATTTGATTCCAAACACTATGTTGTCGTGGTGCCTCACAGCCATCCATAACTCCAGGGAAGCCTTCTTCTGACTTCTGCAGGCTCCAGGAGTACATGTGGTACACATGCATACATGTAGGCAAAGAATTTATACACATAAAAATGCTAATTTTAAAATGAATAAAATATTTGATCTAGAAGCAACTTTTGCCAGTGTGTGAGATAGAGTGAATTAAGTTTTTTTCAGATGGGAAACATTTGTTTATGAGGTAGCCTTCTCCCTACTTGGGTTTGAGCATTGTGTCATTTATGATTTTCCACTTTGAGATGGGTCTGATTATGGGATGTCAGCTCATCCCACTGATTTGTGTGTTTTATTTTTCATTTATTATTTTGTATTGGGGAGAGGTGTGGGCGTGTATGTCATGTGTGCATTGCCAGAGGACAGTTTTTGGGAGAACATTCTTCCACCCCATGTGGGGTATGTATGCGGAGGGTGTGCCCCCACCCCCACCCCCACCCCCACCCTCTGGGTCAGACACAGGATTAACTCAGGCCATTGGGCTTGGCAGCAAGTGCCTTTACCACTGAGCCATCTCAACACCCTGGAATGTAATTTTTTTTTAAGAGTTTTAATTTTATGTGTAAGAGTATATAAGTGTGCTGCTTATATGTATGTCTATGTACCATACACATGCTGGTGCCCACAGAGGTCAGAAGAAGGTATCAAATCCTGTGGATCCAGAGTTATGGACAGTTGTAAGCCGACGTGGGGGTGCTGGAATTCAAACCTAGATCTTCTGCAAGAAAAACAAAGTGTTCTTAACTGCTGAGCTATGCCTCCAGCCCTGCAACTGTGTTTGCTAACATAAACAGTTAACAATAGTAAGCTCTTTGTATGAGGAATCTAAACTGTGATTCTAATCTTTTCTTTCACAGATGATATTAACCGTGTTCTTGAGCAACAATGAACAGATTTTAACAGAAGTTCCTATAACACCAGAAACCACCTGTCGAGATGTCGTAGAATTCTGCAAAGAACCTGGAGAGGGCAGTTGCCACCTGGCTGAAGTATGGAGAGGAAGTGGTATGTTAAGCAATCCAATTGTGGCTACATACAACTCAGTACGCCCAAGTGGAAACATTGCTGTGACTTCCAGTTATCTGTGGTAGAAAGGAGCTGTAATACAGGTGATACAGTTCTGTAACATGTGACTAGCAGGATGGCTTAGTGGTCTGTGTGGATTCATGTACCACAGCATGCTTGTGAGGTCAGAGGACGACTTTCAGGATTGAGTTCTTTCATTCTATAATACGGGTTCTGTGGACCAAACTCAAGTCAGGCTTGGTGGCAAGCACCTTCACCTGCTGAGTGACCTCCTTAACTCATCAGCAACTCTTTTTAATGTTTTTGTGTATGTTATGTTGTATTTTATGGTTCTAGGGATGGAACCCAGGATCTTACACGTTTTACCACTAAGCTGTATCTCAGCTCTTTTCCTGTCTAATAATGTCAGGAAGACAGCATGTGGTAGAATAGTAAGTCCTCTTTTGAAAAGTATTAAACTGAGAATAATAAAACCCTATTCCTTATATTAAAAGACTTTTTAGCAAGCAGGCAGAGAAAATTCTCAAATGTAATGACTGCAGGATGCAGGAAATTCTGCAAGTTTATGCCCCAATAAAAAAGGCATTTAAACTGGGAATATTGCATACCTGTATCCTATAATTTTAGCATTCAAGGTAAAGGATCAGGAGTTCAAGGTTATACTCTCCAATGTAGTGAGTTTGTGGCCATCCCAAGCTACATGAGACCCCATCTCAAAAACAAGACAAAACAAACACACAAAAAACCCACCAAGTAAAAGCTGGCAGAAAATAAAGAAATGGTTGAATTTAGAGAGAAGGTATCAGACCCCCTCTTTCAAAGTCCCAGTACCACAGAGCTAGAAAGCAGTTCTGCATATTTTAAGCAGGGAATGACATTATGAAAATAATACTTAGAGAAAAAATACTTGGTAACTGAGGTGTGCATGGGTCTACATTGGATACTGAAAGAGTGATAAATTGGACCATGTTGGGTTTGAGGTGATAAAAAGATGGTCCAAATGGAAATTAATTTTTTTGTTTTTGTTTTTTGAGGCAGGGTTTCTTTGTGTAGCCTTGTCTGTCCTGGAACTCACTCTGTAGACCAGGCGGGCCTCAAACTCAGAGATCCTTCTGCCTCTGCCTCCCAAGTGCTGGATTAAAGACATGCATGCCCAGCTATGGGGCTATTGTTCAAATTACTGCATACAGAAAACTCTGTACACAAAGGTATGAGGTTTCCCAAAATGAATATATAAGTAAATAGGGCTTCAGGTAAAAATCTTACCTTTTGAAAAAAGATCTTGACCAATTGCTGATAAAATACACGCGAGAGCAATGTAAGATTGCTCAAGAAATGTAAGATGATGTTTTGAAACTCAGCTTTGTGATGAGAATTGAATTACTAAGTTTGCTGTCCTACTATCCATCACTAATAATAGTTAAAGTGGTCTTGGGATGATTGATTATTCAAGTAGGAAAAAGTAAAGTCACATCTTTTATTCCGTATGTAGAAATAAATTCACTATGATCAACACTAGCCAGGCACAGTGATACCACTTGTAGCCCTAGCTACTTAGACCAAGGCAGAGGATGGGAGATGGGAACTTCCGCCTCTTGAGCCTGTAAATTCAAGACTAGTTTGGACAACATGGGGAGATCCTGTCTCAAAAAAAGAAAACATAACAAAAAGTGTTAACTAAAATTGGAATTGACTTATAGGAACTTATATTTTCATTTAAAGACATTTTTGTTTTCATTTTTCAAAGAAAAGAGTGTGGAGATGGCAGAAGGGCAGATGTAGAAAGATCTATGTAGGTTTAAGACCATCCTGGTCTACCCAGTGGTGGCCATCCAGGGCTGTTTGTTCCAATAGAAAGAAAACAGTAAGACCCTATTTCAGACAGACAAAACAAAACAGACCATAAATGGGCAAAGCCTGGTGTAATAGTTTGGGATTGTGATCCCAGGGCTGAGGTGGTAGACATGGGTCCCTGACTCACTGGCTGACTAATCTAGCCCGTTGGACAAGCTCTAGGCCAGGGAGACACCCTATCTCAAAAATACTACTCCTAATACTAAGTACAGTGCCCAAAGGATGACACCTGAGGTTGTTCTCTGGGCTACATATGCATGGATGCACACAGGCACAGTTGTGGCCCTGCATATGTGAGGCTCTGGACCCGTTCTCCAGCACTGCAGAAGTATAATCTCAGCACTCAGAAGGCAGAGACAAGCAGGGTTTGTTTGTTTGTTTGTTTTTGCGGGGGTGGGGAGGTTGTTTGCGTGTTTTTTTTCTGTGTAGCCTTGGCTCTCCTGGAACTCACTCAAGACCAGGCTAGCCTTGAACGCAGAGATCCACCTGCCTCTGCCTCCTAAGTGCTGTCATTAAAGGTTTGCACTGCTGCCACCACCACCACCCAGCTTGATTTACATAGTGAGTTTCAGGCCCACCTAAGCTACATGGAGATCCTGTCTCTAAGTAAGTAAGTAAATAAATAAATAAAATTTAAAAGTCCAAAAAGGAAAAAAAAAAATAAAAGCCCCTCAATTTCCGTTTGTTTTTAAGGAAGTGAGGGCTCATTGTTTCTGTCGTCTCAGAAGTACCTGAAGTGGGCCACAGAGAAGGGAACACATCATACAGAAGAAAATGCAGCAGATATGTGAGTGTTCTTTACCAGTCAAGGGATTGGTTAAAGAACATTCTGTTAATAATGTTTGCTTCTTTTAAAAATATTTGAGGGGTTGGGAAGAGGACCCAGTTCAATTCCCACTCTCACATAGCGGGTCACAGCTGGCAAGAACTCCAGTTCCAGGAGGTCTGATGCCCTCTTCTGGCCTCTGAGGGCATGCACATATGCAGTACACAGACATACATACAGGCAAAACACAATAAAATAAGTTAGATATTCTAAAAAACATTTGAAATAGAATTTAAACTGCCAGCACTTGCAGGAAGTGCTCAGGTGGACCTTCCGTCATCTGTTGCCATGTATAACATTTTAAACAAGTATAGCTACTTTGTTTCATTCCTCTGAAGGGTGCAAAGTATACTGCTTTGTGATAAGTAACTCTTTAAAGACCTATTTCATTGTTCCTGATTGGACACTGGGAATGTACTCTGACATGTATTATTGTCTTTGTGTTTTTCATTAAAGCAAAAATAAGGTATTTATAATATTCTTCAATTCTAGTGTGTGTGTGTGTTTGCACGCATGCTTTGATGCATGTCATTGTTTTGTTTGTGGAGTAAACTGTAGTCTTTCTCCTAGAACGCCCCATCCCCTATGACCACATGATGTATGACCACCTGCAGAAGTGGGGCCCTCGAAGGGAAGAAGTGAAATTTTTTCTTCGACATGAGGACTCACCAGCTGAGAGCAGTGAACAGGGTAGATTACGTTTTCTTCTTCATCCACTTGTTAATTTTCATCACACTAGTTAATTTTAGGAAAAAGTATTCACACATTGTCTTTCTTTACTCAAAATTGTTGGAGAGAGAATGCGTATTCCATGTGCCTTTGACCTCTGCAGTTGTAGATTTGAGTGTGTCACAACCTATAGGTACAAGCTCTTGCTTTCTTTTGGGATACCAAGTTGGTAAGATAATACGTTCAAATATGACAATGTGTAAACATGGCAATGTGTGAAGAGATTAATTTTAATAAATACAACATAAGTCAAACATACATATTTTTTTTTCCGTTGGTCCTTTGAGTCAGGGTTTTTCTGAATTGCTTTGGAGGCTGTCCTGGAACTAGCTCTGTAGACCAGGCTGGCCTGGAACTCACAGAGATCCTCCTGCCTCTGCCTCCTGAGTGCTGGGACTAAAGGGGGTGTACCACCAATGCTCAGCCCAAACATCCAGATTTTAAAATAAAACCTTGAAATAATAGGGGAAAATGTTAAGAGAAAAATTTCTACTTTTAGAGTAGACCAAGCCTTGTCAGTGTAACATCATACTATAAAAGACAAAACCAGTAAGTGTGCCATTTAAAATAAAAACAAAGCCAAGTGTGGTTGTGTGCATCTTTAATCCCAGCACTCAGGAGGCAGAGACAGGTAGCTCTCTGGGCTCCAGGCCAGCTAATGCTACATAGTGAGTTCCTGTCTTAAAAACAAACAGAAACAAGTAACAAAAAGAAAAAGAAAGAAAGGAAAGCTGGTGGGTG